>OX387187.1:141222-682025 GCA_947561395.2 Buxus sempervirens | reverse complement strand
ACGGGTTATGGTTCCTCCAGTAAATTGGGTAGCGCTTCCGCGTCCTCCAGAAATTCTTGAGTTTGTTTTAACAGGGGTTTGATAGGTTGTTTATGTTTACAAGGTGAAAGAGGGAGGTTGGGCAGTATTTCAGGGGTATTTTGGTGTTTGGGATTAGGGTGGCAGCATCCAGGCAGAGGTTGGTCGTGGCTAGCAGGAGAGGGAGAGGGTGGAGGCCTTGGGAGATGGCTTGTTGAAATGGGGGGGGGGGGGGGGGGGGGGGAGGCCTCTCTATTTATAGGCAAAAATGTCGTGCCTGTAATTCAAATACGGTGAAAAACACACATTTTCAAATCTCGCCGAATTGGCCAGCTGTTGCCGTACAGGACGCGTGTCCCGCTTCTAGAAGGCTCGCCTGTAAATTAAGTGCGAGCATGCCTTGCCCGTACTTGAAATACGGGCTGCGCACATTTTTTAAAACGCTGGATTTGAAGCACTTTATTAAATTTGATTTTTAAATGGATTTTATTCGATTTTAATGATTATTATATTAAAATATCTTCATATATTTTTTATAAACAATTATTTTATTTATTTTATTCATTTATTCTGCTTTTTTGCTGCTGTTTTGCCACATGGGCAGTTTTCTTGAAACTTCAACTGCCCATAACTTCTTCATTCGGTGTCCGATTTCAGCAAACTTAGTGTCGTTGGAATCGGCTTGGAACCACCTATCCATTGGAATCAATTCGGGTAGCTGAATCGGGGTCGAGCAAAAAGTCAACTTTTCGCTCCCCAAAAGTTTGACCAGCTCATAACTTTCTCATTCGGACTCGATTCCAGCAAACTTAGTTGCGTTGGAACCGTGTCGAAATGCTCTTTTTAATGAGATGAAGTTTGATGGTCAAATTCACTTGAATCAAAAAGTCAATTTTTTGGCCCCCTCAAGGTTTGACTTTTTAATTGAAATTTTCATTTTCTTCATTTTTTGGGGTGCAAAAATCAGGTGCTAACAGCCTCCACAACAAAGTCTGGTCCAATTTGTGCATTCTCACCCACATCTGTCCAACAAATAGGTGATCTGCATGACCTCCCATAAAGAGCTTCAAAAGGTGCCATTCCAATACTTGATTGGTAGCTGTTGTTGTAAGAAAATTCTACCAAGGTCACATAACTATCCCAACTACCACCAAAATCAAGTACACATGCTTGCAACATATCTTCCAATATTTGGTTAACTCTTTCAGTTTGTCCATCAGTCTGGGGATGGAATGTTGTACTAAAATCTAGACCCGTGCCAATGGCTAACTGAAAACCTTCCCAAAATCAAGAAGTGAACTTTGCATCTCTGTCTGAGACAATAGACTTTGGTACCCCCGTGCAACCTTACGATCTCATCAGCATATAACTTACACAAATCGTTCATGGAAATGGTAGACTTGATAGGAAGAAAGTGAGCTATCTTGGTTAGCCTGTCTACTATCACCCATATGGTATCTTTCTGGCCACGTGTCTCTGGTAAGCCTGAGATAAAGTCCATAGACACTTTCCCATTTCCAGGTTGCAATAGGTAGTGGTTGAAGGGTTCCTGCAGGTCTTTGGTGTTAAGCTTTTACCTGTCGACAAGTTGGACATCTCAAAACATAACGGGCCACCTCCCTCTTCATATTCCGCCACCAAAACACCTTCTTTAGATCTCTATACATTTTATTTCCTCCTGGATGTACACTATATTTCATTTTATGTGCTTCACATAAGATCTCTTCTTTAAGTTCTGGGACTCCTAGTACACATAGCCTACCTCTGAATCGTATACCCCCATCTGAATGGACCATCCAATCTACCTTATCTGTATTCTTAGCTAACCACTGCAACCATTCATCATCCTTCTGTGCTTCTATAATTTTGGCTATAAGGGTAGGTTGCACTGTCAGATGAGCCAAGGATATATATGGTTGTTGATCCGCTAGCTGAATACTCAACTCTGCCATCATTTGTTCTAGCTGCAAGTCTTGGACCATCAAATGTGTTAACCAAGGTTTAGGCTTCTTGCTTAATGCGTCTGCTACTACGTTGGCTTTACCAGGGTGGTATTGGAGTGTGAAGTCATAATCTTTCATCAACTCCATCCATCTTCTTTGACGCATATTCAGGTCCTTCTGAGAGAAGAGATACTTCAAACTTTTGTGGTCAGAAAAGAGTTCAAACTTTTCACCATACAAGTAGTGCCTCCAAAATTTTAAGGCAAACACTACTGCTGCCATTTCCAGATCATGAGTTGGGTAGTTTAACTCATGTGGTTTTAACTGGCGTGAAGCATACGCTATCACCCCATCTCCTTGCATCAAAACACATCCAAGTCCCAATAATGATGCATCTGTATACATAGTAAACTTTTCACCATCTTTAGGCAATATCAATACAGGAGCAGAAGTGAGTCTTCTTTTTAATTCTGAGAAAGCTTGCTCACATTCTGTAGACCATACAAATTTTACTCCCTTCCTGGTTAACCGGGTCAAAGGTGAAGCTATTTTTTAAAACCCCTCAATAAATCGTCGATAGTAACCAGCCAACCCCAAGAAACTCCTTATCTCAGACGCATTCTTTGGTTGGTTCCAATTTAATACTGAATCAATCTTTGCTGGGTCCACAACAACTCCTTCCTTAGACACCACATGTCCCAAAAACTTCTTCTCTCCAAAAATCACACTTTTCTAATTTGGCATACAACAAACTTTCCTTCAAAGTCTGTAGTACCCATCTCAAATGTTGTTCATGTGCTTCCCTAGATTCAGAGTACACAAGAATGTCATCCACAAAGATCACAACAAATTGATCTACCAATGGTCTAAAGACCCTGGGCATCAAATCCATGAATGCCGCAGGTGCATTGGTCAACCCAAACGGCATTACCACATACTCGTAGTGGCCGTATCGAGTTCTGAAGGCTTTTTTTGGAATATCCTCCTCCTTGATCCTCAACTGGTGGTAACTAGATTGCAAGTCTATCTTAGAAAAATATCGGGCTCCCTTCAATTGATCAAAGAGATCATCAATCCTAGGCAACGGGTATTTATTTTTAATGGTTACCTGATTTAGTTGCCTATAGTCTACACACAATCTCAAGGAGCCGTCCTTTTTCTTAACGAATAGGACCGGTGCACCCCAAGGAGATGTACTAGGTCTGATGAATCCCAACTTCAACATATCATCTAGTTGTACCTTCAGTTCTCGCAATTCTGTTGGTGCCATTCGGTAAGTGGACAAGGAAATAGGACTAGTCCCCGGCAATAGCTCTATGAAAAAATCAATCTCCCTTTTTGGAGGGAGTCCTGGTATTTCCTTAAACACATCAGAAAATTCACAGGCTACAGGAATTTCTTCTAGTATCAACTTCTTTCCCACTTCCACTTCCATGGATCCCAGCATGTTGTAAAGAGTTAGATCCTTTTTACGGCCATCAAAGGCAAAAGCTTCCTTTACAAGAGGGTGAAAAGTTATCACCTTTTGGTAACAATCTACATTGGCTCAATACGCAGCCAATAAGTCCATGCCAAGAATGGCATCGAACTCCCTCATGTCCAAAACGATTAGGTCCACTACTAACATTGTATCCCCAATATGAAATTCACAAGACTTACATATTTTATTCAACCTTGTAGTTCCCCCAACTAGGTTAGCCACTACCAAATCAGTCTCTATGCATTCACTATCCAAACCCAACAACATAATACATGATGCAGATATAAAGGAATGCGTAGCTCCCGAATCAAATAAAACTGTCATTGGGGTGTGAAATAAAAGTAGAGTACCTTCCACCACGGCATTCGATGCATTGCCATCTCTAATTGCTGCTGTGAAAAATTGGCCCCGAGGTGGAGGTGGTAAAAGAGCTGGTGCATTACCTCCCTGCCTAGTAGATGGTGGTAAGAATTGAACTGATCTAGGGCAATCCCTACTGATATGGCCGTGCTGTCCACAGCTGTGACATTGTCTTCTTTCTCTCCATGGAGTAGGCCGGTAGAAGGGTGGAGCTGCTGGTCTAGGAAAAGGCCGTCGCCGAATTGGCATATTGGTCCTCTGCCTCTCATCTCCCATTCTGTACCTCTGCTGAAAATTCCCTGACATCTGTCCTCGATCTTTACCTTTTTCCTTCAAATCTAAACTTTGTTGCTGAGTCTTCTGAGTGGTCTCCAAATCCTTCTCTACAAGTCTAGCTGTATCTACCACATCAGCATATCTCCTTAGACGCAATGGCATGATCTAAGACTGAATGGTAGGCTGCAATCCATCTTGAAATTTCATTGCCTTGGATGCCTCATCTGCAACAGTCTGTGGAGCAAAATGAGATAGGGTGCTAAACCGTACCTCGTACTCTGCCACTGACAGAGTCCCCTGTTCTAATTTTAATAACTCAGATGCCTTCTCACTCTGATAGCTCGGCGGGTAATAAGCTTCGAAAAACAATCTTTTAAACTCCTCCCAGGTCGTCCCTTCAGTTGGATGTGTCCTCATCTTTGACTCCCACCAGCTATAAGCTTCTCCTTTAAGCATAAAGGTGGCTAGCTGCACCTTGTCTCCATCTGTGCAACCCATTCCTCTAAATATTTTCTCTGTCTCTGTGATCCACTGCTGTGCCTCAGATGGTTCTATTGAGCCCTTGAATGAAGTTGGTTTCAACTTTTGAAATCGTTCAAGGAGTGTTCCGGGCTGCTTTGCAAGTGGAATTGGATTAAGGAAAGCTCTATCCTGCTGTAATTGCTGCTGCTGTTGCTGCCGCTGCAACTCCATATGTTGTACCATCAGTTGGGTCATCTTTCCCATTGCCCTATACATCTCTTCCAACTGAGGTGGTATAATTCCTTCTCTGCCCTGTGTGGGTACATCATCCCTAGCTTCACCAGACGAGCAACCTTCACCAGCTGGTCTCCTTCCCCTTGGCATCTAATAAACGAATAGACAACTTATTAGTCTTTCCACCTCACTCAAAATTTTTAAAACATTAATAATTTACTTCAATGACTATCAAATCAATCCATCTTAGATATCTGCAGCTACCATAGACATGTCACTTGACGGTCATTAAAAAAAATACATTTAGTATATGCATATACACACCTATAAATAACATACTCATCATGTCATCCTAGTTATAATCCATATGTCTAGTTAGCATGGCCAATGCCTCCCATTCATATGAACTTAACTAGGTTGACTGGACACCCTAGGAAACCAAACCAGAAGCTCTGATACCATTTCTGTCATGACCCAAATTTCCAAGACAGATAAACTAATACAAGCATAATCCTAGATCGTGACCTTGCCCGTACGCGAGCAAAATATGGAATAATTAAATCAAACTTTATGTTGATAAACCTAAATAATTGACTGGTTCTCCAAAGAAACCAATTGAAACACTAAAATCATAACTGCTACTACAATCTCTCTCCATAAATAAATAATAAAATAAAGTAAATACAAGAAAAACCCTACATCTTCTAAAATTTCAACTCTAAGTCCTCAACCGCTTCCGTGGTTTTGTTGCTGTACTAACTGACCTGAAATAATAAATAAGGGTGAGTATGACAACTTAGTAAGGGAAACCACTAGTTCCCTAATGATGCAGATGTAATCCAATAGATTAATTTCATACAATAATAAATACTGGCATATAATCTTTTGTTCCTCATCAAAATCGTAACATAGTATTCATCACATATCGAAGATCACAAAATATGATAAACAATCCATCTCACCTCGCACCTTCATTACCACGTGCCCTGCACCAGTATCCTCCATCACCACTGGGAGTGTACTGACACGGGTAAGACCATCATGTCCTACACCAGTTACCTCCACCTTCACTGGGAGAGACTGACATGTGGTTCACAACACAATCTATCAACAATATTTTTATGATGTCAATCACAATCCCACAAATATTTCTACACGTAATATGAATCATACTAAGGCATGTCGGGTATCAAGAATTCACAAATATAATATATCGATTTCAAATGCTAACATAAACATCAATATGAGCTTTGCATTTAAATTATTTGGTTAATCGATACACAAAGATATACAGCATTAACATGATAGGAATTTATTTATTAACAAACCATGGCCATTCGGCCATGGCTTCAAAACTCACACCATGGCCATTCGGCCATGGTAAAAAAAAAAACCACACCATGGCCATTCGGCCATGGTCTCAATATTCACGCCATGGCCAATTGGCCATGGTTTCAAAATTACCGCCATGGCCATTCGGCCATGGTAAAAACCCACACCATGGCCATTCGGCCATCGTCTCACATTCTTCTTTTTTTTTTCTGACACACCATGGCCCAATGGCCATGGTCCCCTTTTTTTTTTTTCTTTTTCAAACATGCCATGGCCTAATGGCCATGGTTTCTTCTTTTCTTTTAATACTCGATGGCCATTCGGCCATGCTTCTTTTTCTCTCATCAACACCCCATGGCCAGTCGGCCATGGTAACTCTAAACCCACAGTACCTAAAAATAACGTATCACCATGGTACCTAAGTGAAATTTAGTTAATCAGAATCTGTTCATCATCAAAATTATGTGCCAATTCAAGCAATTTCTTTCTTCTTCTTCTTTTTTTTTTTTTGATAGAAATCTTTTGGAAGTTCACCAAATGTTTGGAGTTTCCTCTTTCAATGTGGGTCTATGGCAAGACCAATAATCTTTGGGTCAGTTACCTGCCACTCTCATTTAGACTTAGGAAATTGTGCCTTTCGGCACTCCCTATAAGGGTCTCACACTTTTTGCCTTCAATAGCATGCCTCAGGTTGAAATGAGGGGAATGGTTTTGGTTAAGGGGGTTTCTTTGGCACTGCCCATTCCCCAGCTCTTTTGATTTTCTCTCTTGTTGTTTCTTTTTCTTCCCCACCCTTGGTTGGGGGTTATGGAATGGTTTTTCTCTCATTGGCTCCCTCATTCGGGTTCGGTACCTTACCCCAGTCTAAGGGTCCTGTCAATTTCCACGGATCATGATCCAATGATTAGAGAGGACTTATCAGTAGGACGAAATGTAGGCTTTGGTTCTAGTGTTTAGAAATGAAGGATAAACAGGCTCAAACCCTATATAGCTTCACTCTATGGGTAACCATTATGTCTACCCAAAGTTCTTCTCTATCTTTTTTTTTTGTTCTATCATTGCCAATTTTTCCAAGATTTAGTGTTACATTCTCTGTAATCAGAAAGGGCTTCACTGTAGGACGAAATGTAGGCTGGGTTCAAGGGTCCAGAAGAAATGATATGAAGGCTCAAAATTGATGAACGGGGTAAGAGCCATGTCCTGTCCACTTCTCTTGTTAGGGCTTGCTTCATCCTTTGTTCCTTCAACTTTGTGTCCAACTTTGATTTGTAGCTTCTTTCTCCTTTTTCCATCTTTGTTCTTTTCTTTCTTTCCCTTCTTTCTTGGGTCTTTTGCCCTAATTCTTGATTCTTGCTTTCGGGGTTTGCCCGGCTTTTGTTTTTTTCCTTTTCTTTTTTTTTCTTTTCTTTCTTTCAAGGGATCTGTGCGCATGGTCGCACGGGTAAAATGGGAAATTGGAGTCACCACTGCCTGATGGAGTGCAGGCAGACACCTGGGTGCCTATACTTGTCTATTAGGGTCTACAGCTAGAGATTCTAAGCAAGTTCTAGGTTACGGTCCAGGGAAGTCTGTAGGCACCCTGGTCCACCCCGTCAAATGACAGGTCCCATAGGTTTTCTTGGTTTTGAGTCAACTTTGGTCTCTCACCCGATTCCTAATCCAGCATGCATATTTGATTGAGTCTTGCGGGACCGCCAAAGTGGTGTAGATCCCTTTACTTGATTTTATCTTTTTAGCTTAAATGAGATGAGTTTGATTGGGCGGGCCTCGTTGGAAGGCCCGTGGGTTCCTTGGTGGGCTTGGTTAAGCCCACATGTCCCCTGGTGGGCCTTGGTCTAGCCTGAAAGGCTCTTTGGGCTTTGGTTCAATGAATTGATTTTTATTTGAAATTCAAATTTGAAGTTAAGTGATTTTCATGCCAAGTGGGCTGGGATTGCTTTGTGGGCCCATGAGCGGGCCGCACAATTGGTTGCCAAGTGTTTTGAATTATCTGCTTTTATCTGTGCCAAAATGGGCCAGGATTCGGGCTTGGGGCCCTTTTATGGGCTTGGGTTTGAAAGCCCAAGACTTCCTAAGTTAGGGTTTGGAAACCCTAACCTTGTTTGGTTCAATGGGCTTTGTGGGCCCGACAGGCCTTGCCCTTGGTCTCGGCCAAACCACAACATAATTTAAGCATGCATGCCCCGAATTGGGCTTTGGTGGGACTCAATGGGTTTGGCCCACTTGATTGATTGATTTACTGGCTTAAAGTGAAGTGACTTGGTTGGGCTTGGTGGGCCCCGTTGGAAGGCCCACTAGAAATCAAGTTAGACCGGTTGGTCTCAGTCCCATTTTGGGTTTCCGGTTGACCCGAAAACCCTATTGGCTCACTTGGTTCATTCAAAAAGGATTGCAAAATGGGTTAAGGGGCTAGAAACCAAAAAAAGAAGCCTCTGTAATGTAGCCGACCTGAGTTGTCGGCTACACACAGAAGCACTTGTAGCTGACTTAAGTTTTCGGCTACAAACAGCACTATGCTAATCCGACCTGAGTTGTCGGATCAGCTCAAAAAGATGGTTTTCGGATTTTGGCCAATGGGCTCGGGTTCCTGGGTCTTCTAGGATGTTCCAGCCTTTGTGTGGGCCCCTGTGTGGGCCCACAGTGGTTCAGATGAGATCCACTTGGCTCTTCTTTGGGGCTTTCCAAGCCAAGCCATGGAGAAAAGTGGGGGCTTCCCTTCTTCTATCTCTTGGACAAAATCCAATAAAGGAACAGAGGTCATGTACCTCCATTCCAGGTGTTTATAGACATATGGAGCAGCAACCAAGTATGAACAATAAAAAGAGAAAACAATGGATGAACATAAGCCTTACTTGGGGCATACTTCCATCAAAATGTGCATGCATGTGCTTGTGGTGTTCAAAGACCTTGAAGCATTGATTCCCGGACATATAAAAATCATGCAAATGATAGGACACTTGAAACATCTAAGGGCATTCCTAAGAAGTAGATGTACAAACATGCAACTAGAGCCCATGACTAAAACAAGTGGGATGATCTCATGTGGTCGGAAACAACAACCAACATGCATTGGAATCCTAACCAAGATACTTAAAACAGTAAAATCATGCTTATCACCTACCATGCATACCCACCAAGCTTTGCTCATATACATGCTTTGAACACACAGTCATGAGGGTAAAATAACATGCACACCTAAGACTATCATCACATATAAACAAATAAAAGGAAAAATATACCACACATCACTTACCAAACCCCTACGAATCCAAACCACACGTCTAGCTAGAAAAAGTGTCTAAAGAAAGGAATAAGGGGGTTACATGTGGGGTACATTAGACGAAGAGGGAGAGGAAAATGCTCCTCTTTTAATGGGGGAAACCACCACGAAGAAAGCATAAAATACAGCAACTCATAATGGACTTTTCCTATCAACCAAAGAATCTCCTTTTGCTCACCCAAGACCACACTTGGTCTCCCTTATTCATGGAGATCCTCATGCCATGAAAACCAAAGAGCAATGCATGAAAAGCATGCACTGGAACAGATCTAACTAAAGTGGAAACTAGCACCTCAGTCCACAGCAAAGAACCTCCATTTTTATATATGTAAGATAAAAATTGGTGAGAAACAATACCTTAGAGTTCTTACACTTTTCTGCAGGGTAGAGACACTCCTTTGAGGTTGGACGGTAGCTGGAGACTCTCCTCCAAGCTCCAACAGCAGGTAACCTCCTCCTTACTTGGGGAAGGTGGAGAAGAAGAAGAGAAAGAAGAGTAGGAGAGCCTAAAGGTAAGGCTTGGAGGGTTTGGGGAGCCAAAGAGGGGTAAGAAGAGGGGGTTTCAGAACTGGAACAGAGGGGGAAGAAAGGGGAAAAACAGCAAAAGAAAGCCAACCCCGGAATGAGAGAGCTGCTGGCTTTTTATAGCCAGCAGCATGTATTCGACCTATATGGTCGGATACACATGCCCCTATGTGTATCCGACCATATAGGTCGGATACACATAGTCCCCTTTGTATCCGACATTAAATGTCGGATACAAAAAGTGCTCATTTCAAAAATTTAATGCCGCCGGAAATTTGTCGGCAAATCCGCGCGAATCCAACGAGCGTATCTCTTGTATCCAAAATTTAATGTCAGATATGAATAATAAAAATTGTATCTGACATATATGGTCGGATACAAATCTTGATATTTACCAATTTGCCCTTGGATATTCGCAGATTGCTCCGATACACTTGGATATTCACAGATTTGGTCCCTGCGAATTTTTGATTTAGTCCCTGAGATATTTATCATGTTTGGATATTTAAATATTGCCCCCTGAGATATTTTCCTGCGCCTCTTGCCACGTGTGGAGCCCTTTGCCAAGTGTGCAGTTTCCGGCTTTTGCTGCCCGGAAACTTCAACAGGTTATATCTTCCTCATCCGGACTCCGATTTAAGCAAACTCAATTGCATTAGAACCGTATCGGAGTCCTCTATCCATTGGGATATGATTAAGTAGCTTATTTAAGCAGAAAGTCAACTTTTTGTCCCCTCAGGGTTTGACTTTTCAGCTAGGGTTTGCATTTCCGGCACTTCCAGGGGTGCAAAAATGAGGTGCTTATAGGATCGCCCCAGTTCTTTCTTCGAATTCTTGCTTTCTAGGGTTCTCCCCATTCCTCCTTTCTGCCCCTTTGTTCTTAGGGTGCTTTTCGCTTTGCCCTATCTTCACCTTCTTCCCTTTTGTGTCTCCAATTACACGAAGCTTCATGCCCCAGTTTTGAAGACAAGACATGGTAGGGTAAATGAAGAAATTTTTAGGCCCAAAGTGTTTTGCTAGGGTTTCATCTTGTGTCAGATGATTTTTTTTTTTTTGTGGAGAAAATCAAGGATGGCCTTTCATCCTTTTACAGAGAATGTAACACTTACTTATCTTTGCACATTTAACTGGCTCAAGAGCCATTTTTATTTTTATTCAGTTTTTTGTCTTTTCTTCTTTGCCTTTTTTTTTTACTTTGCCCCAGTTTGGGGTGGCTAGACATAACGTGGGTTAGAAATGAGACGATCAAGCTCAACACGTTTGACTAGCGGAATTTATTTGAAGTGTTTTAGCCAAAGATGGCCTCTCATCATTTCATTGGGATTGTTGATCCTGGATCATGTCAGTGACCTTTGACTGGTATGGGCACCTTGCCCCCCTTTTTTTTCTCTTTTCGTATCATAGCTTGCCCCTTGTGTTTGGCAATGTAGGTTTCAGAAAGTGGTACTGGTAGGGGATCCCTTGGCTATGTTGAGACCTGTACAGTTCATGCTGTTTGCCACATTTCATCTGTCAAATTTGATTGTTCAAGTTTGCCTTGAGATCACAGTCATGCCTTGGAGTGGTCCAACACTCTAATGATTTCCTAAAAAGATTTTATAAGCTTGCAAAAAGAAACATGCTGTCAAATTCTAAATTCAAAAGAAAAGAAAGCATAAACAAAAGCAGAGCAGCCAACTATGCAAAGGGGGTGGCTGATGCGAATCGGCATTCTGGAAGGAAGCCTTCAAGTGTTCTCCTCGTTCTTTTCCACATCATCTTCTCCTTCCTGCGGGAATACAACTGGTCCAGACATTCGGACTTGTGCTAAATTGTTAGAAATGTCCTGTCCTTCAATGGACCTCGGCTCCTCAAGCAGTTCTTTTAGGAATCCTTGATCAATCAGGTCTTGATTGTCATGTTGTAAATCCCAACATCGGCTTGTGTGGTGCCCTGGGGCACCAGAATGGTACTCACATCGTTCCGCTGCATTGTAGCTTCTGGCGTTAACCAACCGGGGGTTCGGGGGCTTAATCTGCACACATCCCTTCTTCAACAATGTCGACAGCAATTCTGTCAGTGTATATGGTAAAGGGGTGAAAACCCTCCTAATTCTGGCCTCCATTTCTTCTTTCGTCCTCCTTGGAGGACCATCCGATTGATTATGCTTTTTCATGAATTGGGGAACATTTGCTGCTACAGCTTTCCCTTTACCTCTTTGCGTTCGACCACCTATTACGGTTGGAGGGCGGCTCACTTCTTGGCCATTCAGGGGTATCTTTCCCTTAAAACCCTTGATCTCTTCTTCAAGATCTCTTACTCGAGATCGTAGCTAAAAATTTTCTGTTCTTATTGCTTCCCAGCATTTGTCCCATTTTTCTTCTTTGTTTCTTATCACTTGCAGTAGAGTACGAAAGAGGTCCAATATCTGGGTTACGACAAAAGTCGTCACTGATGTGCCGTCCATGTTGATTGTTGACAAGTTCCTGCCAAGAGAAGCAGACGTTAGAACGCAGAGTAGTGATGTAAAACCCTGAACTTTCAGTAAATATATAAATAAAAATTTAATACAAATATTTGGAGTGTCAATGAAATTGTCAAAATAAATTGGGGATTTAATATAAAGGAATGATTTGGGGTACTTATAATTTGTTCGGGATGTATAACGGACTAATAATGACAAAGAGAATAAATTTGGAAATTTTGGAAAAAATTGAATGGGTAGATGTGAAAATATCAAGAGAAGGGTATTTTGGTCAATTCTCATTAGATATTGAGAGATAATTAAATACATTAATTAAATTATTATTATTAGACTTAAGAAACAATGATAAATTTAAGTTGGGGCTAGATTGCCTATTAACGATGACATTTATAGCTTAATAAGTGAAATAAAGGCATAATGGTAATTATGTTTGATTTAGAGCCTTAAGTTGAGGAGATGAGAATTTTATTGAAGGATATTAATTATAATTGTATATGGTCACACTGATAGAGGAGATCCGGAGTTTGACGTGGATCTGACCGTTGGATCATAAGATATCAAGGTAATTGTGGATTGAAGGTCCTTATTAAATCTAATTGGTGGATAAGTAATGAACCCGACAGTAGTGCGATGCGTGGGATCAGGGGAGAATAAAACAGGGCTTTTATATTTTATTTGGGGCTGATCGTATGGGGGGTTTTGGGTTTTGACGGCTGAAGAGAAGAAGAACGAGAAAGAGAGAAAGGGAGACCTAGAGGGGAAGAATGAAAAGCCAGGGAGATCTCGGAAGGGATTTGCCAGCTGCGAAAGAAGAGATCGAAGTCACACAAAGGAGAAAGAGAAGGAAGACGGTGTTCTTGCGCGATTAGAGGTAGGTAACACCCTGTTTTGTCGTGGAATTGTGTTTTCTTCGTGTTTGATTGCAATCGCATGTTTAATCAGGATATATGTGTATGTTTCGTTAGAATATTGTTGATTATACGTGTAGAAATCGTTGAAATCAAGTAAACCACAATGTTTATTCTCGAATTGGCCACACTTGCATAGAGTGCCAAACCCCCATCACCTAGGCGAAGGTAGGCGTCTCTTTTGTTTAAACGAAACACGCGTATCATTAATGCATAGTCGCTAACGAACGCTTAGGAGACTAAGGGTTAGCGTCCGTAATGCGTGATTTCCATAAATGCCCGATCGCTGACGGACGCCTAGGAGAACGTGGTTGGCGAACTTAAGCGTCCAAGCTTAAAAGCAAGCGCTTAGTTGACGAACTTAGGCGAAGTTAGACGTCCAAGCTTAAAAGCAAATTTTAAAGGCTTGTAATGATTAGAAGCCTAAACCATAATTATTTCTCTTTATTTAAATGAGTAAAAACTAAAGTTTAAATACTTTCTTCTTACTTTATTGAATTAAACTAAACTCTAAATACTTTCATATGTCTTTTTGGCCCTCACCAAACTTTAAATAATTTGAAAAACTTAACCTAAACATACTTAGATTGTTTACGTACATTAGTCTTTCATTAAATCTAAACTTTAATAACTTTTGATAATATAACCATATCTTAATTAAATCTTAATACTTTAAAAACGACCCACATATATTATTAAACAATTGAATATTAATGTAATTAATACATGATTAGAACCGCACTTTAGCGTGCGTGTTATGCGTTCAATTTCCGGTGTAATTAAATATCTGTCTAACACTAAATCAGGATGTCACGCTAAACTTATTTAAATGTACTGAACAAAATATTATAATAAACTGAGGAACTGTTTAGAACCAGACTTTGAATTATCAACTAAACATGAACCTAATATGCTATAAATAATAATGGAATTGAGAATTATTTGTGTATTGGCTTGGTGGCCAGTTTTATTGATAACCTGCTTGGTGGCAGAGATGTATTGTATATTACCTGCTTGGTGGCAGAGATTATAACCCATTTGGTGACAGAGACCCTAACCTGTTTGGTGACGGAGACCCAACTTGCTTGGTGGCAGAGATAACCCGCTTGGTGGCGGAGACCCTAACCTGCTTGGTGGCGGAGACCCTAACCCGTTTGGTGACGGAGACCCAACCTGCTTGGTGGCAGAGATAACCCGCTTGGTGGCGGAGACCTTAACCCGCTTGGTGGCGGAGACCCAACCTGCTTGGTGGCACAGATAACTCGCTTGGTGGCGGAGACATTACTCGCTTGGTGGTGGAGATACCCGCTTGGTGGCAGAAACATTACCTCCTGCTGCAGAGACATATTTCCTCCTGTGGGGCAGATGTATTTCCGATGGATTGCATCCTACAGGAGAGGTACCTCATGTGAGGGAGATGTAATTATGCGTGATTGCATCCCACATGGGGGATGGGTGTGTGAGTTACTACTGAAAGGTGAGGAAGCTATCTCCTGTGGTAGAGGTAGATGCTATGTGTTCACATCCTGCGGTAGAGTTATGCTGTCTCCTGTAGGGAATATCTGTAGTTGTAGAGATGTGCATTCTCCTTCGAAGTTAGTGTGGGTACTATGTGTTTACGTCTTGCGGCAGAAGTAGGCTACTACCTGAAGGTGGACTTACAATATTGATTATATGATTGATTCTGAGATTGATTGATCGGTTTAGTCATATCTAACGAGATTGTTTATTTAAATGAAATGCTTAAGTGACATAATTGTACAGAATTGCTATGACTTAGTTTAAATTGTTAAAAATGGAATATTATGGAATTATGAAATAAGGGTTAATTGTTCTTAAGGAAATACAAAATAAAATAAATTGAAACCAGGTACTTATGACTTATAATACATTGTTCTAATAATTGAAACGAAATTTACATAATAAACTTTCTTTATTTAGAGCACTATTTTGAGAATGATTTTATATTGTGATTAATCGTTTACCTTACCGACTGTAATTACTCACCTATTTTACCGTGCATGAAACCACTGTTATTTTCTATATATAAACTGTTTTCCTCATGCATGTGTTACCTACTGAGATATTCGTATCTCACCCCTATTTCATATTCTATTTTTCAGGTCATCTTGGAGAGGACGCCACGGGTTAGACAGATAGTGGGTTGAAGTCTAGAAATTCCATATGAAAAGAGTAGGATAATTTTATATAGTTGTATTTATTTTATTGGAATCACAACAGATGATATGGTAGGATATTAAGAGTTAGTTAATTTGTAGTCGCCTTTCATTTGATAAATTGATGTAATAGGAAGATTCAGTTCCAATGAATAATTTAAGCTTCCTAGCACTCTGATAAATCTTAGTTCTTTATCCCTTTATCTTTTGAGCTGATTGTAATGTACCACAAGTTAATGCCTTGACCCGAGTAAAAAAAAATGACCCGGATTCGAGGCGTTACAAGTGATATGAAATACCAAGATGCATGATGGTGATCATGATTTTTTCTTTTTCTTTTTTTCTTTCTTTTTTCTTTTCTTCTTTTTTGTTTTCAATCTGACAGAGTATCAATTTTGAGTTCCTCAGCTTCAAGAAGGTCTTGGACTGCATGACGAAGGCCCCAGCATCCATCAGTATCATGGCCTTGTGCATCCATGTGGTATTCACAACTCTTGCTCGGATCATAGCCTTTCATTTTTGGTGCCTTAGGATTTGGCGTTGCCAGTTGTAAGTGCCCATCTTTCAAGAGCGTTGGCAATAATTCAGCTAGCGTATATGGAAGCGGAGTGAACTCCCGGTTCTTCCTTTCCTCCTTGGTGAGACACTTCCTGAGGCAAGACGTGGTATTGTTAGCGGAGGGGAGGCTCACACTTCTTGAGGAAGGGATGTGAAACGGCACAGAAGGTTGTACATGGTTAACTGTACTTGCGCCGTTGTCATTCTCTTGCCTCTTGTTACTTGAGATTGCTCCATGCAACAAGCTTGTCATGGAGCCTTTGAGTTTCTCCATTTTAACTGCATCCTCAATTCTATCTGCCGCCATGATTAGGTCAGTGAAGCTTGCAGTGCACTGTCCCAACAGCATTGTGAAGTATGGTTGTCCCAGTGAAGATATGAACAAGGAAGTCTGCTCTTGTTCAAGAAGAGGGGGTTGCATCACGTTGGCTAGTTCCATCCACCTTTTAGCGTAGTCTCTCATAGACTTGCAGTTTCTCTTTGACAGCCTCTGCAATTCGGTTTTGGTTTGAACCATTTGGCTATTTAAGCGGTATTGCTGGATGAACACGACGACAAGGTCATTCCATGTCTTAACCTTTTGCTTATCCAGACTTAGGAACCAAGAGTATGCTGCCCCAGTTAGGGATCTCATGAAGAATTGAACCATAATCTTCTCGTCCTTCGCATATTGGCACATGTCGCCAACGTAGGATCGCAGATGGTTTAATGGGCAGCCTGTGCCGTCGAACTGGTGCAGCTCAGGGCATCTAAACTTGGCCAGGAGTTGGATATCAGAGAAGAGGCAAAGACTTTCTAGCGTAGCCTCGTTCTGAATTGTGCTTGGATGGAGCTGTTTCAAAAGGTCCTCACGCATGACAGCCATCTGTGCCTTGCTATCTTTTGTTATTGCTGCCAGTTGTACCATGTGATCTTCTTTGATTGCTGCCAATCTTTCCTCCAGCTGGGCCTCCCGTGCCCTATTCCAGTCTTGCTCTTCCTACCCTAGTTGGATAGGCACAAATGGTTCTTGCTGTGAAGGATGGATGGGAACTGTCGCCGGATGTGGGAATGGAGCGTCCTGTGGTGGCGGATGTGCTGCCATGGGCGCTGGCTGAGGTGGTTGCCCCTGCTTGATTTCTGGCATTCGAATCCCCGTGGCATGCATCATGGCCACTTGCGGGCTTAGATCCGTTATGACTGGCTGTTCTTCAGCCCTTTGCTGTGATGATGATGGAATTGGGGCCTCGGAAGAATTCATTGTAGTCCTCTCTCACTGTGAATGCGAAGTTATGAATGGTGCTCTAAATGTGAAATATCCGAACTGTACTTGTTTATCAGAAATTTTGATTAGTCCCTTATCTAATTATGAACAAGGTGTCGTGTGTGACGAGATCATTACATCATGAGTGATGCTCTTGTGCCATGATTGGCCAAACAAGTACAAGGTGGCTCGTGCATGAAAATCACGACCTAACAAAACAACATTGCAAAGAGAGTGTGACAGTGTCCTAGTTGACCAAAAAAGTCCTAAGATTTGTGAAGTTTAAAACCTTGCAACATTGTCTTTCAGAGATCTGAAACTCTGGAGACCAAGCCATATCTGATGGTTTTCAAAAATTGTGCAACATGTGCTTTATGAGTGGAAATCCTTGAAAAATCATGTTGTGACAATTAACCCTCAAAATCCATGCCTTGATCGGCATCAATTGTAAATTCCTTTGAAATCATGTAGTGGTAAATTATAAAAATCAAGAAACGCAGCCTGGACAGCCCATATCGTGCCCTGAATAGCATGGAGAATGTACGCCATAAGATGGGCAATTTGATTTCTGTCTATAAGGATAGCTCAATATAACCACAAAGGACGGTCTATTGTGCGTCACAAGAGACGATGTTCATGTCGGGGAAGACCATTCATTGTAGGCCCGGAGGCCACTTAATTGTGCGCTTTTGCAAAAGCACCTTTGATGTGTGCCCTGGGGGCGGCTTGATGTATGCCTGGAGGCGATTTGATGTATGCCTGAAGGCAATTTTGATGTACGCCTATAGGCGACTTCGGTTTTGGAAATTCTTTTGTGCATCTTTGAAAGCGGTTTGGCCGAAAACATTTGTGCAAATGATCTTGAAGTGCGTGCACTTAATGTATAAACAGGCATATATACAAGTAAAATGAAAGTCAAGTACTATTACAATCCTGAAAGTCTATGTTAACAAACAATTATCAAAAAACACCCAAAAGTGTGTGCGCAGTCATAAAAAGGTTGGTGCCTATCAAGGCACGACTCCTAGACATACTTGTGTAAGGAAGCACGTCCAAGTTCCGATCAGCCTTTTGTCTTTCATCAGCTTTTGGTGTCGGACCACAGCGAAACTTACAGCTTGCCGACGAGGGCGAAATTTACATGATATTTATAAAAACCTGCAAAGAATTCATCTTTAGGGCTATTGAGAGCCTAAAAGAAGGGTACAAGCTACTTCCAAGGCGGGTAGGCTAAAATTCCTAGATCTAGGGTTTAGTGCCCCTGTTCTGATCTGGCATGCTTTCGTTTGTCTATCTGATCTGGCCGGCTTTCA
This sequence comes from Buxus sempervirens, assembly GCA_947561395.2. NCBI lineage: Eukaryota > Viridiplantae > Streptophyta > Magnoliopsida > Buxales > Buxaceae > Buxus > Buxus sempervirens. The sequence continues at coordinate 663,452 of OX387187.1, read as the reverse complement.
TCTGCTCTAAAAGACCAATCCGGACTTAAAGTGCTCCTAGCGGACTCAATGGGTCAAGGCCCACGGCTCATGGGACTCAATGCATGGATCTAGGGTGGTTCCCCTGATCAAAGTTAGATTAGCTTCCTAAATTAGGGCTGAGGTAGCCCGGAATCTAGGGTTTACTCAATTTGATGCAAAAAGCGGGGGTTGTTGCCCCTAATGGACTCTTGGGCTTTAGATTGATTTCACTCCTCTTGTATTCATCATTCACATCATAATCACAAGCGTGGTTTATTCAGAAGCATCAAGTGGGGAAGGATACTGTTACACCCCGGATTCGTGTTTTTCATTAAGTATATAACACGTCTCCCAGAGGGTTAGGTAAAGATCTCAATAATGGTGATCGCTGGATAATCACACACAATTTATATCACATCAGAATGCACAATCAAAATTCTCATCCAAACAATTTATAAAATCTTCAAATACATCAAATGGTTCCAATTTACTACCTTATTACAATTCCCACAAAATTAATTGAACAAAGTTTAAGACTAAGAAACCTACTAGTCTAAGGTTGGTAGTAATAATCCTCCTCCCTATAGGTGTCAGTCGGATCTACCCCAGTAGGCGCCTCACCACGAAGATCTGAAAAATAAAACAACAACGAGGGATGAGATACGAATATCTCAGCGAGTGACACATGCATGCAGAAATAGTTAACACAGTTATAAGACATGCTTCGATAAATAACCAACAATTTAAAACAACATATTTCCGATAACAACACAAAAAGGGTCAATGTCATGCATATTGTTACATTGATTAATTTACATTCCAAGTAGACACTCCACACCTCCATGTACACAGTTCCGGCCTACTCAGGGTATCGGACACTCTGAAATGACGGCCTACTCAGGGTATCGTCATCCAATGCCGGCCTACTCCGGGTATCGGCACTGACAACCAGGCCTAATCAGGGTATCTAGCTGCTCTACACTGGTCGTGGCAACACACAAGGCCATGCAATTATACCAATAAACACATACCATCACATTACTAAGCTTAACAAGGATCCATGGGAAGCTAAACCCAACCGATAAATCACCAAATAAAACCCCGCATTCAGTACACACATCACAAGTTGTTCCAACCAGAACAGCAACTCACACAAATAAATAATCTTTACAACACATTTCAAAACTTGCCATTAAGAAACAGGGTTTAATAAAATCTCAACCAAGTACAGTATTTAACCAAAGAGAATTAAAATATAATCTTCTAGTATTTGGTATCCAAACATCCCCTACAATTTGCCCTAAATTTGCCTTGGAAGCTCCTAAGAATTTCCAGAATTTATCTTTGATATTCTCATAGGTAACATTGTCTCTAGAGTCCTAAACAAGTCATTTGTTAAGTGCTTGAAACCTCCTATCATCAAAATCCCACTTGGTTTACTCAAATAGGCAATTCAGCAAAGAAAAGGGACCATGCGCTCACCTCTTGAGGTAGGCCCGAGGTGGGCGGATAGTCAATGGGCTAATTTTTTTTGTATGCGCCTACTCGACTTCAAGTGAGCGCGAGGTGAGCGAGAAGTGGGCGTGAGGTGGGCGCGAGGTGGGCGGATCGATTTTAAGTGAGCGCGAGCTGAGCGCCAAGTGAGCGCGAGCTCAGCGGATAGTAACATTTGTCCTTGCGCTCACTACCCGAAGTAAGCACCAGTGAGCGCCAAGTGGGCGGATACCCACTGTATTTTTCAAGTCTTTGTTAAATCCAGATCTCCAACTCTGGCCGAACTTTTTCGGTCTGTAACCATTCCTTTAGTCTCCTAATACCCCCAGAACACATTTAAACTAGTTTTGGAATTAATCCAACACACTTTTTATTTATCCTCATTCAGTTCTAAATAAAACCATCCCTTGGACTATCTCCGTCTAGAAAACAACTTAATCTCTCATTCCACAAACATATGCATTCGAAGTAAAACTACGAATAATACGAAACCCAGGTTTTAAAACAGTGCCACTCACCTTTATATGCTTCCAAGTCTTGGCAACAGCAACCCCCGAAGAGCAAACCCCAACCAACCGTTCGTTCGTCTGGTTGCTATAGTCGCCTAGTTCACTTGATCACCAGAAGAAAAACCCTCTTGAAATTCTTGATCACGAATACTAAGCGGCCGGAACCTCCCCAGATCTTCTTCTCTCCCATGAAACATAAGAAATTGCCGCAGCCGCAATCGCCAAACCTCTCAGTATTCTTGTACTCGTATTAAGAGCAAAAACCCGAAAACCTAATTTTTTAAAGTATAAATACCTTCCGTAAATAAGTTTGCCGCTCGATAACTTTAAATCTCTGATTTGGTGTGTGCTCACCCACCGAAAACTCCTACATCCACACACATTATTAGTTTAAATATTTATGATTATTATTTATTTTTCTCATAAAATCATGAAAAATTATCGGGGTTTTACAGATACCCAGCCCGAGACATACGCCTACAAGGGTCTGGACAAGTACTGGATCCTCGTGTACCACGGCAAGAAACCTGTGGTGCTAATGGACTCCAGAAAACTGGGGAGATGGGTTTACCTTGCTTTCCCCGGTAAGCCACGGGAGCGTAGGTGCTAATACCATCCCAAAAGTCAGTTCATAGGAATCAGAAGGGTGGCTGCTAGGGAGGTCTAAGTTTTGGTAAAGAAGAGCAGTATCCGCATTTCACTCATTCATTTAGGGTCGGATCATTCACGCAACCTCCCTCGAGCGTGTCACCCCATGCAGTTTATCACAAAAAATTGGAAAAGAAATCCATCCACGGTGTGGTAGTGTGCCTATGTGTGTAGTTGGGCTGAGTGTTGTGTCTAATCGGGTGACTTTCATCTGGATTTTGTTGATAAATAAGTTTTCACTGTCTCGTATAGTAAGGTGCAGAATTGGTACGTAATACGAGGTTCCGGGAGAGTCCCCAAGTAAGTGGACGGGTCACAATGGTCCCATTAAAATCCACTTGCCTTAGGCAATTATCGCGTCCATTTTTCAGGACTCCCCAGAAAGTGTAATTGCGAGTATTCTGCATCTTACTAAGTAAGATGGAAAAAACCTTAACACTGACTAAATCCCTCTTATGTTGAATCAAATTAACTAGGGGTTCTATTGGGTCGAGCACTTATCCCCAATGGAGTCACCAGGCTGTGCGTGCATTGGAAACGCCGCACTGCGGGGTGCACAGATTTACGTGCGTGCCTCCGAGAAGGTAAAACTGGAAATTTGGAGTCGCCACCGCCTGATGGGGTGCAGGCGGACACCTGGGTGCCTAAGTTTGTCTATTGGGCTGGTCTGCGGCTTGAGATTCTAGGTAAGGGTCTCGGTTACGGTCCGGTGAAGTCCGTAGACACCCCGGTCCGCCCCGTCGGTTGTCGGGTCCCATAGGTTTCTCCTGGTTTGAGTCAACTCATGGTTTTCTCACCCGATTCCTAATCCAGCATGAAACTTGGTTAGGTCTGGCGGGACCACCTGAGTGGTGTGGGTCTCTTTAATTGATTTTATCTTACTTAATTAAATGGTCTGAGTCTGATTGGGTGGGCCTCTTTGGAAGGCCCACGGATCTCCTTGGTGGGCTTAGTTAAGCACACATACCCCCGGTGGGCCTTGGTCTAAACCTGAGAGGCCCTTTAGGCTTTGGTTTGTTCAATTGGTTTTACTTTAAGGTTCAAGTTGAAATTTTAAATGGTTTTCATGCAAAGGTGGGCCGGGTTGTTTTGTGTGCCCATTGGGTGGGCCACGCATGGTTGCCAAGTGATTTATTGGATTTATCTTATTTAAGTTTCCAAAAGTGGGCTAGATCTTGGGCTTGGGGCCACTTGGTCTAGCCTTGGACCGGACGGTCCATGGTTCAATGGGTTTGGGTGTTGGACCCTACCCAGTTGGGTTTATGAGCTTAGTGGGCCCGATAGGCCTGTGCCCGTAGTCACGGCCAAACCATTCTTATCCTAAGCCTACATGCTTCATTTTCATTGGGCTTTGGTGGGCCTCGTAGGGTTTGGCCCATTTAGTTTATTTTAATTATCTTGTGTTTATTTTCAAAAGTGATCTTGGGCTGGGTGGGCCCAGTTGGAAGGCCCACCAAAGGATCCAATTGGGCTTGGAAGCCCATGTACCATTTTGGGTTTCCGGTTGACCCGGAAACCCTGTTGGTCCAACCGGTTCGGCTTAAACAACATAGCAAATCAACAACCACGCAAAAATCAGGTTTTTGTTAAAATTCTAGAAGTAACCGAAATGAAATTTCGGTTAAACATGCAGGATAGTATAACAGAAAATACATTTCGGTTATACTGCATTTTCGGGTTTAACCGAAATTGGATGTCGGTTAGGCCAAGAAATGCTCATAACTGACCTGAGTTCTCGGTTATGCTGCAAAAATTGGTTTTTTCACTTTTTCGGTAGAAAACCAATCTAGGGCACTTGTGGACATGTATAGGGTCTCTGTGGGCCCCTGTGTTGGCCCACAGTGGTTCGAATGAGGCCATAGGCTCTCCTCTTTGGGGTTTTCAAAAACAAACACCAAGGGAGTGGGTGGGGGTTCCCTTCCTCCTTCTTTCTTTTGCAATGGACAGTACTTGAACAAGGATCAAGCATCCCTGTTTTGGTCTTTGGCTCTCAGAAAAAGGGACAAACATTCATGCACATAGGAGGACATCAAACCAAGGCAAAGCACATTTTTAAAGAATGGTTGGATCATAAGAGAAGATAGGCAACCTAAGAGTAAAAATCTAGTTTTCATGGCATGCGTACTTCACCCAAACAGTGACCTACTTGAAGTGACTACACAGGCTTCTAGCTAGCCAAGAAATGAGCATGCGAATGGGATGTGTGCGAAACCTAATGGAGTGATCTCATGTAGTGGAAAAACAGTAACTTACTCAAAGTTAATCCATGATGAAGCATGCAAAGGTACTAATTAAAACATCGTGCACATGACTCCACAAGGTACTAGCATTCATTATTTAACTAATGATGCACCCTAGCATGCATACACACTACAACTAATTTTGCATACATATCAAGCATGAAGAGACGGTTTAAACTTAACTAAAGAAGGGAAGAGAAAGGGGGTACATTAGATTTATGTAGGAGGAACATGCTCCTCATTTTGGTAAAAGCAAAACAAGATGGGAACCAACCAAAACAGTGGTCGAATGGGAGTTGCATGGCCTCTTTAACCCACCAAACTACTCTCTAACCTCTCTTTATACGGCTTATACCTCTTCTCTTACCATAGAAGGGTGACAATCCACCGAATAACATGGGAAGATGATGAAAATGATAAAATAACATGCACATGGTGGCCAAAACATGGTATCACAGCATACTTGGAAATCAACATGCTTCAAATAACTTCATATTCACATATGTTAAACCAAAATCAGTGGGGAAGCATACCTTAAAGTCGGAATCCTCTTTGGAGGTGTGCTTGAGGCTCCTTGTGGCACCACAGCTCCTGGATAGCACCTCCTCCTCTTCAAATGTTCTCCAAGCTCCTCTCCAGGTAGTGGGAATGAAGGAAAAGGGGAGAAAAGGGGTTTGGGAGGGGTTGGATTAGGGTTTGGGGTTTTTTAGAATGGTTGAGAGGGTAGGGAAGGGAGTTTCGAGCAGGGTGGGGAGGGGGCAAAATTCGGGAAGCCCCCAACCCCAAGCCAAATGGCTGGGGTTTCTATTTATAGATAGAAAAAAGGTCAGTTACAATGATTTTTCAGTATAACCGAAATTCAATTTCGGTTATACTGTCTTTTGTTTGTAACCGAAATTCAATTTCGGTTACTGTAAAACCCCGAATTTTCGCCTAATAAATAAATAAATATAAATAAAAGAAAATATGAGTTAAGTCCTAGTTAAAATAAAAAGTGAAGATTTAGAGGATAATTAATTCGAATAAGTCATAAGTTGTAAATAAAGAAAGAATCTTAATGAAATTAGCTTAAAAGAGTAAAAAGGGTATTTTGGTAATTTTCAGAAAAGGGTAATTAATAAATAGATCATCAAATAATAACTAGAATTAGAAAATAGAAGAAAATAAATTATTTTGACAATTTAGAAATTAAAGGAAATTAATAAAAGCCTAAAAGTGGGAAAAAGGGTAATTAGGAGATTTCACGTATTAATTTGGAGAAAATAAGGTTTTTAGGTGATATTTAATGTTTAAGTAATTATTAGGCACGAAAATAGCTTGTAAAGAGTGTTTAGATAATAAGAGAATTGATTAGTATTGTTTTAGTAGAAAAATAGAAGGTGGAGAAAAAGTATGAATTAAATTAGAAGGTGTTAGACATTAATTAGACCATGGTTGGGTTAGCCCAAATTAAAGTAGCCAATTAGGGTTGGTTTAGGATTTCTAAAGCCTAATATAAATAGGAGACTAAGGTTAGACACGAGGGAATTTTCGTGGGTTTATTATTGAGAGAAAAGAGAGAGAGAAAGGAAGAAGGTGGCTAATGGAGGTGTCTGACCAGCCATCATCAAAACCTGATTGGGGAAACTCCGTGCGGTGGATCACCTTCAAATTTGGAGGTTTTGGTCTTCACTGATGGAACTACATTGTGTACGGTGGAGATTGGAATTGGGAGAATGTAGCTTGGAGCGTGTGGGAGCAAACGTAAGGTTCAGAATTAAAAGTTTCAATGGAAGAAGGATTTAGCGTATAAGGCAAGTAGTAACCCTTGGAAAACGTGAGGAATTGCATGATTTCGTTTTCTATGATTTAATATTGATTGAACGGATTAATCAGAACAGTATTTACATGGAATCAAATTGGTTATATGTTATTGATTGGTATTCTTGAAGGATTTGATGAAATAAAGAAGAAAACTTGGTTTAATCATGAAATTAATTATAGGATGGTATTTAATTAACAAGAATTAATCTAGAAGGATTTAGGAATGTTTTAGAATGTTATTAGATTGATTTAGACCAAAGAAACATATGGCAAAAACATAAAAATCCGAACTTTGTAAATCTGGAAATTTTCTGTTTAATTTTGTACGAGCGCCTAGGATCGCCTAGCCCTGTAGAGGTCAGCGCTCTATGTAAAATTTGCAGATTTTGGGGATTTTGTAATATGAATAAATATCCAATAATTTTTTTGATTAGTTAAGCATGTTAGCATCTTTTATAAGGACCTAATTAAGGTATAAAAATTATAAAATTAATTTGGAAAGATTAAGCAATAAATTGAAGGTTATAATGAAAGGTTTGTCCCTAAAACGGTCAAATGGTATGGATGTTGAGATAAATAATACTACTGGAATTTATAGGATAAAAACAGTTTCTAAAATTCATTCTAGGTCTGTAGGACATGCTGGAGAATAAAAATATAGAAAAGTTAAATAGAAACTACTTTAGGTGTTAAGATAGGAAATTGGATTCTAATGAAGGGATTAATAAGGAAAACTTTAAGTTGGATTTGATTTCCTTCATTTTGAGCTTTATCTGAATATTGGTTTATGGAATTGGAGAAACATTGATTTCTATCGAATTTATGATACATGAGCTTTACTTTGAATATATTTGGGAAATTGCATATGAAATTCTGGAAAAAGGCTTCATTTGGATTATTAAGGATTGAATCATGATTTTCACTTGGAATTGAATATTCTGGTATGGATTGGTATGTGGTATGAAGTTATTAGTTTTTCTTTTACGGTTGAGTGGTACGGCTTCTGTGGTAGAGTTTGATACTATCTTTTACGGCAGAGATGGGTAATCCTCTGTGTAGAGATGTGTAATCCTTTACGGGTAAAACTGTGTATGCCTCCTACATTAGTGTGTCCTCTCGTATGTGGTTTTATCGTGGTTTGTGTCAGTGGGCTTAGCTGTATATGGATCCATAGTTTTGGCTGGTTAGCTAAGTGGTATTTAGTTTGGGTTGAGTTACTCCTATATGCAAGCGCGCTTCCCTTGCAAGTTAGTTTGTTCTGGGAAGGTCCTATGTCTGGAGGGACACCTCGGTGCGCCGCTGGTGATTCCCTGTACATGTAGATAAGCGACCATCTCCATGTATTGATTCTGGTGCTGCATGCTGGTGGTACATGCCAACTCTGTTGAGTTTGTGCGCAATAAGTCGGTGACTACGGCTCTTGTCTATAGCTGCGCTGCATGGGGCTTGAGTATCATTAAGTAGCACTGCCCCTAAGCCGCATGGTGGTATAGCAGTTAGTTGAGTGTCATTTCAAATACTTATCATCTTTGTGAGTCCTGCAATGGCACGTGTTTTATCGCTTTTATCGGTTTTACCTCGTTAACATCCAATTACTGGTATTTGTACATGATCATCTGTTTTATCGCTTTATTTGGAATGGCCATGGATAATTGGGATTTCTCGTCTTATCGTTGATTAATCGAATACCTCATGACTATTGCTTACATTGGACTGTTTCAAATTGCATGCACCTGCTACTTGCTGAGATGTAAATCTCACTCCGTTTTCCCCTATTTTTCAGGTTGCTTGGAGAGATCGCAAAGATGGGGTTTTAATTTGATGGGTAGAATTATAATTGATATTAATGTCACATGTTGATTAGATAAATTTTATTGTAAACTGAATTGAATATATTGATTAAAGAATTGTTTTATTGGCCACCATAACTTTGATGTAATTAATTAGTAAAGTTTAAAATTATTGTTAATCTTGGTTTGTATTTAACCCCAGCTTCGTGGTAACATCTCGAGTTTGGTTGTTGAATCGGACTTGAGTTGTTACAGTAGCGAACCGGGTTCGGGTTGGGTGCCAGTTTGCACTGACCCGGGTTCGGGGGGTTACAGAGATGGTATTAGAGCAACAAGATCTAAACCTAGGAACTAAATTCTTAGGTGGGTAGTGGGATTGAGTGCACGTTAGTTAAAAGCATGTTATTTAGGATGAGAGACTTTGATTTGATTTACATGTTGTGAATACTATTTTTTGATAATATTATAATGCTATCAACGCTATTATTACTATTGGATGGTATATTATTAACCAATTTAAAGTAAAAAGTTGCAATATTAACCTGTGCTTATAAACAGATAAATTTTCACATGAGAAAGACAAATAAGGGATTTGCAATAGACAAAATTTAACAAAAATGATCTGATATATATCTGTGAGATGAACTAGTACAAAGCTTGATATATATAGATGTATCCGTAATAAAATAAAAGACCTAGGAACTAAATACAACCAAAAGAGCCAAAATGTGTATACACATCTGTCCTAAAAAGTGAAAAAGAAAGAAATAGAAAATACAAGTCTTTAAGCAAGAAAAATAAAATCAGCTAGATGGTCCGGCCCCATCTCCTCCATGTCTAGTATCACCTCCTGTGCCCGTATCTCCATATCTAGACCCCGTAGCATCACCACCATCACTATCTCCTCCCTGGCCTCCAGCCCTAGTAGCATCATCACTAGCAGCAGCAGTACCCTCAGACTCCTTAGAATCCCAGATCTCGGGGCAAGTAGAAGGTCCAGTCCACATGTGTGATCGCATGATCCGGAACAGTCTGCACTGGGAATCATATAGGGTCTCTATCCGGTGCATCATCTCCTCCTGAGTCCTCACGAGGGCCACCATCTGCTCCATCACCATAGGCATGTGGGTGGATATCAAGTCATCCGCCTGTGTAGGACCCCCACATCAATTGCTATATCGTGAAGGATATTTGCAGTAGGAGTAGAAAGACGAGGAGCCTCAACTGAAGAAGGAGGGGCATCAGCTGTAGTAGAAAGTGGAATAGAAGAGGAAGGAACATCTACTGAAGGGGGAGCAATTGGAGAAGAAGGGGGAACATCAGTAGAAGCAGGAGCAGCGGCAGAGGAAGATGGAACCGCTGAAGGAGTAGAGGAGGAAGGAGCGGTACCACTATCAGCAAGCCTCCTGGAACGAGTAATACCCGTGGTGGCTTTGCGGATAGGCTAGCTCAGAATCAAAGGTCGGAATCGAGGATACCTAGTTGAGGATGCCGAGATGAGTCTAGCTATAAGACATCTGTAAGGGAGAGCAACACATCTCTTAGGGTCATCGTGGACCCCAATAATGGTAGAGATGATCACAGAAGGAAGGTCTATAGAATCATCCTTCAGGAGGGCATAAAGAAAGAGGGAACGGGAACTAGGAAGAGAGGAAAGGTGAGAAACAGGCCAGAGGTTCGTGAAAACGATCCTCAAAATAACACTGGTAGTGACAGGGAAGCTGGCAGTGCAGAGAGGTCCCACTCCGTCATACTCCGTCGCCTCCCCTATCAGGGAAGTGGTAACCATAGAGAAGTCAGGGGTGGTCTCACCTGAATAGGGATAGACAGGGTGCTCTACCCTAGGAATATGAAGACTGGTGGAAATGACATCGAGAGAGACAATAAACCTAGCTCTAATGTAGGAATAGAATGAAGACCGGTTGGGAGCAATCTCATGGATATTGCTGTAGAACTCCCTAACCAACTCATAACATGTGGGAGCAAAACCACTAAAGAGGGGTAGCCACCCTCTACCCTCCATCAAACTCAAGACTGTAGGAGCAAAGTCCTCAAAAACCACGCTCCTCTCTAATAAGATCGTCCTAAGATGGAAACGATCATCATACTTTCCCTTCTCAATGTCAGAATAAAACCTAACATCTCTCTGGTCAACCCTATCTCTCTTAGGGGGATTCCCTACCGAAGTTCTAGCCATCTAGGAATTGAAATAAAGAAGGATTGGAATAGAGATACAGAACAAAGAAAATAAACACATGAACAAACACAAAGTGGGTTAGGACAATTGCAAAAAATAATTTAAAAAAAAATTAAGATGGATCAAACTAGGAGAAAAGTATGCAAAAATGGATTAGAAAATTGTTAAAACAGGTCCTAAATCAAAAACAGTTGAAAGAAATCGAGAAAGAAACAAGTGCTGCAAAAATTTGGCCGAGCGCCTAAGACCGCCTGAGATCGCCGACGGCAATCAGGTCGGAGCTTGTGTTTGCCGTAAGCAATGAATTGGGATTTTTGGCACAAAACAAATATACGACAAATCTTCAACCAAAACTAATTCAAAGTTTCAAACTCAAACTATGAAGTATTTAGGAAGAGAATAAACAATTTTTGAACAAATGCCCTAACAATTTGAGCATCAATCGAAATGTTTTTGAGAAACCTAGCCCTAGCCATGCGTATGATGTGCTAAAATAAAATATGGAAGAAGTTGAGCTTGGTGCTTACCTGCTAATGTCGTTTGGAAGTAAGGAAGGATTGATGGAGGTCGGAGAAGTAGAACGCCGAGAGGAATAGTGCTGGCGAAGTTGGGCGTTCTGGAAATAGTTTGACCGCGAGAGAGATGAGCGATGTTGAGCGTTAGGTTTATCGCGGGCGTTAAATTTTTATATAAAAATTCACTAAAGCCGAGCACTAGGTATCGCCTGGCTTAGGGTTAAACCCTAGTCAGTCAGCGCCCAGGTTAGGGTGCTGAGCGCTCGATGCTTTTCAGATAAAAACTAAACAAAAAATTTTTCTTTATTATTCGCTAATGGGAAAAATTATAAAAGCTTGTAATAACTATAAATATAATGTGACACCCTAAGGATTTACTCAGAAATTTTGAGCATTGCAACCAACACTTTTGATATTTATGTTGTCTCGCAAATACCTGTTTAGAACTAATTGACATATAAGATATTATATTTGATCGTATAATTATATCTGAGGTTGAATGTATACTTGCCAGTGAGGGCGAAATTTACACAATATTTTCAAAAGCTGCAAAGAATTCATCTTTAGAGCTGTCGAGAGCCCAAAAGAAGGGTACAAGTTGCTTCCAAGGCGGGTAAGCTAAAATTCCTAGATTTAGGGTTTCCTGCCCTTGTTCTGATCTGGCCTGCTTTCATCTGATGGTCTGATCTGGCCAGTTTTTATCTGCTCAAAAAGGTTGATCGGGACTCAGGGTGCTTCTGGCGGACTCGATGGGTCAAGGCCCATGACTTACAGGACTCAATGCATGGATTTGGGGTGGTTCCCCTGATCAGAGTTAGGTTAGCTTCCTAAATTAGGGCTAAGGTAGCCCAAAATCTAGGGTTTACTCAATTTGATGCAAAAAGCGGGGGTTGCTGCCCCTAATGGACTCTTGAGTTTTATTCCAATTTTACTCCTCTTGTATTCATCATTCACATCACATCACCTCACAATCATAAGCGCGGTTTATTCAAAAGCGTTAGGTGGGGAAGGATACCCAGCCCGAGACATAAGCCTACAAGGGTCTGGACCAGTACTGGATCCTCGCGTAGCACGGCAAGAAAACTGTGGCGCTAATGGACTCCAGAGAACTGGGGGGATGGGTTTACCCTGCTTTCCCCGGCAAGCCACGGGAGCGTAGGTGCTAATATCATCCCAAAAATCAGTTCATAGGAATCAGAAGGGTGGCTGCTAGAGAGGTCTAAGTCTTGGAGGATAGGAAGCAATATCCACACTCATACATTCAGGGTCGGATCATCCACGCAACCTCCCTCGTGCGTGTCACCCCACGCAGTTTATCACAAGCAATTGGAAATTAAATCCATCCATGGTGTGGTGGTGTGCCCGTGTGTGCAGTTGGGCCGCGTGCTGTGTCTAATCGGGTGAGTTAAAGGATCTCGTATAGTAAGGTGCAGAATTGGCACGCAATACGAGGTTCTGGGAGAGTCCCCAGGTAAGTGGAGGGTCACAGGGGACCGCTTAAATTTCACTTGCCTTGGGCAATTATCGCGTCCCTTCGACAGGACTCCCCAGAATGCGTAGTTACGTGTATTCTACACTTTACTAAACGAGATAGTGAGAACCCTAACCAACTAATCCCCCTTGCGTTGACTCATTCTAACCAGGGTCTTACTAGGTTGAGAATTCCCCAGTGGAGTCGCCAGGCTGTGCGCATGGAAAATCGCACGGCGGGGTGCACGGATTCTCGTGCATGCCTCTGGGAGGGTAAAACGGTAATTTGGAGTCTCCACTGCCTTATGGGGTGCAGGCAGACACCTGGGTGCCTAAGTTTGTCTATTAAGGCTTGGTCTGCGGCTTGAGATTCTAAGTAAGTTCTCGGTTACGGTCTGGGGAAGTTCGTAGACACCCCGTCCGCCCCGCCAAATGATGGGTCCCGTGGGTTCTTCCTGGTTTGAGTCAACTCGCTGATTTCTCACCCAATTCCTATTCCGGTATGCAGTTTGGTTAAGTCTGGTGGGACTACCTGAGTGGTGTGGGTCCCTTTAATTGCTTTTATCTTGCTTAATTTAAGTGATCTGAGTCTGAACGGGCGGGCCCCGTTGGAAGGCCCACGGTGTCCTTGGTGGGCTTGGTTAAGCCCACATGCCTTTGGTGGGCCTCCATCTAAGCCTGGAAGGCCCTTTGGGCTTAGGTGAAGTGAGTTGATTTTACATTAAGGTTCCATTTAAAGATTTAAGTGATTTCCATGCAAAAGGTGGGCCTGCATTGGTTTGCGGGCCCCTGGGTGGGCCACACAAGTGTTGCCAAATGATTTAATTCATCTTTTATTTAACTTCACCAAAATGAGCCAGGCTTTAGGCTTGGGGCACTTTGCCTGGGCTTGGGCTTGAAAGCCCAAGGCTTCCTGAATTAGGGTTTGGAAACCCTAAGTTAGCTTGGTTCAGTGGGCTTTAACGGGGCCCGATAGGCCCTTCCCGTGGTCTCGGCCAAACCATGCCTAAATCTAAGCAACATGCTTCAAAATGGGCCTTGGTGGGCCTCAAGTGGGTTCGGCCCGCTCAATGGGTTTGTTTATCTCTATTTAACAAAAGTAGTTTGTCGGGCTTGGTGGGCCTCGTTGGAAGGCCCACTGGAAATGAAATTGGACCAGGTCGGTCCATGGCCTATCTTGGGTTTCCGGTTGACTCGGAAACCCTTCTGGTTCATCCGGATTGATCAAACAAAACACAAAAATAGCAAAAGGGCACAAAATAGCAAAAATTGACATTTTGGCAGTGTAGCCGACCTGAGATGTCGGCTACACACAAAATTTTTTGTATCTGACATTTCGGGTTGGCTACACAGGAGACCCTGCTGATCCGACCTGAGTTGTCGGATCAGCTCAAAAAGTTTCTTTTTCGGATTCTGCCAGTGGGCATGGGTTCTAGGGCCTTCTAGGATGTTCCAGTTATTGTGTGGGCCCACAGTGGTGTGAAGAGCTTAGAGGGCTTCTTCTTGAGGTTTAAGAACCACCATCAAGGGGGATGGATGGGGTCTCCCTTTTCCCTTTCTTGGAATCTATCATGGTAAAGAGACAGAGACAAAGTGTCCCTGTGTTGGTTTCTTTTAGCTTAGAAAAATCACCCAGCATACACAACGGAGACCCAATCACAAAACATCAAAAGACATGCCCCAAATCTACATATACATGCTCCCTAACAACACATTCACATGTGTTTGCATTGGCCGTATACATGAACTAAAAGTGAGCCCCTACCTACGTACAAGGGCCTAATCATGCTTTTAATGAATGAGTATACTAGCCTATGCATAAGATGAGGGAATAAGAATGGAGCACATTTCTTATAGGCCAAAAACAGCGGCTCTAAATGAAGTAAGGGAGATGAGAAACTTGCATGAAACAGTGAAATAAAAAAGGGAAAATATCATGAATTAGGCATACCAATGATCACGAAAAGAAAGGAGTAAAAGCATGGCAAGTGGTGAAGGTTTTAATGCATGAACACACTTGATGTGCTCGAACTTGGGATTGCATTCATCATGCATGCTACAACACTCATGCGTGATTAGGAAATGACATGCATGCTTAAAATCTTAATTAACCCATACACAAGCAACCACAAATAAAGGAAATGAAATCTAGCATGCATCCCGCATAATTTACAGCGTAATCATACTAGTATAAACCAACCTTCTAACCCCTAAAAGAAACATTGAAGAAGGGAAGAGGGGGGTTTCTCATAGGGTACATTAGATAGGAATAAAAGGGGAACACACTCCCCTATTGAATAAGAGAATAATAGCAATATTAAGAGAGCAAAACAGCAACCTCATAATGCTTAAAAACTGAACCTAAAAAAAAAAACCTCTTCTTCCCTTTTGCTCAAATGAAAATCTTACCTTTAAAGGGTAGTTGCTCTTGTAGCATCATGAAAAGAGATGGCAAAAGAGAGAAAAATGCACACGAAATGCACAATAGAAATATTTCCATATGCATGAGACCATACATGCTTCACTCTATCTCATGTTCACCTATGTTAAACAAGAGGTGGGAAGGAGCTCACCTTGGGGACTTATATCCTTGGGGACTGGGTGTGAAGCTTCCTTGGAGCTAGGCAAGGGCTAGAGTAGCTTCCTTCTTGCACCAACAGCAGCTGCTCCTCTCTTGTTTGAATGGGAGAATGGAGAAGAAGAAGTGAACAAAGGGGTGGAGCAACCTCAAGGTGGTATGGGGGGTTGCAAGAAAGGTGAAGGGAAGAGAGGATTTTGGGAGGGGACGAATGGGAGAGAGGTGGGAGAGAGGGGAGCCAAAGCAAAATGATCTCAACCCCCATACATATGGGGGCTTAGGCTCTTTTATAATGGGGTGGTATGATATGCATGCATGCATAGGGAACAACCATCATGGGAGAGAGAGAGAGAGAGTTGCATGCATGGATGATGCATGGGTGATCATGGGGGGGGGGGGAGAGAGAGAGGGATGGATGCATGGATGATGGTGATGATGCCCAAGTGGGAGAGAGAGAGAGAGAGAGAGAGAGAGAGAGAGAGAGAGAGAGAGAGATGCATGCATGGATGATGCCCATAGGAGACATCAATCATGAGCCAATCTTGATATTTGTGGATTGGTCCCTGATACTTTGGATATTTATAGATTTAGTCTCTGATACTTTTGGACATTTACAGATTTAGTCCTTGATACTTTGGATATTTACAGATTTAGTCCCTAATACTTTTGGATATTTACATATTGGTCCCTGGGATATTTTCTCAACTTTGGATATTTATGGATCTAGTCCCTGATACCCTTGGATATTTGTAGATTCGCCCTTGAGATATTTTTCATTGATTTGGGTAATTACAGATTTAATCCTTGAGACCTTTTTGCTTTGCTGCTTGCCACGTGTGCAGTTTTCCGGCATTGCTGCCTTAGAACTTCAACTGCTTACATCTTCTTCATCCGAACTCTGATTCAGGCAAACTCAATTGCATTAGAACCGTATCAGAGCCCTCTATCCAATGACATAGGGCTAAGCACCTGGCTCGGGGTTTAGCAAAAAGTCAACTTTCGACTCCCCTTCAAGTTTGACTGGCCTGTAGATCCTTCATCTGGACTCCGATTTCAGCAAACTCCGTTGCGTTGGAACCATGTCGAGATTTTCTATCCATTGAGATAAAGCAAGGTGGCCAATTATCTTGAATCTTGCCTTAAAAAAATATTTCATTTTTGGGGGTCAAAATTCAACAGGAAAAGTTTGACTTTGCGTAAAAGATTGAATTCGGGCCTTTTCCTTTGTGGTTTTGGATTCAAATGCGTTAAGGATCTCAAATCCAATGCTAAGATTTGAAAATTTCAATAAGATATTCCCCTCCTTCAAGATTTATCAAAAATCGTGGTATTTTGGGGTGTCTACACACATTTTTCCCTCGGCATTCATCAAAATCCTCAATCGTGCCATACAACCAATCCTCGTTTTAGCATGGTGCTTTTGAACTTCACTATCTCTTTTATCATATCGACGACGACCTTCTCTTGAACAAAAAATAATTCTATCAATAATGACCCCAGTACCCTTCCTTTTTTGAACAGTAACACCAAACTCATTGCTTCTGGCATATTCATTATAAAACCTAAAAGCGTCCTCTTCTATGACAAAAACCATGCCAACCCTTGGTACCAACTCACTTTCACTGCTTTCTTCTACAGAATACAAACTAGCATTCACAACGTCATAATGCTCAACCAAATCTGCATTGATGTTTGCAATGCCATTAATTGGCTCAGATAACATTTGCCTCCCACTTTCCATATTTGAGCAAAATTGGTTTCGTATCAACACATGGAGGCATTCACACAATTTTAATATATTTGAAGATGAAGGGATTACATATCTAGCTAAAAAGAAGCAAATTACTAGTAAACCTAACCAATTAATTTGTATGGGAAAGTAAGAAAATTAACTCAGTGAGATTTTATCTGAGAAACACAACCAGAAAGCAAAGCATACAGTAACAAGAACTCACAATAATCGAAAAGGCATCACATAAATACAGAAACAAAACAAAAAACAAGAAGGGAAACCAATATTTTGTGAGATTTCTTTGAAGCAACATAACTCAGTGAGATTTCTTTAAATAATAGTAACATCTCTTTAAATTTTGTTAATTGTAATGATGGTCAATGTTGTGAATACATGGGGGACAACTAAAATTATTGCTTAGTGAATGTATTGACTGCTATTAAATTTGCCGATAAAATAATAACATGAATTCCCTTATTTACTTTTATATAATATCAAATATATATTATTCCCTTTTGAATCATCCTGTACAAAGTTTGTGTATTAAAAAAGAAGCAAACTTTTGGAGAAATATAAAGTAATGATGGGTTCTGGTTTTTCTCTGTTTGTTTATGAAATTTAAACAAGGATTAATGAGTAACTTATGTAACAAAGGCAATATATGAAGCCATACAACAGAAAAAGTAGAAAATTGTTTGTTCTTTCTAAATCGAATAAGAAGGATCGAATACATCTTGTTATTAAATCTTTATGTCAATCAAATTATTGTCATTGATTTCAGTGCGATATAGTTATGTTGCTTCAAAGAAATCTCACAAAATATTGGTTTCCCTTCTTTTTTTTGTTTTTTTTTCTGTATTTATGTGATGCCTTTTCGATTATTGTGAGTTCTTGTTACTATATGCTTTGCTTTCTAGTTGTGTTTCTTGGATAAACTCTCATTGACTTAATTTTCTTACTTTCCCTTACAAATTAATTTGTTAGGTTTACTGGTAATTTGCTAGAGATGTAATCCCTTCTGCTTCAAATATATTTAAATTGTGTGAATGCCTCTGTGTGTTGATACGAAACCAATTGCACTTAGATATGGAAAGTGGGAATCAAATGCTATTTGAGCCAATCACTGGCATTGCAGACATCAACAATGATTTGGTTGAGCATTATGACGTTGTGAATGTGAAAGAGTAGAGAACTACTCTTAAGGTCCACGATCTATAACAATTCAGAATTGAACAATGCGGAAACAGTACACAAAGAATTATACGAGGAAACCTGGATCCAGATCCAGGAAAAAACCTCGAGTCTATATGAGGCGACTAACCCTTCAAAATCCACTATTGAATGAAAAGACAATTACAAAGGAGTACATACTTAACCTTTACAATTTGACTCACTCAACAGCAATCCACAGTTCGAATCCACGAACTGCTACACAGCTTGAATCCACAAGCTGTAGAACACGATCAGTCCAGATCGCAAACAATCACTTACCAGTGATCCACAGTTCGAATCCACGAACTGCAACACAGCTTGAATCCACAAGCTGCAGGACACGATCAATCCAGATCGCAGCAATCCTCTCAGAATCCACTGAGACGATCCAATGCAGTAGGAATCCACCTACGCATCAATCAAGGCCGATCACCAGTCCAGGCGATCACACGATCAGATGAAGTTCAGAATTGAAGAAGAATCCACTGTCTTCAATTCCAGGCGATCTATCTCAGATCTCCCCCTCACTCGATCGCCGACTCTCTAAAGAAGATTTGATCGAATCTCAAACACCTCAAGATTCGAAAAAACAAATGATCCAAAGAAAAAAGTCACTTATTGAAAATTACAACTCGTCTATTTAAAGAATAAAACTCAGATCGCGTCGAGCGCTGGTAGCGTCGTGAAGCGATCGATGTAGACGGCTGGTAGCGAACTCAAGTCCCGCTCAAAGTGAGTTGAATCAGTTAAAAGCGCGCTGCTAGCGAGCTGCTAGCGGGAGAGTACGCGGCAGGTGCACGAACCTTTCTTTCGACACACGAATTCCCTTATGCGCTGCCAGCGGGGTGGCAGCGGCGTGGTAGCAGTGTGGTGGCACCAACTTCTTCTTCTTTACTGAATTTACTGAATTTTCATTGTTTAATCTGCACATCTTGAAGCTTCATTAGAAACATAATTTGTCAATCATTTGCCATAACAGGAGTGTGAGTTTTCACACTTACAATCTCCCCCTTGGCAAATGCCTGACAACAACCTTAAACCAGAGTTTAATATCAACCTTAGTTAATGATGATTTCCATTCAAGAAATTTAAAACCACACTGTTAACGAGAGACACAATGATTTGGACGAATCCAGAATTTCATTCATTTACAAACAGATATACAGATAACAAAATCATTTACACTGTTCAAGAAAGAAAGACAGACATTTTCTCCCCCTTACTTATCACTCCCCTTATACACCCATATTCAGGAGAAAACACCCAGAACAGAACATAACAAAGACAAACATCATATCCACAGCAAAAAAGAATAACAGGCAGCAGCAAACAGCAAGCATCAGCACCAACTCAGCCAAACCATCAACAGAACCAGAGACTTCAGTAGCTACTCCAGTAGCATCATCCAAATTTCTCCCCCTTTCTGGATGGTGGTTTGGGTTCCCAAGACCTTGAGTAGTGCTTGTATGCATCTTGGGATCTGGAGTGCAGCCAACTGAGCTTGTGATCCATTTCCAGCTGAGTCTTCCGAATGCATTCCAGAAAATGATCCGCTTCATTTTGCATACGTTGCTGAGCAGCAACGTCCCTTTGTACTTCTCCACAAGTAAAATCGACATCCTTTATCAATTGCCCCAGCTTCTCTTGAGTCTCGGATTTGAACATGCTCATCATGAGCATGTGAGACCTAACCTCTGAATAGAAAGCCTCCTGAGAAGCTTGCATTGAATTCAGTTTCTCTATGATGGCCACAGCATCAGGGCTGGACAGAGAGGACTGAGAAGAGGAGGGATCAGAAGACATCACCCGAAACGGACTTGCTCGTTTACTTCGGGTCAGAGTGGAGGAAGCAATGGGAGGACGGGGATGAATAATCAATTCAGTAGGATCAGGAAGTACCCCCTGATGAACACACATGTACGAGATGAAAATTCCAAAAGGAAGAGCAGCAGTCTTGGATTTTAAATTCCGAGACTGAAGAATCTGATGGAAGATAATGGAAGGAATACAGATACTTTCTCTGTTCCAGATGGCATGAAGAAGTCTTGCCCGATGGTGAGAGATCTCTGAGTGATGATCAGAAGGAACAAGAGAAGCACAGACAAACAAGTTCAAGATCCGGAGAAGATCTTGAAGAGAGCCATGAGGCAAATAGTTAGGCTTATTCTTAATAGAAGTGGGAGCACCCTGAACGATTAGAGAGGGAATGATGGACTCCATAGGAGGATCAGTGTGTGACTCAAGAAAATTGAAAGAGGGAGAGTCAACAAGAGGCAGTTCAAGAAGAGAGGAAATAAGCTCTTTCGAGAAGTCGAAAGAAATTCCCCTGACATAGGCTTTTACAGAGCCTTGACTGGCAAGATGGAGATGATGAAGATTAGAGTAAAATTCACGGACCAGGTTTGGATAAGCAAAACCACCAAGTAACGCAAATTTTTTCCAACCATTGTCCGAAAACAATGAGTAGAAAGGGGATTCAGAAAAAGACTCAAGCTTGATGGCCCTTTCCAGAAGAAGAGGCCTGTGCTTGAAGAAAGAATTGAAATCAGATAAACCATTCCCCACAAACGGTTCAGAAGAATGAGAAGGGGAAGGAGGTCTCACTGGAGGAGAAGGAATAACAGGAGAAGACCTTACAGGAGGAGACTTCACAGGAGGAGACGATGTTGAAGGAGAATCAGTTCTCGACTTTCTCTTGAGAGGCATGGTAAAAGAAATGGAAGAGAAAGAGAAAACAGACAGCACCAACCAACAAAACGAGAAAGCCCTAATGGCTGAAAAAACTACTAAACCCTAGCTTCGAATAATGAGAGAAAACTACAGAACTAGGAAGCAGAAAAATGGAGAAGCAGGATGAAGATAGTAAAAAATTTTTTTACCTGAACAGTAGGCAGGAAGGAAGAAGGTGATAGCGACAGCAGCACCGGGACACGACGCGAGAGGCGAGGGAAAAGCGAAGAGGGTGAAAAAGAACAGGGGTAAAAAAAATAGCGCACTTTCACCTATATATAGGCAAACAAAATACGCTGCCAGCGAGCAACTGGCGGCGTAGAAGGTGCACATGCACAAACAAAGAAAACTACAGATTCAATGCATAAAATTATAAAAGAGATTTGATCAATTTTTCATGACATCCTCCTACTTCCAAACACAAAGCTGAGATTTTAGCTTAACCAAAAATCATCCAGATAATCAACTTATTCAATCTAAGAAGTACTTATCACAAAACTGATCTTGAAGTACCTATCAAAGTTAATTCAGATGTGGTACATTTCATATCAAAGAGCAAAATTTCCTTTATGGTTTCTCATACTATAAATTTTCTTCAAGATATTAAGCATGTATGCATATTAATGAGTCAATGCTTGTGAGAAATGAGCAACATTTTTGACTTTTACACTTCATACATATAGAAGGCTATTTCAGTGTAAACAATCTTGAAAAGTATAGACATATCCCAACTTCATTTTGGTGGCTTTCGCACATCAGAGATAGGTAGCCTTTTCTGATCTCTTTTTCTTTTTAAAGAAGGCATTTACCCTTAAAAAACCTGAGTTTACAGTTCATTCCAAGAATATACCTTCTTTATCTTTTTCTTTTTGAGATTTACAGTGGCTTTCACTCTAATCTCTATGGCAGCCATTTCCTAAACTTTTCTTTTCACAAAGGTGATAGCCTATAGATCCCAAGCTTTACCACACAATAAGCTTCAATACGTACAGGTGTTTCAGACAAAGTTGCTGGTTAGAAATAAGACATTTTTGTCAATATGCAAACACTCAATCTTCCTGAAAACATATCTTAGTAATAAGAACACACAAATTCATTTTGAACAGATATGTGAGACATTTTACATCAAAATTAACTCAAAACAGAACCTGATTTTCAGTTTTGAGAGCATACTCCTAGGGATTTCCTAAGAGTTTCAAATCTGTTTTGATCTAAAGGTTTGGTAAAAATGTCAGCCAACTGTTTTTCAGTAGATATATATTCAATCACAACAGTTTTGTCTTCAATCAACTCTCTTATAAAGTGATGCCTGATATCTATATCTTTAGTCCTTGAGTGTTGAACAGGATTCTTAGAGATATTTATGGCACTTTGATTATCACAGAAGAGAATCATTTGATCTTGATCTACCCCATAATCTGATAACATTTGTTTCATCCAGATAAGTTGAGTACAACTGCTTCCTGCAGCAATATACTCAGCTTCAGCAGTACTCAGAGAAACACAGTTTTGTTTCTTGCTTAACCAGGCAATGAGATTATTTCCCATGTAAAAGCAACCACCAGAGGTGCTTTTTCTGTCATCCATACACCCAGCCCAATCAGCATCAGTGTATCCAGTTAGATGTGGGTTTGTCTCTTTGGAAAACCAGATTCCCAAATCAATAGTCCCATTAACATATTTTATAATCCTTTTTACAGCATTCAGATGGGATTCTTTAGGATTAGCCTGATATCTAGCACAAACTCCAACACTAAAGCTTATATCGGGTCTACTTGCTGTTAAGTACAGTAGACTCCCAATCATTCCTCTGTACAGGGTAGGGTCTACAACCTTTCCAGATTCATCTTTTCCAAGTTTTAAACTAGTACTCATAGGAGTCCTAGCATGTTTAGCATGAGTTAAGCTGAATCTCTTAACAAGATTTCTTGAATATTTTGCTTGAGAGAAAAAAATTCCTTGTTGAGATTGATAAATTTGAAGACCTAAGAAAAAGTTCAGTTCACCCATCATACTCATTTCAAATTCACTTTTCATTAAATCAGCAAATGAGTGAGCATGATTTTCAGAAGTGGACCCAAACACTATGTCATCAACATAGATTTGAGCAATCAAAATATGTTTGGACTCTCTTTGAATAAAGAGAGTTTTATCTACATTTCCTCTCATAAAACCAGATTCAAGTAAAAAGAAGGTAAGTCTCTCATACCAAGCTCTAGGAGCTTGTTTGAGTTCATACAAGGCTTTGTTCAGTTTATAGACATATTTAGGATGATTTGTGTCCTCAAATCCTTTAGGTTGCTCTACATAGACCTCTTCATTCAGATATTCATTCAAAAAAGCACTCTTAACATCCATTTGAAACAGTTTAAATTTCAAGTAACATGCAATAGACAACAGTAATCTGATTGATTCTAACCTAGCTACAGGAGCAAAGGTTTCATCAAAATCTATTCCTTCTACTTGAGTATACCCCTGAGCAACAAGCCTAGCCTTATTTCTGGTTACTATCCCATTCTCATCAGATTTGTTTTTAAAAATCCACTTGGTTCCTATCACATTCAGATCAGAGGGTCTTTCAACCAATTCCCAAACATTATTTCTAGTAAATTGATTCAGTTCTTCATGCATAGCATTCAACCAAGAATCATCTACCAATGCTTCTTTATAAGATTTTGGCTCAAATTGAGAGAGATAAGAAGAAAATCTTACCTCATTATGTACCTGATGTCTTGTTCTGACACCATCTGAAATATTTCCAACAATTTGCTCAGTAGGATGATCTTTGAGAGTTTTTGTCAGAGGAACCACTTCAATGCTTGAGGAAACATCTCTGATTTCATCCTCTTCATCTACAACCTGCAAAAATTCACTGTCAATACTTTCATCATCAATTAGCACATTTATAGATTCCATTACAACAGATTTTTTCAAATTAAAAACTCTGTAAGCTCTACTAGAAGAAGAATATCCTAGAAAAATTCCTTCATCACTTCTAGAATCAAATTTTCCTAGATTTTCTCTTCCCTTAAGATATAGCATTTACTTCCAAATACTCTGAAATATTTCAAATTTGGCTGTTTTCCTTTCCAAAGTTCATAGGGAGTTTGTTTCCATCCAGATCTGATATAAACTCTGTTACTAATGTAACAGGCAGTGTTTATAGCTTCAGCCCAGAATTTTGTTGAAATTTTCTTGGCTATCATCATGGTTCTAGCCATTTCTTGTAAAACTCTGTTCTTCCTCTCCACAACTCCATTTTGTTGTGGGGTCTTAGGAGCAGAAAATTCATGTTTGATTCCATGTTCTTCACAGAAATTGGAAAACATTTGATTCTCAAATTCTGTCCCATGGTCAGATCTGATTCTTACAATCTTTCTTATTTGCAAGTTCTTTTCAACTTGAATTTGGCAGCACAGATGTTTAAAACAGTTGAAACATTCAGATTTTTCTCTTAGAAAGTCTACCCAGGTATATCTGCTGTAGTCATCTACAGCAACAAATATATATTTCTTTCCTCCTAGACTCTCAGTCTTTGTAGGTCCCATTAAATCCATATGAATCAGTTCTAATGGTCTTGATGTTCCTACAATGTTGGTTTTCTTGTGTGTGGCTTTGATTTGCTTTCCTTGGTTGCAAGGACCATACATTCCTTTCTTTTTATTTTTCCCAAACTTGGGAATTCCTCTAACCAACTCAGACTTAGAGATTTTTGACAAATCTCTATAGTTAATGTGGCCAAGTCTTCTATGCCACAAATCAATTTCATTGCCTATAGAGGATTTTAAAGAGCACTCATTATTCCCAATAATCCCATAGCAATTATCACTTGTTCTTTCACCTACAAGAACAGTTCTACCAGATTTATCCAATATTTTGCATTCTTTTCTGGTAAAATTAACAAATAATCTGGAATCACATAATTGGCTAATACTGATAAGATTTGCCTTTAAACCAGATACAAATAGAACATTCTTTAAGCAAACTCCATTTGGACCTGTAACAGTTCCTTTACCTTTAACTTGGGAAGTGCTTCCATCACCAAATGTAACACTTCCACCAAAATATTCTTCAAAGGTACTGAACATATCCTTATGACCACACATGTGTCTTGAACAACCACTGTCCAAGTACCACATGTTGACATCATGAGCTTTTAAAGCTACATGAACCACATTAGCAACTAATGAATCTTTTCTTACCCAAATCTGTTTTTCAGGAGTCTTCTGAGAAATACTTTCATCAACTACTTGAGTTTTTGAGGAAAACTTCTTTGACAGATTTGAAACTTCCTGATTTAATGTTTCAGTCATTTTTAACAGAGAGTCAAATCTGTTGTATAAGTCCAGAGACTGACTTTGATTTACCTTTCTCTTATTTTCAACATATCCATCAGGAAAACCATACAGTGCATAACACCTTGGTCTTATATGACCTTTTTTATTGCAGTGATGGCAAACAGGTATGAACCTATGTTCAGACAAATCAGCATTTCTAGACTTGTCAGTTTTTCTAAACTGAACAGATTTAAATTTCTCAAAAGTTGAAGATTTACCTGTTGGTCTTACTTCTCCAGCAGAAATTTTCTGTGAAGATTCCATGTTTTGATTACTTACACTCATTCTCTTTTCAGCAGAATTTGAGCTTTCAGAAACTTCCTTTGAAATTGATTCCTCATTTATTTGAGGATTTTCTGCAGAAACATTTGAAACATCAGATTTACTTAAATTTGAAACTTTCTCAAGTTCACTCACTTTACCTTGAAGTACAGAGATCTGAGCTTCCTTTTCTTTTAGTTTTTCAGTTGTTTCAGTTAAAGAAGTTACCAGAAAATCTTCTTTGGCATGTCTTTCAAGTAACTTCTGGTTTATTGAATCTATTTCTGCAAGAGCTTTATTTTTCTCTGTTTCTGATTCCTTCAATTTTTTACTCAGTTTCTTGACTTTCTTCTGAGCTCTATTGAATTCCTTATAGAGCTGATTGTAGGCTTCTTGTAGTTCTTCTTCATCATCTGATAAAGTTTCTTTATTATCTCCTGAAATTCCAGAGATTGAACTACCAGAAGAGGATGAGTAAAATGAATTGAAAGCAGTAAAATTAGCAGAAATATCCTCATCAGATTGAGAAGAATTATCAGTGTTACTGTCATCCCAAGTAACCTGATAATTAGTCTTTTTCTTTTTATCCTTTGAGGGACAATCAGAAGCAACATGTCCAAAGCCTCTACATTTGTAGCATTGGACTTCATCATTCTGAGAAAATTTCTTCTCCTTTCTTGGATCAGACATTTTCTTATCAGATCTCCTATTTGGTCTGTCCATGGATGATGAAGAATTGAATTGTTTCTTTTTAAACATTTTCTTAAACTTTTTGGCTAAGAGAACAAGTTCATCCATATCAACATCAGAATTATCTGATTCTTCAGTATTTACAGATTTTACAGAATTTAGAGCTATTCCTTTATTTCTTTTTGGAATATTCAGATCTAGCTCATAAGTCTGTAAAGATCCTACCAGATCTTCAATTCTCATGTTATCTACATCTTTTGCCTCTTGTATTGCAGTTACTTTAGGTCTGAATCTTTCAGGCAAAGATCTTAAGATTTTTCTAATAACCTTTGATGTAGAAATTTTTTCTCCAAGATTAAAACTAGAATTAACAATATCTGAGAGTTTAGCATAAAACTCATCAAAAGACTCATCATCTTTCATATACAGAGTTTCGAAAGATGTAGTAAGTCTCTGAAGTCTGGAAAGCTTGACAGCTGAGGTTCCTTCATGAGTGACCTCAAGAATATCCCAAGCTTCCTTAGCAACTTCACATGAGGAAATTCTTCTGAATTCCTCAACACTAACAGCACAAAATAAGGCATTCATTGCCTTGTTATTCCATCCACATTGATCAGATTCAGTTTTAGTCCACTGATCATGAGGTTTGGGGATCACAACACCTACTTCTGTTGTGATCACAAGTGGATGATAACCATTACAAACCGAGAGCCAGACACGCTCATCGATTGATTTCAGGTAAGCTCTCATTCTTGCTTTCCAGTAAGAATAATTGTTACCTTCGAATAAAGGAGGTCTAGAGGCAGATCCTCCTTCTTTTCCAAAATCCATGCTATAGATCTAGATCACACTATGTATAGCAATTCAAAGTGAATTGGCTCTGATACCACTTGAAAGAGTAGAGAACTACTCTTAAGGTCCACGATCTATAACAATTCAGAATTGAACAATGCGGAAACAGTACACAAAGAATTATACAAGGAAACCTGGATCCAGATCCAGGAAAAAACCTCGAGTCTATATGAGGCGACTAACCCTTCAAAATCCACTATTGAATGAAAAGACAATTACAAAGGAGTACATACTTAACCTTTACAATTTGACTCACTCAACAGCAATCCACAGTTCGAATCCACGAACTGCTACACAGCTTGAATCCACAAGCTGCAGAACACGATCAGTCCAGATCGCAAACAATCACTTACCAGTGATCCACAGTTCGAATCCACGAACTGCAACACAGCTTGAATCCACAAGCTGCAGGACACGATCAATCCAGATCGCAGCAATCCTCTCAGAATCCACTGAGACGATCCAATGCAGTAGGAATCCACCTACGCATCAATCAAGGCCGATCACCAGTCCAGGCGATCACACGATCAGATGAAGTTCCGAATTGAAGAAGAATCCACTGTCTTCAATTCCAGGCGATCTATCTCAGATCTCCCCCTCACTCGATCGCCGACTCTCTAAAGAAGATTTGATCGAATCTCAAACACCTCAAGATTCGAAAAAACAAATGATCCAAAGAAAAAAGTCACTTATTGAAAATTACAACTCGTCTATTTAAAGAATAAAACTCAGATCGCGTCGAGCGCTGGTAGCGTCGTGAAGCGATCGATGTAGACGGCTGGTAGCGAACTCAAGTCCCGCTCAAAGTGAGTTGAATCAGTTAAAAGCGCGCTGCTAGCGAGCTGCTAGCGGGAGAGTACGCGGCAGGTGCACGAACCTTTCTTTCGACACACGAATTCCCTTATGCGCTGCCAGCGGGGTGGCAGCGGCGTGGTAGCAGTGTGGTGGCACCAACTTCTTCTTCTTTACTGAATTTACTGAATTTTCATTGTTTAATCTGCACATCTTGAAGCTTCATTAGAAACATAATTTGTCAATCATTTGCCATAACAGGAGTGTAAGTTTTCACACTTACAGAATGCTAGTTTGCATTCTGTAGAAGAAAGCAGTGAAAGTGAGTTGGTACCGAGGGTTTGCATGGTTTTTGTTACAGAAGAGGACGCTTTTAGGTTTTATAATGAATATGCCAGAAGTAGTGGGTTTGGTGTCAGAAGAGATACGGTTCATAGAAGGAAGGGTACAGGGGTCATTATTGATAGAATTTTTTGTTGTTCAAGAGAAGATCGTCGTCGATATGATAAAAGAGATATTATAGTCCAAAAGCACCGTGTTGAGACAAGGATTGGTTGTATGGCATGATTGAGGATTTTGATGAATGCTAAGGGAAAATATGTGGTATCGCAATTTGAGCCAAAGCATAATCATCAGTTAACTTTGCCTAAGATGGCTCATATGTTAAGATCTCATAGGCAGGTAAGTGACATCCAGGCTACAGACATTGATTTAGCTGATAAAACAGGAATAACTTCGAAAGCAATTGTTGAACTTATGTGCAGAGAAGCTGGCGGTGTTGAAATCTTGGATTTATGCGTATGGATTATCATAACTATTTGCGTTCCAAGCGCATGACTGCCATAGAAGCTGGGTAGGCAGGGGCCTTGATTGAATGTTTTGTTAAGATGCAGGTAGAGGATCGAACATTTTTCTATTCAATTCAGCTAGATGCCGAAGATCTGATAACAAGTATTTTTTGGGCGGATGCTAGAATGATAAAGGATTACAATTCTTTTGGTGATGTTGTGTATTTCGATACAATGTATAAAACAAATAAGGAGGGCCGTATTTTTGGATTATTTCTGAGGGTAAATCATGAAAGGCAAAGTATTGTCTTTGGAGCAGCCTTACTTTGTGATGAAACAATGCCGACGTTTTGCTAGCTTTTCAAAACATTTGTTACGGATATGTCTGGGAAAGAACCAAAAGCATTTCTCATCGATCATGATCAAGCAATGACAAGTGCAATTGCTTATGTATTACCAAGAACGTATCATCGTTTTTGTGTGTGGCACATGTTTCAGAACGTGGTAAAACATCTAAGTGATGTGTTTAATCGTGAGAAATCATTTGCAAATGAATTTTCACAATGTGTGTACAAGTATGAGAATGAAGATGAGTTCGTGGATGCCTGGAATGCAATAATTACCAAATATAGTTTGTCATCCAATCATTGGTTGCAATCAATATTTGATGAGGGAGAAAAATGGTCATTGGCATACGGAGGAAATACATTTTCTACTGAGATGAGCACCACGCAAAGTTCTGAAAGCATGAATGCAAACTTGAAGAAGCATCAGCAAAGTCAAAAAGATTTTATGCGGTTCCTGTGGCATTTTGATAGACTACTAGAGGATAGGAGGTATGAGGAATTGAAAGTAGATTGCAAAATTGTAATTCCCCGGTTCCGGGTCCAATTCCCAAAAAACCGAGGTGTTATGGTAAGCAACAAAAGCAACTAAAATATGGAATAATTTAAAACTTTTTCTAACTTTATAATCAGAGTAAATGCGGAAACTTGAATTCAAATTCTCTTCATTAATCAACAATTATTATAGACAAGGATTCCAATTACATAAGAAATCCTACATCTATATAGACTACCCTGCTGCAACTAACCCACAACTTGACGTCCTCACCAAGAGTACCTGAAAAATGGGAGAAACCGGAGTGAGAATAAATCTCAACAAGTAGCAAGGTGCATGCATGAAATCAGTCCATGTTTATATAAAATAAGTCATGAGGTGTACGATTAAACCAACAACAACATCAACAAGGATAATTCCAAAGTTAAATCCAATCCCATTAATATTATTAAATCATATCTCAATAACAATACCGATAAAACATCGAATGGTCAATGTCACGACTATTGTTTGAATTGATTAATTGACATGCCAAGTAGACACTCCACACCTCCATGTACACAGTTCCGGCTTACTCAGGGTTTCGGACACTTTGAAATGACGGCCTACACAGGGTTTCGTCATCCAATGCCAGCCTACTCAGGGTTTCGGCATTGACAACCAGGCCTACTCAGGGTTTCTGGCTGCTCTACACCGGTCGTGGCAATACACCAGGCCATGCAATTACATCAATAAACAATACCATCACATTACTAAGCTTAGACATGGATCCAGGACAAGCTAAATCAAAACAATAAACCAACGTAAAATCACAACTTTGACATCACAATAAAACAATATGTTCAACATCATGTATAACTCAACCAGTTCACCACATGTCCCTCTGGACCAAAACAGTACCTCATGTACTTTCAGTATTTCCTCAAATTTCATAACACATGCCCATTGGTAATAAACTCATTTACTCACACCAAGAGAAATCTTTACAATATGTTTCAGAACTTGCAATCAATTAAAACTAGATTAAATAAATTCGCATTCAAGTACAGTATATAAACAACAGGAAACTAAATCAGGAACTCCTAGTGTTAGGTACAATGAGATCATCTATCATTAGCCCTTTAGAATTAACATTGGATGCTCCTAAGAATTTCCAGAATTTCCACTTATATTCTCATAGAAAATTTAATAGGGAATAATGTTTCTAAAGTCCTAAACAACTCATTAGTCAAGTGCTTGAACCCTCAAAATCATCAAATCCAGCTTAGTTTGGTCAAAAATTCTCTGTAACAAATTTTCTAGTCTCCCAATATCCTCAGAAGACATTTAAACCACTTTTGAAATTATTCCAACACATTTTTATTTATCATCATTCAGTACTAAAGAAACTCATGCTCGGACAATTTTCTTCCAGAAAACACACATGCATCCAGATTAAACTCACGAATAAATACGAAAACCCAGTTTTAAAACGATGCTACTCACATCTTGGTAATTAAAATTTAACTAAGGTTTCTTTCTAATTCAAACCACCCATAAACAACACTTTTCTTGATTGATTCTTAAAAAAAAAAGAGATTCAAATCACCAAATCAAAACTTCTTCTGTGCCCGTTTTTGGAGCTCAACCAGACCTCTCTAAACTTCTCAAATTTAGATCTCCACCATTTAGTTTGAAGTCCTTCATGAGTAGAACAAAACTCTAAAATTTTAGTCCATTCCAACAGTTGGATCTTTCTAACTCACCGTTCGCAGTTGACTAGTTGGCCATCTCTGCAACTCCTTTTTCTTCTAAAATCCGATTTTCCACTAACTTCTAGATTAATTCGCACAACCTTAGACTCATCCAAATCCAATCTCCACCGTTTAGAATAAAGTATCTCATGTATAGAGCATAACCTCCAAATTTCATGACGATCCAACGACTAGATCTCTGGGGATCGTCGCTCAAAGTCTGCTAGTTGGACCTCTGCAGCACCTTCCTTTTTCCTTTCTTCCCCCTCTTTTCTCTCTTCTCTTCTTTCCTTTATTTTTCTTCTAAGCCCAAGCACGAATTTTCCTCTCTTTCCTCCTTATTTTTGACTTGCTACAAACCCTGAACCTTTCCTAGACCTCCTCTTTTATAAGCTCTCTTAATTAGAAATTCTACTAGGTTTAGAAGACCTTCTAAATAGACTTCTCACTCTTAATTGGAAACCTCCCTATCTTAACCCTCCTTCTAATTCCTCTTTTAAATATCTTATATAAGAGAAGGATTTATTTTCGTGCTAATTAAATTTCTTATTTTAAAATATTACTAAAACACCCTAAAGCTACCTCTTATCCTCAAACTTAAAGCTCTTTATCAACCATAATCACCAATATACCCTTTTTCCTACTTTTAAGCAATAATTTGCTATTTAAATCTAAACCTAACCCAAATTAAGTCTAGTTAAATATTTTAAGTCTAATAATTATTTACTTACTCAATATCTTCATTTGGCTAATTGTGAAATGACTAAAATACCCTTTCCTTGGAATTCCATACTTAACCTTTTAATCTTTTTCCAAAAATTCTCCTCTTTATTCTTCACATCAATCTTAACCATATAATGTACTTGGTTTAATACCTATCTTCTCAATATTTAGGCTTTTTTAATTTACTTTATTTTAGGAAAATTCGGGGTTTTACAAAAATGCTTAATAGTGTTCCAGTTATTAGATGGTTTGAAGGTGGTATATACAATGGAGATTTTTGAGAAGATTAAGAAAGAGGCATACAATGTCATCAATCGTGTCCCTTGCAAATGTGCTGAGATTGATACACTTTCAAAGTATAAGGTTGTTAATAATCTTGAGCGTAGGCGTAGCGAGTATACAGTTGAATTTGATTGTTCAACTATCACTGTCAGTTGCAGCTATAAGAAAATATGAGTACGCATGAATACTTTGTTGCCATGTCCTAATTGTTTTGTTAGTGAATGGAATCACACATATCCCCAAGCATTACATTCTGAAGTGATGGACAAGGGATGTAAAGAACTGGGATTTTTTTACAAGAACAGATGGACCAATGGAGGAGAATGATCCTAAACTTCAGTCAGCTAAAAGACATAAAGATTTGTGTTACATGTACATGCAAATAATAAAGCAAACTACGCAATACCAGGAGTTGTATGAGTATGTTGTTGAATTGGCAACGATGTTAAAATATGGGGTTCATATGATTGCAATTGACAAGACATTGGAAAACCAGTGTCAAAAGAATCCCAATGCAAATAATGTTTATGCCGGATCCCAAAATATGGCCACAAACAAGGTTGTAGGTTGCACTAAAGGAGCATGCACGGACAGTGCAGCTGATCATACTTTTGACGACGGAGTTTTAATAGAAGATGTACTTTCTAAAGTGAAAGGTATCCGGAGGAGGGACAAGGGTGGTCATGCAGGAACAAGTGTCCATCGAATTCTAGGAGCACTCAATAAAGCCATCAGGAAGAGATCTACAAGATCATAAAATTATGGGAGTCAGCTGCATATTGATATTAGCAAACCCAACCATAAAAGGGTAAACGTTCAAATTTGAAAGATGGTACCAATTCCAATTCAACTCCTACTCTAAATTATACTATTCCACCGGCTCCATTTGGAAATGAAGTATTTATGATCCCATCTGATGTCCATTTGAATCCATGTACTCCTTGCATTCAGGTATTTGTTTTGTTTATTTTATTATTTACCTTCTATTATTAAGGCAGATCATTTATGTTGGCTAGTTTGTGCACAACAACCAATCGGATTTATGCGTAGGTAACGCAGTAGTGTGGATGAACCCTATACTGGCTTGACACAAAGCACGTATGACTCATCTCAGTGCAGCTAGGATTCCCTTGCCCAAAGTGATCAATCTTTTACTCAGTTGTTGCAGGTGCGAATACTGGAAGTTGTTGAGTTAATAAATAGATATCACGTGTATTTAACGCAACATTTTTATATGCAGCTGTATTTATTTCCTTTTGGAGCTCAACCAAAAGCAAAGTTTTGAAGGTCAATATGTGAAACCCCGTTCCAATACCTCTAGCACACCCTAACCAGTGAGTGTGATGTGTAGGTGAAGCTGGAGGAGCCCAAGCCTAAAGCCAGTCAAAGTAGCTAAGCCCCAGCTAGGCAGTGCCTATGGAGGTGAGCAACCTCTAATTGTTGAATAAAGTTTGATCTTAAGTGAGAAATGGCTAAGTGTTGGCATTGTGCAATGTAGGAGGAGAGAGTGGCAAAACTATAAAAATTAGTGTCTTGTGGAGAAGTTTTGTTTAAGTGAAGAAAAAAAAACTCAAGGGGAAAGGCCATTCACGACTAACACCCTTCCCAAACCCTTTTCTATCTTCTCTTTCTCTCCCATTTCTTCTTCACCTTCTCCCCATTTCATCCCCCAATCCATTTCAAACCCGCTAGAGGTGTTGGTTTGCAAGAAAAGAAAAGAAGAAACCAAAGGAGGTGATTTTCGTTTGGGTTTGGAGCTTGGAGATTTGTGGAATCAAGCAAAAGGGGAGCAAGGAGCTGTTTGTGGCTTGCAATAGGAGCTAAGAAACTTGCTCAAGTGATTGCAAGAGGTAAGCAACACCACCCCGACCTATTTTTCAAATTTCGGCCAAATTCGTATGCTTTAGATGAATGTTAGGGTTGAGATGTGAAAACGAGTATTAAGCCAAATGGAATGGATTCCTTTGAGGGGTTTTGTTGGTAGTAGATAAACTACACATGCTAGGAGCAATTTAGAGCCCAAAAACACCCAAAATGAGTGAGATTTGAGAAAAACCACAAATCCCCAAAATTTCAGATTTCGTGAACTGTCGAGAAGCATTGCCGCTTGAACAGCTATTCAAGTGCGGCATCGGGCGATAGTTTTAGGAAGAGGCTTGAGGCATGGCCACTTGAGCGATTGCTCTAGTGACCTGCCTGAACAGAAGAACCCGAGAGCAAATTTTTGGCCGCTTGAAGCAGGCTTGAGCGTCCTCCTATCGAGCGCCCTTACTAGATTTTCCCAATTTTTAGTTTTTTGCCTAGATTGAACTACCATTTATTTTTTTTCAAATCGAACCTATGTAAAAGTGAGAGTTAGGAGTCTAGGAAGTATTCCAACTGGAAGTATCCCAAAATTCCAAATAACAAGGATTTTGGGAACGTTTTGCCAAAGAAGGTTTTACAGAGAGTTTCTGTCCCAGATTTCTATAGGAGTAGGATAACTTGATTCCGTCACTTCGAGCACCTTCCAAATGACCATTAGAATTAGAAAACAAAAACCAAAACCAAGTTGCACAAGTATCATAAGAGTTGAGGCATAGGTTGCCCAAGAAAGCCATGAAATGTAAGATTCACTGTAAACCATGTAATGTTGGTTTTTTTTCCTTGTAAGCATGCAATCTTATTTTTGGGCATTGGCCCACGTGTTGTGAGCATATCATTTATTTAAGGCATTGGCCCATTTGTTCACCATGCTAATCTATCATGTTATGTATTGTTGATATGATATGAGAAGGGCATTGGCCCATATTTAATTTGTAACGCCTCGGTTCTGGGTCCAATTTCCAAAACCAGAGGTGTTATGATAAGCAACAAAAGCAACTAAAATATGGAATAATTTAAAACTTTTTCTAACTTTATAATCAGAGTAAAAGCGGAAACTTGAAATAATATCCAATAGCAAATAAACTATAAGCCATTACAATGTTTTTAATCTCAAGAAACTAATCTACAACTAAACTGACTACCCCTTTACATACTAGCCCAATGTTGTCATCCTCTCCAAGAATACCTGAAAAATGGGAGAAACCGGAGTGAGAATAAATCTCAACAAGTAGCAAGGTGCATGCATGAAATCAGTTCATGTTTATATAAAATAAATCATGAGGTGTACGATTAAACCAACGACAACATCAATAAGAATAATTCCAAAGTTTAAATCCAATCCCATTAATATTATCAAATCATATTTCAATAACAATACCGATAAAACATCGAATGGTCAATGTCATGTAGTTGCTTATATTGGTTAATCAATCATGGCAGAGCGACATCTACACCTCCATGTATACAGTTCCGGCCTACTCAGGGTATCGGACACTCTGAAATGACGGCCTACTAAGGGTATCGTCATCCAATGCCGGCCTACTCCGGGTATCGGTATCGACAACTAGGCCTACTCAAGGTTTCTGGCTGCTCTACACCGGTCGTGGCAACACCCATGGCCATGCCATTACACCAATAAAGCATATATATCACATTACTAAGCTTAGACTCTGGATCCAGGACAAGCTAAACCAAAACCGATAAATAACCATATAAACTCCGCATTCAGTAAACCCACATTGATTTCAAACCCGTGTATCTCAATACACTCATCACAAGTTGTTCCAACCAGAACATCAACTCACACAATTCAAAGGTTCCCAACCTCACAACAACACTCTCATGCAATAAAATTTCTCTTACTCACACAAAACCATTCAATACTTTTCAGGCATTGGATATTGAACGAAACCGATTTATACAATTTCAAAAATAGAAAATAGATGAAGTATATACCAAACATGGCTCATTTACGGAGGATCATAAATAGCTCAACCTACCTAAATTTCTTAAACTCTCCTTTCGGATATTTCGTACTAATGTTCAGAAGGTGATTCAGTAGTCTCAAATTTTGGTTTGACTAATATAGTATTTTCTAACATCTTAACTAGTCAATAAGTAAGTGCTTAAAACCCTCAAAGTGTCCTCTGTATCTTATTTTTATCGAATCTCAACTTTCGACAAAAGATCGGGCTTGCACTGACCTCTAGCGCTAGGCATGAGGTCGGCAGTAAGACATTTATAAACAAATACAGGTTGCGCTTGGTATAAGGCTACTGGGCGCGAGCTGAGCCCGCGATAGGCCCGAGACTCGCGCGACATAGGCGCGAAGAAAATGAAACCGCGCGAGCTAGGCGCGGGCTCGGCGGGTAGGGAACAAAGTCGGTTCGCCGACCAGGTTAGTTGGTGCTGGGTCGGCACCACTCGGTGAATAACCCCCATGTTTCTTCGACTCTTTGTTAGTTCAAGATCTACACGACTGGCTGACCTTTTTCTCTCTGATACAATTTTCCTAGTCTCCAAATATTCCCAGAAAACATTTAAACTACTTTTGAAATTAATTTAAACACATTTTTGTTTATCTCATTCAGTCTTAAAGAAACCCACACTCGGACTATCTCCTTCCAGAAAACACATGACTACCTCCTTCCGGAAAACATATGCATTCAGATTAAACTTACGAATAATACGAAAACCCAGTTTTAAAACGATGCCACTCACATCTTGGTAATTAAAATTTAACTAAGGTTTCTTTCTAATTTAACCCAACCATGAACAACACTTTTCTTGATTCTTAAAAGAGATTCAAATCATCAAATCAAAACTTTATAAACATCTAACTTTTCCAATGAAATCCAACTTAAAAACCAACACGATCAATCATAAAAACACAAGAAAATATGCAGTTCCTCCAGTTTCAAGTGTTTGCTACTTACCTTTTTGATGAACTCAGATTTTTCAGAACTTCTTCTGTGCCCGTTTTTGGAGTTCAACCGGACCCCTCTAAACTTCTCAAATTTAGATCTCCACAGTTCAATTTGAATTACTCCATGAGTAGAACAAAACCATAAAATTTCAGTTCATTCCAACGGTTGGATCTTTCTATCTCACCGCTCGAAGTTGGTTAGTCGGCCATCTCTGCAACTCCTTTTTTTTCCAAAATCTGATTTTCCACCAACTTCTGGGTTAATTCGCACCACCTTAGACTTATCCAAATCCAATCTCCACCGTTCGGATTAAAGTATCTCATGTATAGAGCATAACCTCAAAATTTTATGACGATCCAACAACTAGATCTCTGGGGATCGTCGCTCAAAGTCTGCTGGTCGGACCTCTGCAGCACCTCCCTTTTTCCTTTCTTCTCTCTCTTTTCTCTCTTCTCTTCTTTCCTTTATTTTTCTCCCAAGCCCAAGCACGAATTTTCCTCTCTTTCCTCCTTATTTTTGAACTTGCTAAAAACCCTAAACCTTTCCTAGGCCCCCCCTTTTATAAGCTCTCTTAATTAGAGATCCTAATAGGTTTAAAAGACCTTCTAAATAGAATTCCTACTCTTAATTGGAAACTCCCCATCTTAGCCCTTCTTCTAATTCCTTTTTTAAGTATCTTATATAAGAGAAGGATTTATTTTAATTTATTTTCATGCTAATTAAATTTCTTATTTTAAAATTTTACTAAAACACCCTAAAGCTACCTCTTATCCTCAAACTTAAGGCTCCTTATCAACCATAATCACCAATATACCCTTTTTCCTACTTTTAAGCAATAATTTGCTATTTAAATCCAAACCTAACCCAAATTAAGTCTAGTTAAATATTTCAAGTCTAATAATTATTTACCTACTTAATGTCTTAATTTGACTAATTGGGAAATGACTAAAATACTCTTTCCTTGGAATTCCATACTTAACCTTTGAATCTTTTTCCAAAAATTCTCCTCTTTATTCTTCACATCAATCTTAACCATATAATGTACTTGGATTAATACCTATCTTCTCAAATCGTTTATATTTAATTTTCTAATTACTCAAAATTATTGTTTATTTATTTAGTTACTAATATCTCTTCTGATCATAATATTATTTTTCCAATACCTCAATTGAATCTTAACTTCTCAATATTTAGGCTTATTTAATTTACTTTATTTTAGGAAAATCCGGGGTTTTACATAATTGCATGATATGAAGGGCATTGGCCATTATTAAGAATTTGTGGCATGATTGGTATCAGTGGATAGCATGTTGCAGTCCACTTCAATTGGGGGTAGTGAACCTTTGTTCACTTCGATTGGGGGTAGTGGATTATCCCCTTCCACAACAGTAAGTCTTAGTGGGTTGAGTATGCGGTTCATCTCGGTTGGGGGTAGTGAACTATTGTTCACCTTGACCTGGAGATAGAGAATTAGCATCTCCACGAAAGCATGGGAATTTGAGATACCCGGTATGATGAATTACTAATTATTTGAGTACTGGTGGGTAGTGTGTGCTGTTTACCTCAATTGGGGGGTAGTGGACCCTTTGTTCACCCTGACCTGGAGATAGAGAACTCGTATCCTCCACGCAAGCTTGGGATCCGTGACATTTGATATGATGATTATCGATTGTGATTGTTATAAATTGATAAACTGTACACTTATGCACAAGCATGCACCAATTGTATGGAACTGAGCTGTGTTACATTAATTATGATTTCAAATACCCGTATGTCATGATTTCATCGGATATTATCAGCATGAATTGTGTTTTCCCGTGCATGCATGTGTTGCTTACTGATACATTCATCTTACAATTGTTTATTATCTTATTTTTCAGATCCATCATCATCCGGTGTGAAGGACCGGGCTGGGGATAGAGGAAAAGAAAAAGCAATTGGGTATAGAGAGGAGGATTTCTATAGGCCTTAGGTTTATATCTTTATTGTACATGTATAGTTCATTTTGGACTTGTAACCCTTACTTTTGAAAGGAGTGATTAGTCACCCATTATTTTGTCACCAACTCTTGTGTCTCATTACATTTCAAATATATATATATGAACACACTTTTGATATGCACAAGTATAAATTGTTTATCACTTGCACTTGTTAGGAAAAAGTTTTAATTTCTTTGTATTTTTAACAAGTATAATGGCCCACTTGCCACGGTCTAGGACGGGTTGTGCCTTGGAGGGGCAGACCTGGTTCCGGGTTGTGACACGATAACTGATAATACTAGAGTTTCAGCACTACAGCTAAGTTCCTTCTTAAATTGTTTACATGAAAATAATTATTGGTACTCAATTTGAATTGTACTCAATTCTTAACATTGTGTTTCAGTTCCAAGCATTGTGATCCATGGTGTAGGCAAACCTTAAGTAACTTCATATAACTGGAATTTAAAAGGTGTGCTAATTCCATAGTGCGTACATTTTGTTCATTTACATATTTTATTCTTCTATCAGAAAATATTTCACTTAAATAGACTTCTCATAGCAGTTATCTTAGAATCATGGTGACTGGTGGGAGGAACAAGGGAGGTGTTGGACATACCAAGCATAAGGAGAAGCACATGCGCAGCTTTGAAAACATTCATGTTTAGGATGCCACAATCCATGACTTCGCAACTCGTCTGGGCAATGTCTTAATTGGGTGGATTTATATTTTTTAAGTGCGAAGCTGTGAATTTTCTTTAGTTAATGGATTCCTTTTTATATC
Source organism: Buxus sempervirens (assembly GCA_947561395.2). Lineage (NCBI taxonomy): Eukaryota > Viridiplantae > Streptophyta > Magnoliopsida > Buxales > Buxaceae > Buxus > Buxus sempervirens. The sequence goes on along the minus strand of OX387187.1, from coordinate 623,683 downwards.
TTACAGTTGGGGTGGTCTTCATTGAATTTCAAATTTGTGGATTTTTTTTTTCTTGAAACAATAGTTTATGATTCACTTAATATTTCAAATGACAAGTACTTGCAAAGCTTAATACTTTCGAAATATTTATGACAATGCTTTCACTGAGTGTAGCATTAACTTTTTTTCTTTCCCCTGTCTTACATTACAATTGATTATTGGTGGTTAATGGCCTTATACATTTAAGGGGCCATGGTGCTCAACCTGTCAAATCATACGTGGATTGAATCACTTACCACTTCCAGTCAGGTGTTCTCAATCTATCAAAATTCTATTCATGAGTCCGATCACATGAATAGCATAAATGTTGGAAAGAGGTGATATTGCGAATCAATGTCTTAGTCATGGTGGACTTGTAATGATTTTGAGATTGGAACCTAAGTCAAGGTAAGTTAAATAAAACACCATATGCATTTGCAAGAAAGTAAGTTAAATAAAAATTGTAACTATAAAACAACCATTTTAAGAATTGAGTTTGGTGTACTAAATTTGGTAAGTACAACCCACTAATGGAGTAGCTAATTAAATACATATCCAAAAACACAATGTTTGGCCACAAAGCTCTCAAAGCTCCCCACAACCAAAAATAAACATTTCCTTCCCCTTCTTGCTTCATTCATCCTCAATTTCTTCATCGTCATCATCCTCTTGATCCTGGGCATAATAAAATTGAGCTACTGCTTCCTGTACCTCTAAAAGCTGACGGCTATACGTCTCTTGAGTAGACTGAATTAGGGATAGCTCTGCATGCGATTGTTGCTGGATTTCATAAATTCTTGACAAATAATTCATAACAGCAAATGTATCAAATGAAGGAGCAGCCGAAGATGGACCAGACTGGGACGGTCCTGCCCGAGAAGCTGCATCACGAGGGTGACGAGGACTAAGTGCCCAGGTAGTGGCAGTAGAATGAGCAACACTTTGTACTATGGTGGTTGGACCAATAGGAGGTGGAAGAATTATAGGGCACTCAATCTCTGGAATAGAGGTGCCAACTCCTTGCAGGAGTCGGTTTATGAGACAACCGAATATAAGTTTTCCCTTCCTTTTGATGTCCTCTATAATGTGTAGCATCGATCTAACTATATGAGAAGGGAGGTCTATTGAATGACCTTGGAGTAATGCATAAAAGAATTGAAGTCTTGAAGTGGGAGAGTATGTAAATGAGTCACCGGGGATATGTTGGTGCTCATAATCCGAAGAATAACCGATCGAGGAGTTGGAAGATGATCAACCACTAGATGGGTTCCACGGAAATACATAGTATTGTTGTGCACAAAAGATGCCATATGATTAGGTGAAGGGATGTCTGCTCCATGATAAGGATATCTAGGCTCAAGAACTCTTTGTATCCCTAATATCTGAGAGATGACATCAGGGGTGATCGAAAATGTCTGACTGCGAACATACACAAAAAATGCCGGAGGGGTAATGGACCAAGTATGCATGTTTGCGTAGAACTCCTGAATTATGATGGGTTGAGGAGGTGTAAGATCTTTGAGCATAGGACTCCAACCCCTAGAATTAAAAATTGAAGTAATATCAGGATCAAGATCCTTGATTAATACTTGTCGAGCGACTGCAAATTGCCCCAATCACGTCACTCTTGGGTTTTCTGAGTTTTTTAAAAACCCCCTTGTCACTCGAGCTGCCGTAAATTTTCCAGAAATCGATAAAAAAAGTTTGAGAATGGAGTTTTCCCACTTGAGCGTGCGCAAAACACGAAGTAATCATCACCCTTGGGTTTTTGAGAAATCTTTACATATGAGTGGACTTGTAACCAAGCATCAGTGGACTTGTAACGAAGCATGAGAGGACTAGTAACCAAGCATGAGCATGGGTGGACTTGTAACCAAGCATGGGTGGACTTGTAACCATGCATGTGAGGACTTGTAACCAAGCATGCGTGGACTTGTAACCAAGCATGAAAGGACTTGTAACCATGCATGAGTGAACTTGTAACGAAGCATGTGAGGACTCGTAACGAAGCAATCGTAGACTTGTAACCAGGCATGAAAAGACTTGTAACCAAGCATGAGTGAACTTGTAACTAAGCATGAGCTTGAGTTGACTAGTAACCAAGCATGGGTGGACTTGTAACCTCTAGTGAATGGACTTGTAACCAAGCATGTGAGGACATGTAACCAAGCATACATGGACTTGTAACCAAACATGGGTTGACTTGTAACGAAGCATGAGTGGACTTGTAACCAAGCATGAGCATGAGTTGAATTGTAACCAAGCATTTGTGGACTTGTAACCTCTAGTGAATGGACTTGTAATCAAGCATGTGAGGACTTGTAACCAAGCATACATGGACTTGTAACCAAGCATGTGTTGACTTGTAACGAAGCATGAGTGGACTTGTAACCAAGCATGAGTTGACCTGTAACCAAACATGGATTGACTTATAACGAAACATGAGTGGACTTGTAACCAAGCATGGGAGGACTTGTAACCAAGCATGGGTTGACTTGTAACCAAGCATGAGTGGACTTGTAACCAAGCATGCGTGGACTTGTAACCAAGCATGAGCATGCGTGGACTTGTAAGCAAGCATGAGTGGACTTGTAACAAAGCATGTGTGGACTTATAACGAAAAATTAGTGTACTTGTAACCATGCATGCATGGACTTGTAACCAAGCATACGTGGACTTGTAACCAAGCATGAGTATAAAAACAACATCATTTAGAAGGTCCATGTTTGCTTATGTCCCATAATTTTAACTCAAGATAGGCTTTAGGAAAAAAACCAACTCCTCCACATCAAATTAAGGCCTAGACAATCACCCTGTGAAAGATGATTGCAACTAACTTTATAGCCTAAAATTAAGTACAAATATAGCAATGTTCTTGGGAAAAGACAAAGCTGTATATAAAACAAAAGGTGGGTTAGAAATACAACCACATTGCATGTGGGATTATTATCATACACGTGGACTTGTAAAAAATATAAAATGGACAGAACAAAATTATCGGTCTTCCAATGGAGTTCCAAGACACTCTCCTTCGATTGTACAACAAGATTTGAGGACTAAATAACCGATTGAAATCCTTGTGCTTCAAACTTGCCATTACACTTGGATATTCAAGTTGGCCTTTAGCTTTTTCACCTTGTTATCAAGCCAGGAATGCTGGAGTTGTCAATGTTCTAATTTCCAATGCAATTCGAGGGGTCCTCCTACGCACCAACTGCTACCTTTTCAGCCTTCTTAATTGCTGCAACTTCTTGCTTGAATGTTATCTACTTCACTTGTACCTATAAACAATGCAAAATAATAAACAAGTCATTATAATGTTATTAGTTTCGGAGAATCATTTTATTGAAGATGATGATTAGTAAGTGCATAATGGCTTGTTGGGATATATGTTCTTATAAACAAATGGATTAAACAAGTGACAGATAGATCTTACATCTTCATCTTCTTCCCCTAATTCGTGGCCGACCATCTACTAGTTATTAATCATCTACATTGGTCTCCATATCATTGGTGTTTGCTGCATTAGACAGAATGACGTCCTGCACTTTGTTTGAAGGGTGCATAACCAAGTCAACAAGGACCTTATCCCCAAAGTGTGCGATATGACTCTGAATTCATAGAAGCCGTACTTGTGTGTTAATAGCGAAGTAGTTGCTTACTATAATTATTAAAAATCATTTAAGTTATATATGCACCTGATCAAATGCTGTACACAAGTTGCTGCCATCCCACACCTCCATGAATTTCATCATGAAGACACCACAATCATACCTAACGATATATATACATAGAAATGTAAGAAGCTAACATAGCTAATTATTGAAACAAACCAAATATCTTACTCGTTGCTTTGATGTGGGATGTTAACATGATGCAACTCCCATTGTAAAATTGGAAAGTCATCACCACCTCCAAAGGAACGTAAGATGTTTTCCAGCATCTTGGTCTACAAGTGACGAAGCGAGTGTCAATATCATAAACGTTGTAAATATTATGAGAAAATTTCATTAATATAAAAATTACCTATTTTGCAATTAAAGACTGATGGCCCGCACGACATTTCCCATTATATGAGTTTAGCACCTTTACTCTACGCTCTGCTAAGTTTAGAACTAAAAGAAACCAATGATTGCGTAGATTCGTGAGAACAAAAATCTACATACAAGTAAGACAACCTTATAAGGAAATAAGAATAAAAAAATCTGAAACAAAGAAGTGAAGGTGGCACAATCCACTGCATCTCAAGAAACTTACTAGATTGCATTTAAGCACTGAGTAGCCTAGTCGTTGTGGATCAAAGTAACAGCTCAACTCTTCGGGTGAACCACGAGCCATATTCATTATCCATTCCTGCATAATATATAGAAGGAAATTTTATTCATTAGTGCGGCCTTGAAAAATAGTATTCGATATATGCTAATGACTACTAATGCTATCACATGAAATACTTACGCAAACATATGTCGAACAATAATGCCTTGTGACTTTGCGGCTATTTAATAATTGTTGCCTCTTTATAAGACAAGCTTCGAAAGCATTGATAACTTATAGAAATATACCCAACGTGTGACAATCAAATTGAACAACCAATATATTATTCACAAGATAGGCTTCGCATACCACATTATTAACATGTTTGTTATCAAACAAACATACCAACGCAGATGCCGACGCATGACAAGAATCCACCTTGAATATAATTTCTCTGAAAAAAAACATGGAGGAATTATTCGCTACGAATTAAAGATATAAATAAAATTTATAAATTAGTTTAAGAATATTATCTTACTCAGAATGTTTGGTTCGGCTAATGTATTTTATGAGTTGGCATTCTTCTTTAGCCAATTGAGGATGCCTACATTGAGAAACATATGGAGTGCGAATGCAACTTGCACGCTGCTTGACGCGGGTCCCCCTTCGCGGTTTTTTTTCCCTTGGTCCCAGTGCCTTCCTAAATGTTAGTGAATTTATCGGCTACTATAGTCTCCTCATCTAATTGCATTTGATCTTCCTTATCTATAATATATGATAATCCAGGAGCATCCGTATGATTAGCGCTCTCATGGGTGCCATGATAGGAGGGTGAAATCCTTGTTTTGTCAGGCACATTAGGCATGGAAGAGTGTATAGAATCACTGTAAAACCCCGAATTTTTGAATATAGTAATATAATAAATAAATTTAAATATTGGACAATAAGTTAGATAAACCTGAAAAGAATTAAGGAATAAAGATTTAATCCAAGTATTGGAGGATAAGCAATATGTTTCAAGTATATATATATTAGTAATTAAATAAATGATAGTAATTACGAGTTATTGGGAATTAGGAAAGTAAGTTAAATATGAAGTTTGGGAATGATAGGTATTAATACAAGTGTATATTATAGCCAAGAATACTATAAAGAATAAATTTGGAAATTTTAGAAGAAATCTAATGGTTAGATATGAAATTATCAAGAGAAGGGTATTTTAGTCAATTCCTAGTTAGCTAAATAATTAAATAGAATAATTAAATAATTATTAGGTTTAAGAAATTAAGTTAGACTTAAGTTGGGTTGATTTAAGTATAAGTAGTGAAATTTATAGCATAATAAATGAGGAAAGGGCATATTGGTGATTATAGTTAATTATGAGCCTTAAGTTGAGGGAAAAGAGAAGTTTTGGGGAGTTTTTGTAATATTTAAAAATAAGGGAAATAATTAGCACGAAAATTAGGAAAAATAGAAGTTTCTCTTATTTAGTATTAAGAGGGAAAAATTAGAAGGAGGAGTTGTGAAAGAATAGGAAAGCTTCTAAGTGAGATTAGGAAACCTAGTGGGATTAGTTAGAAAGTTCCCTAAACCTATTAAGACTTCTATTTTGGGTGAGCCTATAAAAGGGAAGCTTTAAAGAGGAGTTAGGGTTTCTTTTAATCAAATCATGTAGAGGAAAAGGAGGAGAAATGAGGGCTCTCGCGTTTGGGGAATTTAGAGAAAAGAGGAGTTGTAGAGAAGTCCGACCAGCAAACTTCGAACGACGATCTACAGAGATCCAGCCGTTGGATCGGCCTCAAATTGAAGGTTTTATTCTAGGCTGGTGGTTCTTCAATCTGAACGGTGGAGATTTGATTTGGAGATCCCTAGAGCTGTGCAAAAATTTTAGAAAATCGGCTTCACCTTGAGGTTATTGGAAAAGAAGATATTTCACATTTTGAGGCAAGTAGTAACACCCCATTTTGTTTTATCGTTGCATGATTTTAGGTTTAATCGTTTGAGTTTGATCTAGAATTAATATATCATGATTTGAGATACCAAACCATGCATTTTATACAGTAGATTTCGTAGGTAGCACACCCTGTTTTAGCCGAAACTTGGTTTCCTTACGTTTGATTGTTCTTGATAATTCAAAAGTATTGTTTATATGTCTCTACATGATTTAGAAGTATCATCTATATGTTTAGAAGTTATTAGAGTTAATTTGAATATGAAGATCGTCGTTTTGATGCATAAAAATTAGATTTTCAAAGCCGGATTTGTGAAACCCCGTTCGAATATCCTTAGCACACTCTAATTAGTAAGCTTGATGTGTAGGTTAAGCTGGAGGAGCTCAAGCCTAAAGCCAGTCAAAGTGGCTAACCCCAGGCTGTCAGCAGCTTGTGAAGGTGAGCATCTTCCATGTGGTTAAATAAGGTTCCCTAATGTGAGATAAAATAGCTAAGTGTTGGTGTTGTATGCAATGTAGGAGGAGTGGCAAAACTGTAAAATAAAGTGTTTGGTGGAAGACACTTAAGTGAAGGAAAACAAAAGGGGACTCCACACGACCAAACCTTTCCCTAACCCTTCCTCTCTTCACTCTCTTCTCCCACTCTCATTTTCTTCATCTCCTTCTCATCATCTTTCCCCCATTTTCGTCCCCTATCTATTTCAAACCCATTGGAGGTGCTGGTTTGCAAGAAAAGAAGAATAGGAACCATTTTCGTTTGGGTTTGGAACTTGGAGATTGGAGGAACGAGCATCCAAGCAAGCAAGGAGCTGTTTGTGAGTTGCATTAGAAGCTAGGAAGCTTGCTTAAGAGTTTGCAAGAGGTAAGCAACACCACCCTTCCCCTTGTTTTCAAATTTCGGCCACAATCGCGTGTTTAGATGAATTTTAGGGTTGAGATGTGAAAACGAGTCCTAGGCCAAATGGGAGGGTTTTATTTGAGGGGTTTTGTTGGTAGTAGATATCTACATATGCTAGGAGTAATTTAGAGCCCAAAAACATTAGGATTGAGTGAGATTTGAGAAAAATAAAAATCCCTAAAAGTTCGGATTTCTCGAACTGTCAAAAACCCAGCCGCTCGAGCGCGGCATCGGGTGGTAGTTTTAGGAAGTGATTTAAGGCATGACCACTCAAACGACTATTCTAGCAATTGTCTTAACAGAAAAACCCGAGAGCTAATTATTGGCCGCTCGAAGTAGGCTCGAGCGACCTATTGAGCACCTTTATCAGAATTTTCATATTTTGAGTTTTTAGCCCAAATTGAACTACCATTTGTTTTTGTTCAAATGCAACCTATGTATAAGTGAGAGTTAGGTGTCTAGGAGGTATTCTAACTAGAAGTATTTCAAAATTCCAAATAACAAAGATTTTGGGTACGTTTTGCCAAAGGAGGTCCTAGAGAAGGTTTCTGTCCCATATTTCTATAAGAGTAGGATAACTTGATTCCGTCACTTCAAGTACCTTCCAAATGACCATTAGAAGGACAAAACAAAAGCCAGAACCAAGTTGTACAAGTATCCCAAGAGTTGAGGCATAGGTTGCCAAATTGAGTCATGAAAGGTAGAGAATTTCTGAAAAACCAAACATTTACCATTGACCATCAATGTGAGTACACCACACCTGGAATTATGGGCTTTGGCCTGGTATTTAACATGTAGTGTGAAGGACATTGGCCCGTATCACAATTGCATGACATTGAGGGCTTTGGCCCGTTATTTGTATTACGAAAGAAAAGGGCAGTGGCCCCAATGACATTGAGTATTATTGAACAGAGGGCTTCAGCCCCACATTTGACATGAATGGTATGGAAGGCAGTGGCCTAGAAGTTCATGAGATTTATTTAGGGCATTGGCCCATTTGTTTAGCATTATATATATATATATGTCTTTTACCTCAATTGGTGGTAGTGAACTATTGTTCACCTCAATTTGGGGGTAGTGAACTAGCTCCTTCACAAAAGTGAGTATTGGTAGGTTTTGTGTGCTGTTCACCTCGATTGGGGGTAGTGAACTATTGTTCACTTCAATTTGGGGGTAGTGAACTAGCCCTTATACAACAGTAAGTATGGGGTGTTAGAGTGAGCGGTTCACCTCAGTTGGGGGTAGTGGACTATGGTTCACCCTGGCTGGGGGTGGTGAACTAGCATCCCCCGTACAAGCTTGGAAATCTGAGAGGTCGAGTATGATGAAAAAAAGATATATGATTGTTGGTGGGTAGTATGTGTTGTTCACCTCAATTGGGGGTAGTGAACCATTGTTCACCTCAATTTGAGGCTAGTGAACCATTGTTCACCTCAATTTGAGGGTAGTGAACTAGCCCCTTCATAGCAGTAAGACTTGGTGGGTAGATGGATCAGTTCAACTCGGTGGGGGGGTAGTGGACCTTGTTTCACCCTAGCCTGGAGATATAGAACTCGTATCCTCCAAGCAAGCTTGGGATCCGTGACATTTGACATTATGAGAATTGAATGTGATTGTTATAAATTGATGAACTGTACACCTATTGCACAAGCATGCACCAATTGTATGGCACTGAGCTGTATTACATTAAATATGATTTCAAATACCTACATGACATGATTTCATCGAATAGTATCAGCATGAACTGTGTTTTCTCGTGCATGCATGTGTTGCTTACTGAGACACTCGTCTCACAGTTGCTTTTTATCTTATTTTTCAGATCCATCGTCGTTCGGTGTGAAGGACCAGGTTGGGGATAGAGGCAAGGAAAAAGCCATCGGGTATAGAAAGGAGGATTTCTATAGGCCTTAGGTTTATTTCATTATTGTGCATGTATAGTTTTGAATTGTAAACCTATACATTGAGAGGAGTGACTAGTCACCCAATATTTTGTAAATAAACTTTTGTGTCCTATTTCATTTCCTTCATATATATATAGAACACACATTTGATATGCACATGTATAAACTGTTTGCACCTGCACTTGTATAGAAAAAGTTTTAAAATCCTTCGTGTTTTGTCAAGTAAGGCTCACTTGCTACGATCTGGGACGGGTTGTGCCTTGGAGGGGCAGACTTGGTTCCGGGTCATGACAGGATTAGCCGCTATTGGCTGAGCGCTTGGCACGAATGCCTGGTCGATTTGCATGATCACCTCGCCTGTGATTTTTAGAATTTAGTCTATAAGGTCGCCCAACCAGATCGCCTGAACGATGGGGTGAGTGACTGTTTAAATTTCTGGGTAGGTTGTCCAGTGGGATCGCCTAGGCGACCACCTGAGCGCCTATTGATTGTGAATTATTGTTTTAAAAAGAACGGCTGCCCAACCAGGTCGTCTGGGCAACAGGGTCGAGCGACCTCAGCTGTAAACTAATTTTTGCTTATTTTTAACTGCTATTTAATTCCAAAATAATTTTAAAGGAATTTTAAATACCTGAATCTACAAATAATGGGTGTTTACAACTGTTTTCAGTGATTTTGTTTATTTAAATAAATTAATGAGTGATTTAGGATATTTGCGAAAAGAGTTGTCTCACTTTGAAAATAAAAGGATTTTTGGGTTATTTCACTATCTGATTTGATTGGATTTGGAAAATTATTACTCAGCAAAAGTATAATTTAAAGTATCTTGATTTCAAAACTTTAGAAGAAACTTCACACCAGAAATATAATGAGTATTGGCAAAAGGTTTTAGATTATCGATTGATCATGAATAAACTAGTTAATATGAGATTTGGATTGTGAGATTTGTTTACCATTTGCGGATGAGATATGTGACCACCTGCGGGTGAGATGTGACCTCCTGTTGGGGGAGATGTAATCCAGATTGGATTGCATCCCACATGGGAGATATGTGACCACCTACGGGTGAGATGTGACCTCCTGTTGGGGGAGATGTAATCCAGATTGGATTGCATCCCACATGGGAGATATGTGACCTCTTGCAGGCGAGATGTGACCTCCTGTTGAGGGAGATGTAATCCAGATTGGATTGCATCCTACAAGGGAGATATGTGATTTACCACCTGCGGGTGAGATGTAACGTCTTGTGGGAGAGATGTGACCTCATGTTGGGGGAGATGTAATCACGATGTAATTGCATCCCACAGGGGAGATGTGTGAGTTACCACCTGCGGGTGAGATGTGTTAACTTCTGTGGGAGAGACCTCATGTAGAGGAGATGTGATTACTACATGATTGCATTCTATATGGGAGAATGTTACTATTGGATGGTGAGATTGACTACTAATTATATATGATTGGTTTTCTTTTAAAAAGAAAGAGATTAATTGATTGGTTTAGCCATGTTTTGAAAAAAAGGGTTTTTGAAAGAAATATTAAAATGACATGATTAATATGATGAATTTTTTTGGGAAAAACTTATTTTATTAATTTGGGGAAAATTGTAGATTTGATTTATACGGCTTTGTCTTCTTGATTTAACGATACTTGTGATATTGTTTTGCAACTCATGAAAGGTTTGTAAAAGATATGTATATATATATATATAAATTGTTTTCTTTCATACATGTTGCTACTTGATAAGATTTTATATCTCATTCTTGCTTTTAAATGTTTTGTTTTCAGGTGATCTTGCAGAGGACGCCTTGGAATAGTCTGATAGTGGGCTTGAAGTGTAGAATATCCAGAAGACAAGAGTAGGATATTGATATAGGTGTTTTTATTTTCTTAAAATAATAGTAGATGATTTAGTAGAGTTCTAGAGTTTGTTAAATTGTATTTGCCTTTCATTTGAGTAATTGATGTAATAATAAGATATAGATTCTAATGAATAATTTAAGCTTCCTAGCACTTTGATAACTCTTAAATCTTTTAGTCTTATCTTTTGAGCTGATTGTAATTGTCACGCCCCAAATCCTCACCTCACGACTTACTATGCGTGAGTAGGACCGGGTGTAACCTTGCTCGTAAGTGAATCCCAAAATTCATTTATTTCCCAATAAATACTTGAGAATTTCATTTAATATTTATACAATCAGAGTTACATCATAAATTAAACCAATATACCAAATCAAAACCAAAATTGAACCAACTCAAACCATGGTTTATCCAAATGCATCCATTCACAATCTTGAAACCCAATGGTTCATAAAATACATCAACTCAAAGATTCTTGCCAAAGCATATAACATCTTAAACAACATGTTCGTCATTCTAATCACCGTCCTGTCATCACATTTCATTATCTCAAGATTGCAGGTTTCCTGTGAAAATATAAGGGGTGAGTCTCAAAGAAACCCAGTAAGTGAGGCTAATACACCCCGTATGAGAATATGCATAATATTCCTTATTTAAATAATATATGTACACCAAATTGATATTTAATAGTATTATCGTTAAATATGCAAAGTTTTCCTAAGTTGGGTTCGTAACATAGTTACATATATATTTTAATATTAACAATATTAAATATAAGGATCATGCATTCTAACATAAGAACAATAACTTAAACATAATAAAAGAAAAAATAAATAAACCTTAATCTATGAGTTAGAAAATACTTACCTGTGATTTTCAAGGACATATAACTTGCAGAAACATAAATAACAGAATTGTAAAGAAATAATAACCATCTAATATCATCCTCACATCTCAGTAGACATCTAGGTCACGCTGGGTACTGAATTAGCATAATGTCCGCTAACAGTACAATCATCTCAATATCTTCTTCCAGTGGGTGTCCTTCACTGGGTACTGAACTAGTATAGACTAACAGTAAACACACTCCCAATAGAACGTTCCTGGTAGACTACTTAACTAGTGTGTGTCCTCACAACTAGAAGTACCACCATATAGGTGTAAAACCCTGAATTTTCAGTAAATAAATAAATAATAATAAAATATGAATATCTTGAATGACAATATATTTGTTAAAATAAATTAGAGAATAAACTTGGAAATTTCGAAAGAAATTGAATGGGTAGATGTGAAAATATTAAGAGAAGGGTATTTCGGTCAATTCACATTAATTATCAGTAAATAATTAAATACATTAATTAAAATTGTTATTAGACTTGAGAAATAATATTAGATTTAAGTTGGGGTTTAGATTATCTATTAACAATGATATTTATAGCTTAATAATTGGGATAATGACATATTGGTAATTATGTTGGATTTGGAGCCTTAAGTTGAGGAGATGAGGAATTTACTTTATAGATGATCCCATTGATAGCGAAGATCAGGAGTTTGGCACAGATCTGACTGTTGGATTGTGAGATACCAAGGTAAGAGTGGATTAAAGGTTATTATTGAGTCTAGTTGATGAATAGGTATAGAACTTGATGGTAGTGCGATGCATGGGATCGTAGAGAATAAAATAGGGTTTAATAATATTAGTTGCATTCGTAGGGTGTCTTGGGCGTTGACGTTTGGAGGCTGCGGCTGAAGAGAAGCACAAAAGAGAAAGAGGGAGGCCGGGAGAAGAAGAGGAAGAAGAAGGAGAAGCCAGAGAGAGATCTTTATCTCGGGAGAACTCGGGCTGTTGCAAAAGTAAAGATCAAAGCCACAAAGAAGAAAGAGGAGGAAGAAGGTATCTTGAGCAAACAGAGGTAGGTGACACACCCTTTTCATCGTTGGTTTACCGGATCTTTGCTAAAGATTACTCGAACGAATGCATGATTTTTGTTTGAACAAAATATTATATCTCTGTTTGATTTTGAACGTCTAAACTACATGCCGATTTAATGTTTGTTTGATTAAATCCAATCATGTTTAGAAGGTTTTTATAGTTGATTTGTGAAGTGTTGGAAGTGGTTTGAGGGAAGAAATTGAGTTAGGAATTGAAAAACTAAAACTGCCGCACGTTCGGATTGCGTCTGTCAAAAATTTTGTCGAGCGCTCAGGATGGCCCAGGATCGCCCACCTGTCCAGGGTAGGCGCTCTCCAGGGTAGGCACTCTTTGAAATTTTGGCTTAGCGCTTAGGACCGCTCAGGACCGCCTACCTGCGCAACAGCATGCGATTAAACCCTTTTTGAGTGTATTTTCGGATTTTAACCTATTGATTGACTTCAACTGAGTTAAACTAAGTTTAATTAGTATCCAAACACTATTAGAAACCTATGGAGGAACTAATTAAGGGTAGGGGTTAGGAGATAACTAGAATTTACATCAATTGAGGAAGATATTAGCAAAAGCAAGTTTAGGGATCAAAGATGGTTATTAGGGAAATTCCTTGTACTGGCTTTTACTTTATTGTATTAATCTAAAACTTAAGAACTCTTTATTGTCTTTTGACCATCGCCAAACCATAATAATTCCTAATGCCTAATCCATGGTAAATTAATTTACATATGTAAATCCTCCATCACTAAATTCAAACCTTAATAACTCTTGACATTATAACCAAACCTTAATTAACTCCTATTACTTTAAGGCAACTCCACCTCACTATTAATCATTTAGAATTTTTATATTAATATAATTAATACATTAATTGACCCACACCTTAGCGTGTGCTAAGGGTCCAATATCCAATGTAAATGAAACACTTGCTTAACACTGAATCGAGTATCATGTAGGCATGCTGGTCTATATTGAGTGAAATACTATGATAAATAAACTAAGGAACTGAATTTGGAACAAGACTTTGGATTAATGATTGAAACATGAATCAACAACGATATAAACAGCATTGAAATACAGATTTCTGATATAATGGCTTGGTGGCCAGTTTTATTAATAACCTGCTTGGTGGCAGAGAGGTATTGTATATTACCTGCTTGGTGGCAGAGATTATAACCCATTTGGTGATGAAGACCCAACCTGCTTGGTGGCAGAGACAACCCGCTTGGTGGCGGAGACCCTAACCCGTTTGGTGATGAAGATCCAACCTGCTTGGTGGCGGAGATACCCGCTTGGTGGAGGAGACCCAACCCGCTTGGTGGCGGAGATACCCGCTTGGCGGTGGAGACATTATCCGCTTGGTGGCGGAGACATTACCTCCTGCGAGATAGACAAATTTCCTCTTGTGGGGCAGATGTATTTCCGATGGATTGCATCCTACAGGAGAGGTACCTCATGTGGGGGTGTAATTATGCGTGATTGCATCCCACATGGGGGATGGGTGTGCGAGTTACCACTAAAAGGTGAGGAAGCTATCTCCTGCGGTAGAGGTAGATATTGTGTGTCCACATCCTGCGGTCGAGTTATGCTATCTCCTGCAGGGGGTACCTGTAGTCGTAGAGATGTGCATTCTCCTGCGGAGTTAGTGTGGGTACTATGTGTTTACATCCTGCGGCAGAGGTAGGCTACTACCTAAAAGTGGACTTCTACTATTGATTATATGATTGATTGTGAGATTGATTGATCGGTTAGACATATTGAACGAGATTGTTTATATAAATGAAATGCTTAAATGACATAATTGTACAGAACTGCTAAGACTTAGTTTAAATTGTTAAAAAATTGAATATTATGGAATTATGAAATAAGGGTTAAATTGTTCCTAAGGAAATACAAAATAAAATAAATTGAAACTAGGTACTTATGACTTATAATACATTGTTCTAATAATTGAAATGAAATTTACATAATAAACTTTCTTTATTTAGGGCACTGTTTTGAGAATGATTTTATATTGTGATTAATCGTATACCTTACCGACTGTGATTTCTCGATTATTTTATCGAGCATGAAACCACTATATTTTCCCTATCTATATAAATTGTTTTCTACATGCATAGTGTTACCTACTGAGAGATTCGTATCTCACCCCTATTTTATATTCTATTTTACTGGTCATCTTGGAGAGGATGCCATGGGTTAGACTGATAGTGGGTTGAAGTCTAGAAAATCCTGAAGACAAGTGTAGGACATTTTATATAGTTGTATTTATCCTCTTGGATTAATAGTAGGTGATCTAGAAGGATTTATGAGTTAGTTAAATTTGTAGTTGCCTTTCATTTGATTAATTAATGTAATAGGATGATTCAGTCTCTAATGAATGATTTAAGCTTCCTAGCACTCTGATAAATCTTAGTTCTTTATTTCCTTATATTTGAACTGATTGTAATGTACCACAAGTTAATGCTTTGATCCGGGTCAAAATGAGAAAAAAAATGACCCGGATTCAGGGCGTTACAATAGGTGTCTGCCAGTCTTTATATTGGGTATTGGACTAGTGAACCCTTGCCACTAGCAGTACAATTGCATCACAATCATCCCAGTGGTTAATCACACACCGGGT
The DNA here is from genome assembly GCA_947561395.2 of Buxus sempervirens. Taxonomy (NCBI): domain Eukaryota; kingdom Viridiplantae; phylum Streptophyta; class Magnoliopsida; order Buxales; family Buxaceae; genus Buxus; species Buxus sempervirens. Next base: position 608,254 of record OX387187.1, on the reverse strand, counting down.
ACTGAACTAGCGTGGCTAGCAGTACAATTTAATCATCATCCCAGTCATCTCAAAATGCTGGGTACTGAACTAGCAACTCGTGCCAGCAGTACAAAAATTATATCTCCCAACAACACTTGGTGCTGGGTACTAGACTAGTATCAAGATCCTAGTAGTACTAATATCCATATAATTATGTTTCATTTAAAACTACTAACTCAACATGCCATGCTTTGATCTAAATTCAATAATTATTAAACATTGCACCAACTCATATAGTTTCAAATATATAAACAAAAATAGGGTGCATGCACACATTGTTGTGCTATGGTTCATGAAACAACCCTATCTCCTTCTCACTCTTCCACCTTAACTAAAAGATAAAAAAGCCAACTCCATCTCTTTATCTCTCTTCAACTTCACCAAAAAGACAAAATAGTCAACCCATCTTTTTATCTCTCTCTTTCTCACTCCCCCTACGTTCTCTCTCTTCTATATTTTCTTGGTAAACCTCTCTCTTCTATCTCACCTAAACAATAAGTAAAAATAGAAATAAAAATAAACAACCCCATTTTATTATGCATTTCTAGGGATTACAAAGTCACATGACATCCAACTAATTCATCCATAAGGTATTACTTCATTCATGGGCATCATCTCATTATTTCCATACAAACATACATCAAAACACACGTTCAAATGGTAAGCACCGTGAAACATCACAAAAATTACAAGTATTAATTATTGAGTTTCTAAATACCATTTTTAGTAAAGATGGTATTTCAGAAATTAAAATTACAAATTTTAAGTTATGTTTGCACAATTACTCATCCACATGATTCGCAAATCTTAACCAGCACATGCACATGCCCTTTCTTCATCACACCCAATAACAAATCCCCCTGTAATCGTATTATATGGACTTAAGAAACAATGAATATAATTAAAATTTCTTTTGTGCTTATAACGTCAAGCACTTCTAGCATTCACATGCTTTACAACTCATGTTCACATCATCCAATGAATATAAAACAAATCTATTATATGCATAAAGAAACAATTTTGGAAAATACCCATATATAACTTTAAATCATCCATGGACCCAAAACATGAGATCTGAAAATGTATATTTGAAGATGAGTTTTTATGAATCTACCTACTACAAAGTCCACAACGCATCATACAATTTAACCATCATTATTAAAGCAAGGGTTATAAAGCTAAAAGTTAGGTATGGCTTCAATCATCACAATATGGTGTAGAAAGCATCTTTAGATTTTAGTTTTACACATACATGATTAATCGATGAAAACTTAACAGAAATTATGCAATGAAACATAAAAAGCATATTAATCCCACTTACTTGTATGAAGCCTTGAAATTATATTCTTCCCCTCCTTTGTCTTCTTTTGTTAATCCCAAGAACATTAAATCAAGGAGGTAAAAATATAAGGAGATGTGAGAGAAGAAGGGAAGTGAGTGGGATAAAGGAGAGGAGAAAAGAGAAGGTTAGATTTGAGAGGGGGTGAGTGGCAGCTAAGAGAAAAGAACAAAACATAAAAAGTGATGTGTTGTGAAAGGCTAGGGTTTCTTTAAGAGGAGTTGGGATTTGGTGTATGTGCGGGTAGGAAGTTAGGTGTTTAGCACCAACCAAAAGTCTAAAATAAAAAGACTTTGACCAGTCAATTGTTTGACTTGGTCAAAATTCAAAAGGCAATTTTAGGTCCTTACAGTAATGTACTACAAGTTAATGCCTTGATCTGAGTCATGAAAAGAAAAAAAAATGACCCGGATTCGGGGCGTTACAATCACGTGGCACGTGGATATCAGACATGCAGACAATTTCCCTAACTTCACATGATTTACCATCTCGCTATACATGTCCATGATCTTCATGAGATGACCTTGAATAACCTAGGATACACAACACACAATCATAAACCAAGCTGATTTGTTCTTAATAAGAAAACCTGAGAAAGGTAGCAACAAAAAAACCAATCTTACAGGATCTGGATCTCCACGGAATTGGCTTAGATCAATGACATCTAGATCACGTGCTTCGCTAGATGTTTCATCTTCCACACAACACTCGACATGGTGCTCAAGCACCTATAGTATTTAACGTTTATATTACTGAGTATATAGAAATGCTGCATTATTTGAAAATTTGACAAGGAAACCTACAATAATGAGTTCAACTCAAATATATATATATATACCTTCCCGTGTCCATAACCATCGAGTGCCCTTTCATCCTTCTCCCTTTCGATAATCAACGCATCCGTCCACGCTGCCATACGTGGAGTAGTGGGAGGTGTTGCTTCACCAACAATAACCCGATCATAATACAAAAACTAAACAATAGAGAACGGTCATTAGAACACTCCATTCAATGGATATAAGTTAAAGTATGGCCAATGCATGTATTAAATACTATACATACCTGTAAGAATAACAAGCAGCCATTAACACCTTTTCTTTTGCCCTCTTGACAATCGGCTACATGATGCATCAATGTGTCCAATAGATACTTCCCCCAATTATATCCTCCTATTTTCTCTACATAGACCAACAAAGGGAGATAAGATGCACTCACATCAATCTTTGTAGATGGATTTACCAAGGTGGACAAAGAACACAAGACAAAAGAACAAATCCACTCATGATCATTTTCTGGGCTCTTCAAGCTATTCTCAACATTTTCAATTGGAATGCTTCAATTTCGTACCCCATAAAAACTATACAACTCTGTCATATCGGGGATTTCTGATTTAGATGTATCAACTTTTTTCCCCTTTATGGGTAACCCAATGATCATCTCTACATTGCGTGTGTCAAAGAAAATATTCTGTACCCCAACTCTAATACATCTTTCCCTAGTATCTACCCTCTGAACAATCCAATGACACAACCACCGATGAAGCTTTTTTGCGCGTAATTTCAGTAGGTAGTCAAAAGCATGATCTCTAAGGCATGCCTCCCGAGAAGCGGTGAAGTCAATGGCCTTCATGAACGCAATGAACTGTCCAGGTGAACAGTGTGTTTGTATCAAAGCCTACGAAAAACAAAGGTAGAACGAAAGAATATGTTAGTCTCAAATAATTACCCACAATAATTTCAATTTTAGATAATAAATTCCATGAACCTGTTGTTTTTTGCACGACCCTTGTCGTGGGACAGCCTTGTTGTATTCATCCCATTCATGCGGTGAAGCTTTCCTAAATTCTTCTTTCTATGCTTCATTCATGGACTTCCATGCTATACCAGCATCCGTGAATAACTAAAACACAATAAATAAATTGATAAATTGATTTGAATAGGATCAACAAAATGCAAATGAACAAAATAAATGATGTTCCTTAACCGTTACCAATGATAATGCATACCTGCTGCTTCGTGGGGATTTGTTCACCTTGGCTACAACTCTTTATTCTTTCATTTACATAATGCTTCATAAAAAAATAAAAAAAAAACTATTACCAATTATATATTAAGGATTACAAGGATGCAAAAGGAATTACAAGTGAAGGAAACTTTACCTGAAGTATAGCCAATTGTTGCAAGGGCATTTTCTTCTTGTTAATGATGGTCCACTAGTTTACATGGTAGTCAAACTTGTCCTGCACATTAAACTACATTTAATTCAGAACAATGAATATGTTGACTTTAAAAACTGTCCTTCATGGCATGAATGGAATGAGATTAAGATAATAACTAGTGTAGGAATAAGATAGAGTCAATTTTGTCTTGCTAGCTATGCGTGAATGTGTAAAAGCATATATAGTTAACCGTTAGGCCAATGGGGGACCCTGACATGAGTGTTGTGTACACAAATGCATTTTAAGGCATCATCTTGGCCAAAGCATTCTATTTATTTCATTCCTTAATCCTTACAACAAGAAATAGCCATTTCTGGCTTCTACCAACACATAAGATTCGGACACCGGTTGCTTTGTTTTTATAATTTTATAGACAACAGTACAAGACATTAATAATTTGAAAGAAAAAACATACGTAAAAATTTGATCCCCCATCAAGTATTCAGAACGAATGATTGATTGGAAGCTAGCTATTGGATTAGCCTTCCACATGGATTTAAATAGCTCTGTCCCTTTGGTAATGTATTTGATCTCTCCATGTACCATTATCATTATTTAGATCTTAAAGTTGTAAAATTGCTTGTGATTTAATTCATTTTACCAAGTCTCGGCAAGCTCAAGTAAAACCATATTGTAATACTAGACAATGTAATGACCCTATTCCTTCTCATCCTTCTCCCCTAAACACTGCCGTTCAGGAACAAATCCAGATGAGGATACGAACTAAACATGCATCATAATCAACAAAAACAAGGCAATATCACAATTCCAATTTCCTGATTCAAGCAAAAATTCTCATTAAAGCAAAAAACACCACATAACAGAGGCATCTTCAAATAAAGACAAAACCCGCATTAAAAGGATTTGTATTTAAAACATTTTAGGAAAGAGTTTACACGTAGATGGACCATAAAAATCTGGCATGGAAGATAGAAAATTAAGTTTGCTAATAGCAGTAATCTAGAGAATCAGAGAAGGGAGTGGATTTTTATTGAAATATCATCGTTGCTATGAGACATGGAAAAATCAATTCAATGATTCCATAATCATCACACGGGATCAATAAAATGAAGGAGTTGCCACCATTCCTTTCTAGGTGTGAATGGACACCAAAAAAATCAAATAAAATACAAAAGGCAAAACTAGAGTAAAAATAACTCTACTTTAAAATAAAAAAACCAGAGATGGGTAAGGAGATTAGGTTATGAATGGGGGAAGATGTTAGGCACCCCTATTCATCCACACAAGGTGGTTGCCAAGTATTGTTCATGCTAGAAAAATGCTTGCTAACAAAAAACCAAATCAAAAGTAAAGAAAAAGAAATAAAAGGATGTATGGCTTTTCCTATATGAATGGCCCAATTAATTCTGGACCCTTCATATAAATATTCCATCCTTAGGGTTTCATGATTGAGTAAGAAATCAAGATAAAGAAAACAAACCTAAAGTAAAACTTAAAAAAAACTAGTTTTAGGTTAAATCATTGAAATCTTGGAACTACATGATACGAATTAAAAATCTTTTGACAAAAAATTGAAGAATAAATCTGAACTATTTAGGGTATAGATCTGGACCAGATCTCTCATTAGTTGAGAGACCTAAACTAGATACACCCATCTTGATAAAAAAAATCAAAAAGGGAGAATTTAGACCATAGAATCCTCTTTCAAAGATTAAAATAACTTAAAAATCACATTATGAAACCCTAGAGGTTACTTTAAGTGTAAGACATGGAAAATCGATTTAATGACTTCCTATCATCACACGGGATTTAGAAAAAGGAGGAGTCGCCGCCATTCAATTTTTAGGTGTGAATGGATACCAAAATCATCAAATAGAAATACAAAAGGTAAAACTAGAGTAAAAATAACTCTACTTTAAAATAATAACTAGAGATGGGTAAGGGGATTAGATTATGAATAGGGGAAAGTGTTAGGCACCCCTATTCATCCACACAAGGTGGTTGCCAAGTATTGTTCATGCTAGAAGAAATGCTTACTAATAAAAAACCAAATTAAAAGTATGAAAAAGAACAAAAAAATATGTATGGCCTTTTTTATATGAATGGCCCAATTAATTTTGGACCCTTCATATGAAGATACTATCTTGAGGGTTTCATGATTGAGTAAAAAAAAACAAGATGAAAATCAAAGAAAGCAAACCTAAAGTAGAACACCAAAATGGCTATATTTAAGTTAAATCCTTGAAATAAAAAATTAAAATCAAAATATTGAGGAATTAAACCTGAACAATCTAGGGTACAGATCTATTCAAAATCTCTCATTGGTTGAGAGATCTAAACCAGATTCACCCATGTTGATGAAAAACATTAAAAAGGGAGAGTTCAGACCATAGGATCCTCTCTCAAAAATTAAAATAACACAAAAATAATCTCATAATATTGAAGAACAAATCTAAACAGTTCTAGGGTACAGATCTAGGCCAGATTTCTCATTGGTTGAGTGATCTAAACCAGATTCACCCATGTTGATGAACAACATCAAAAAGGGAGAGTTCAGACCATAGGATCCTTTCTCAAAAAAATTAAAATAACACAAAAATCATCTCATAATATTGAAGAACAAATCTAAACAGTTCTCGGGTACAAATCTAGGCTAGATTTCTCATTGGTTGAGAGATCTAAACCAGATTCACCCGTGTTGATGAAAAGCATAAAAAAGGGAGAGTTTAGACCATAGGATCTTCGCTCAAAAATTAAAATAATACAAAAATCATCTCATAACATTGAAGAACAAATCTAAACAGTTCTAGGGTATAGATCTAGTATATATTTCTCATTGGTTGAGAGATCTAAACCAGATTCACCCATGTTGATGAAAAACATCAAAAAGAGAGAGTTTAGACCATAGGATCTTCTCTCAAAAATTAAAATAATACAAAAATCACATCATGAAACCCTAGAGGTTACTTTAAGGCTTCTGATTTCAGATCTATCATATTGATCATGATAGATCCAAAATCTTAGCCTAATAATAACCAAAAGAAAGAAAATAATATAAAAAAACAAAAAAAACAAAACTCTAGGAGGAAAATAAGATCTAATGCTACGAATAGCATAGATCCATGGTATTCCTCCATATTTCAGAAATAAACAATCACATATACAAATAAAGTATTTAAAAGACTCATATCACAGATTACAATATAAAAGGGTCTATCCTACGGATCCACCTGTCCGCCTTTCCCCTAGTTCTCTCTTCACGTTTTACGGCTAGAGAGTAGTCTTGAGGTACTTAGAAGTAAGTTTGGTTAACAACCACACATAGGCCTTATTCTACAGAAGAAAGTAGAAGATAGAATAATCCTAGTATTTAAAAATAGAAAAGAAAAGAAGAGGAGAGGCATACCTGGATTTCTGGAAGTAAAGAGGCAGGGGTTCCCTTCTTCACTTGGATCTCTTCAATCTCCAATTTCTGGCCATTTGCTTGAGGGGAGGCCCTCTATTTATAGGCAAAAGCAAGGGTAATAAAGTCCCAAGGGTAGACACAAAAGTGTGTCTAGAACCTTCCAACTTAACCCTAAAGCATTAGTTCAAAGGCATTTAGCTAATCTCGGAGGCTAAATTTGGGAATTCCCACTTCTCAGACAGAGGTATAGAAGTAAATAAGTGACAACTCGCAGGATATTCCAATTTTGAACAAAGCACTTGTATTCGACAACTCAAGTCGGATACAAACAAAAATCTTTGTTTCCGAAATAATATTTCGGATACAAAGAAAAATGCTTTTATCTGAAATATAATTTCGGATACAAAGAAAAATGCTTTTATCCAAAATATAATTTCGGATACAAAGAAAAATGCTTTTATCTGAACTTTAATTTCGGTTCAGGGCAAAAATGACTCCCTACACAGCTTTTGCATGGCACTGACCCTTACCTGCACAGGCAATACTTATTTACATGTAATATCATTTAAGTAAATGTCATCGTATTTTTTAATCTCCATTTACTTAAGATATTACATGTAAATAAGGAAACACCCCCCCCCCCCCCCCATTTGAATCTATTAAAAATAGTTCCAGACCCAAATTCCAAGTGAATAAAAAGTCAACTTTCCAGTTCAGGCTAAATTCCGGTTTTTCAAGTCCGGTAAAAAGATTCAACTTGTTTATACCAAGGTATTTGTCAAGATTTAAATGCTCAAAAAATTCATTTATGCAATAACATTGCTAAAAACCTAATTACCGGGAAAAATTATCTTGAAATCTTGCCTTAAAAAATATTTCATTTTTTGGGGTCAAAAGTCAACAAAATTCAACTGGAAAAAGTTTGAATTTGCGCAAAAGATTGAATTTGGGCCTTTTCCTTTATGGTTTTGGATTCAAATGGGTTAAGGATCTCAAACCCGATGCTAAGAATTAAAAATTCCAATAAAATATTTCTCTCTTTCAAGGTTTATCAAAAATCGTGCAATTTTGGGGTGTCTACAACTGCCCCTCTTTGCTGGAGTTGTAACACAATGAACAGCAAAGAACAGACACAACTCAAAATTACACGTTTGAAAGACATCTCATTAACTGAACTTGCTTTGGTCAAATAAAGGAGTGATAAAAAACATGGATTTGAAGATAGCCATTGAAACCCCTGCTTGAAGTCTGAGGGGGTGGCGTCTCTTCCTTATCTTAGATTTCTTGAGCTCTCATGGCTATGAAAAGAAATCTGAGACAAGCAAATTTTGAAAAAAAGGTAGATTTAAAATTGACCTCTGTAAACTCAATTGCTTTTGATGTTTTTCACTTTACAGCTCAACAATAAGGAAGGAAATATTTTATTTCATTTTCTTGATTGATTTTTTTTATTTGACATACCTGGGTGCCATTTGATGCCGAAACCTGTGCTTGAATATTCTGCAACTTGCTTTTGCTTCTTCATCTTCTTGCTCTCTCAATAATGGTGTATGTGCCGTTGTTGCCCATAACCTGCCTTTATGCTTTTCAACTGCCCAAGTGAATGCCCTCCTCTTGATTGATGGATTTGAGAATCATGATCTGTTGATCTAACCTCATGCCCTTACTACCCATGATCTCTCCTTCATGTCTTCTTATTGCCCCAGTAAAATCCTTATTCATGATTGAAGAATTGGAAACCCTTGTTTAAAGGAGAAAACATGCAACTGCTTTGAAGCTTTTTTTTTTTTTCAAATTCGAAGACTAAGGCTTGACTACTTCTTCCAGATGTTGTAATTCATTTCAATGAAAACCTAGAGGGAAAGACGTTGAGCATGCGCCGGTTTTAATTGCTTGAAGAAGTACTTGCCCCTTAGCAGAGATGATCCTCTTTTTTCCTTTTTCTCTTTTTTCTTCTTTTTTCCCTCTCTCTCTCTCTCTTTTACCTTTGCCAAAAAGAAACCCTAATAAAAGAATGCAAATGCAAAAATAAGAAAATATGTTTTATACTAGTGGCCTCAGAATTCTCTAATGCTTGCAAAACCAATGTTTTATGAAAAGACATAGATGCTCATCATAGGCCAAAAATATAGGTTTTTTGCTTTTTTGTGTTTATATATATATATATATATATATATATTTGAAAAATGATCCAATCACTTATTAGCATATAGTCTAAAAGAATTAAAATCAAATTGAATAATGAGAAGATTATTTTAGAAAATGAAGAAAGACCAAAATAAGCCTCCGGAACCATTAGAATCATTCCCATGACCATTTTCAACTTCAGCAACAATTTCTTAATGGCGATTTTGATCGCCATCGAATTGTTCACAGATGCTTCATATCATAGTTCTGAGTATGTTGCTTCAGTCTTGAAAAGAGAATTTTCCTCTATCACTTGAAGAGTGACTTCATTTCAAAATAACCACCAACATGAGGACTTCACCTGGATCTATGCCAATTCTGGACTTTCCTCTCTGACGATTTCCTTCTTGTAGATAGCTGATTATTTGCCACGTAGCGCCCTTCCGGGTTTTCACTACATTTTCTCCATTTTTTCCCTTTTTTTCTTTTTTTTTTCTTTGATCCTTCATCACCAGCAACTATGTAGTCAAAACTGCCTTAATTCAAAATTTCTTAATCAAAGAGGACTTATGAATAGGACGAAACAAAGGCTTGGTGTTTGTTTAGAAAGAAAAGGAATAAAAGGCTCAAATACCATATGATCAAATAGGTTAACTGAAATTGCAATTCTTAAGACATTTCTTCCCTTGGAATGCATACAAAATTGCCCCCAATAATGAAGTTCTTCTCCCACTTTGATTTCTTCATTTGAAACTTGTTCTCCAGTATTGAATTTCTTTTTCCATTCTTCTCTTCACAATTTTGAAGACAAATATCCCATAGCATTTGATGATCTCTTTTTCTTCTTTCTTCCTTTTTCTTTTTCTTGTTTTTTTTTCTTTTTTCATTTCTTTGCCCCCTTTTCTGAAAACATCTTCAAAATTCCTTTTGAACTTCAATAATGCCCTCCCTTTTTTTCTTAAAATTGTCCCTTCATTTTTTTTATGCCTTAATAAATTTGCCCCAGTGTGGGGTTACAATTCTCAGTTTAGGTTACTTGGAAAAATTTATCAAGCTCAAAGGGTCTAACTAGGGATTTAAAAAAATTTGGAGATATAAGAAAGAAAGGCCTCTTATCATTTTAAGAAAAATTTGAATTTTCAGACTTGGTAAAGTTGTACTACACGACTAGTTCAGGAATTTTTTCTTCTTTTCTTTTTTTTTTATTTTTTTTAAATCACCTTCTATCAAGATGAAAGTCTCTTCAAATAGAACCTCTATTATGAACAAGTTCTTCACCTTTTGATCAATCTTATGGATTTGGATTCTTTCCATCAAATGATGCCCAATTCGATTTCCAATGACAAGGTCAAATCTTCTCCCATATTTTCAAATGCAAAGCCCCAAAATTTCTTCAAACAATATGATCAACTTCCATTTAAACGAATCAACAAGTGATACGATCCTTTCTGTATTCTAATGAAGAAACTTCAAATCTTCTTCCATATTTTCTGTTGAAGACTATGGGTCATCTTTGGTTCCAAAGGCCATAAAATTGGTCATTTCATAATTTTGCAGAATATTCTTCTCATGACACTTAAAAAGATTTGAATTTTTATATAAAATGTCTTTTTCTTTGATTTCAGTCTTAAAATTGAGCCCAATGTCGAAGTCATATTCAACTTAATGAAATTCAATGGGAGATATAACTCATAAGTAAAAGGATCTTGTTGAAAACTTTTTCCTTTTTTTTCTAGAAAAATGTTAAAGTGGAAAAAAAAATTTTTTTTTTTAAAGAGCCTTTAATTGAAATCACTTCCTGAGAACAAGGCTCCTTAGGATCCTCAGGAAATGTGCATTCTTTTTATGGGGGTTTCTTTTCAAAGAACAAGGGAATTCGAGAACTACCCCAATTCTCAAAAGCAAAAGCTGACTTTTCTTTCTTTTTTAGAAAACTTCTTTCTCTTGTTGAGTAAGGCAAGCCTTCCTGCTCATAACTAGGAGCATTTCTTTCAAGATAAACCTTGACTGTTGGACCAATAGGAGCGATAAGCTGAGAAGGGTCAAATCTTATTTTTCTAGAGAAAATTGCCCCCACCATATGTGACGTGCTTGCCCCATTGTTGCTGGTGCGAGGAGGAGTGGGTGTGACTGAATTGAATGATAAAGAGTTATTATCCAGCAAATCCTGAATTGCATTCTTTAGGGCCAAGTAACGATCAGTGTTATGCCCTGGAGTGCTCATATTATAATCACATATTGCAGATGAATCATAACTATTCCCCTTGCTTGCATGCGGATTTGGCAGCTTTAAAGTCACATAACCCTTCTGAAGTAAGGTAGGCAAAAGTTCAGATGGTCTTATAGGCAGTTTAGAAAATTCCCTTATCTTCCTTACTTCTATTTCCTCCTTCACAGGGTGTGCGGAAGGGACATCAATTTGGATAGGCAGCAAAGGAACTTGATGGGTTGGCTTGATAGGAGGTGGATGGGCATTGATTTGAAAGGGTTCCTTGGGAAGTTGCACCATATTCACTTCTGCTTCTCTCCTTTCTTCATTATTTCTTCTTCCATTACCATTCTCCATTTTCTGTGTAGAGAAAGTGGTGGAAGCTTCCTGGTTCAACACTGCAGAGTAATCAGCTATTTTCCTAGACTTGATCCCATCTTCAATTCTATCTGCCACTTGCACTAGGGCAGCAAAACTGGTGGTGGTCTGACCCACAAGGTGATTGTAGAAGGGCTGCCCCAATGTCATGATGAAAGTTGAAATCATTTCTGGTTCTCCCACGGGTGGCCTGACTTGTGCAGCCAACTCCCTCCACCTTTTAGCATATTGCCTTTTGGTCTCATCATTTCTCTTCATCATCCTTATCATGTCATACCTATCTGGTATAATCTCAGAGTTGAACCTGTATTGTGCCAGAAAGGAATCTGCTAAATCCTTCCACCTTATTTTCCCATGATCCAAGGTGGCAAACCACCTCAAAGCAACTCCGGTTAAACTCCTCTAGAAGAGCTGGATCAGTATGCCATCATCTCCACCAAACTAGCATAGAGCCCCACAATATAACTTCAAATGGCTTATTGGGCAGCCAGTGCCATCATATTTATCGAAATCTGGGCATTTAAACTTGGCCGGTAAACATACATCGGGGTATAGGCACAGATCTTCAAAATTCGTGCCTCCAAATGAATTAACTCCCTTCACTTCCCTCAGCTCATCCTGTATTGTCTCCAGCTTATTCAAGAACTTCTTTTCCAATTCCTCCCTTATCCTTTCCTTCTCTCTTTCTTTCTTAGCTTCAGCTATCTCTTCTCTGTTCAAAACAGGTTCAGGAATGGGTTGGTAAAATTCTAGTTGAGGTTGTGGCTGAGGTAGAATTGGTATTTGAGGTTCTGGCGGTGGTGCTTGTTGAGATGAAGAAGCTTGGTTTTGAGTTGCTTGGGCTTGGGCTTGGTTATACAACAGTGTTTCCAACAGCTTAGACATCCCGGCCACCTGCTCTTGAAGCTGATGAAAGTCTTGAGCAAATACAGTTGATTGGTTCTCCAGATTCATTCTGGCAACTTTGGGTCTTAGCAAGTATGGACTTCGGTGCGTAACAATGATTGCCACAAAAAGAAACCTTGATAAAAAGAGAAAAAGAAACACAATCAGTGCATAATTCAACTCAAACTCACACAATTTATGGATGCATGTATGAATGTTTGGGTGGACATGAGTTTGAATTACAATTTTTTCTCGTTTTTGCTTTTCTTATTTTTTTTTATATTTTTTCTTTTCTTTGTCCTGGTCGAAATTGACCTTGTGAAGAGAAGTGGTTGGTACAAATGACCATCCAAAAGAATATGGAATTTAAGGGCTTCCAAAAGGTCCCAAAGAATGAGAAATGTCTAAAATTCAGAGGCTTTTAGACAGCCCAAGATATGAGTTCTGAAATTTAAAGGCTTTCAGAAGTCCTATGATTTTTCTAAATTCAGGGTTTAGAAGGCCTATGAGGTGTCTAAAATTCAGAGGCTTTTAGATGGCCCAAGAGATAAATTTTGAAATTTCAGGCTTCAGAGGTCCTATGAGTGGGTTATAGAATCACACAAGCTTCTAGAGGCTTATGCAGGTGTCTAAAATTCAGAGGCTTTTAGACGGCCCAAAAGAATTGATGTTTGAAATTCAGAGGCTTTCAAATGGCCCGAAAAGGTTGTGTCTAAAATTTAGAGGCTTTTAGATGGCCCAAAGATATGTGTCTAAAATTCAAAGGCTTTTAGACGGCCCAAAAAGGTTGTATCTAAAATTCAGAGGCTTTTAGACAGCCCAAAAAGGTTGTGTCTAAAATTCAGAGGCTTTTAGACGGCCCAAAAAAATGATTTGTCTAAAATTCAGAGGCTTTTAGACAGCCCAAGCAAAGGTTTCTAGAATTACTCAGGCTTCTAGAGGCCTATGAATTGGTTGATACGAAAAAGACCTTCGAGAGAATTGTTGGAATATTTTAGGGCTTCCCACATGTCCCACAAGATATGAAGTGCATAAAATAAAAGCTTTTAGACAAATCACAGAGTATCTTGGAATTACTCAAGCTTCCAAGGGCTTATGAATTGGTTGGTATGAAAAAGACCACCCAGAGAGTTGTTGGAATATTTTAGGGCTTCTAACATGTCCCACAAGATGTGAATTGGAATCAAGGCTTCCAAAGCCTCCTGAAATTACACAGGCTTTCAGGGTCCTATGAAGGGTTCTAGAATCATGCAAGCTTCTAGAAGCTTATGAAGAAAAAGTTCTTAAATTTTTGGCTTTCAGAGATCCTATGAGTTTCTAAATTAAGGCTTTTTAGAAGGCATATGAGGTTAGGGAATTGCTCAAGCTTCCCCAAGGCTTATGAAAAATTGAAATTCAAAGGCTACTGGTGGCCTATGAAATCTGAAGTTTTTGAAGGCCTTCAGTCGTCCTATGAATTGATTTTCCGAAATTCCAAGGCTTTCAGATGCCTATGATATTTTTGAATCTTCTTTAAAACTTTCGAGTTGAAAAAGGAACTCAAGTTGATTTTTAAATCCTTTATTTCTGATTTTTTTTCTATTTTTGGATTTTTTTATTTGCTTGGAATTTAATGGCTTCCAAGTGTCCCACAAAGATGTCCCAAAGTTAGAAGTTTGAGCCTATTTAAAAATTTTCCTCTATTTTCAAGTTCAAAAGTTTGATTGAAACATGTTTGAGATGAATTGGTATCAAGAAATATGACACCTTAATTCCCTTTTGATGTATCTTCTTTAAGCTCAGAGGAAAGGATGGATTTGTGTTCCAAGATTAGGTTGAATCCTTTGTTAAGTCATTTGAACACTTAAATTATCTTTCAATACTCCCATTGAGGTGCCCACAGGTTATTTACAATGTTTTTGGCATTTTATATTAAAAAAAGTTGGGATAGAAATCAATTTGTAAGTTTCTGGGTTGTATCCGACATATCAGGTCTGCTAAAGGCATGCTTTATTGTATCTGAAATAAGTGTTCGGATACACACATAAAATACTTTTGCCGAAAATAAATTTCGGATACAAAGACAACATAGTTTTACTGACATGAGTTTTCGGTTAATGCCAAAATAGCCCTTTTTTGATTCAGTTGTTCCCCAGATTTTTATATATTATGTTATCTTTATTCCTACTTAATGTTCTCCTTGGTTTGGCTCCTAAATACAGTCCCAAATTGGATTTTGACACTATATTTGCAAAAATGCATGAATGCTCATGAGGGTACATGTTCCCTCCAAAGTTAGACACCATGTTCATGGATTTTATACTTTTGGTTGCATCTTACATGGATTTTGGGTAGGATAACTTCTGAGAAGAGTAAAAAAAAAACTCTTTCTATAGGATACACCAATTTTAGGATACAGACCTTATTGGGAAACATTTCATCCCAAACATATGGACAACATGGCATTTACTTTACATGATATGAAGGTAATTCTAAAAAAATGAAATTACCTTGTTACCTTGTGTTTACCTTCAATATGGTATCCATATCATACCTTGGCTAGTGAAACATGCAAACGGCCTTCCCTCAATTACAAACCCATTTCCCCATCATAATTGTTTACTTTAGCTAAAAAAGTGTTTCTCCACCTTCAAGCGTAGGGGTTTCGGGTTTGGGTTTATTGGCAACTTAAATCTCAAGCCTAGTGATGACCAGAATGAAAGATCCACAATGTCATCACATCATTAGCTCAAAGTTCTAAGGTGAATGTTTTCACTTTCGCTTTCCGAAGTAACGACCTCGTTGCGCCAAGCTACACACATTCAGGTTCAACTTTATATAGGTAATGGGTAGGTTGTGCAAAAGATTTAAAGTGCTCAAGTGTATTTGAAATTAAAGGTGCATTCACAACGTCCCAATCCCTTGCCACTCTTTTTTCGCAGCCATGCACATATACATTCTCGAACCAAGACAGATATGACATAATATTGGAAATAAATAAACACAAGCAAACAAGATAATAAAAAAACACCTAAATATGCTCATGACTATTATATACCCAAAAAAAAAATATCACACAAGCATGTTATCATATTGTACAAAAAACATTTAATCATGAAAAGCATGCTTGAAAAACTCAAAAACATCCACTAAACACTCAAATTTCATGCTCATAATTTTCATGATCAAAACATATCATCAATACCCAAATCAAAGCATGCCATTATAAAAATACAGCAACTAACAATATTGTATAAGAAGCAATTAATCATGGAAAACATGCTTGAAAACCCCAAAAATATCCACTAAACTCCCAGATTTTATGCTCTTAATTTTCATGATCAAAATATATCATCAATACCCAAATCAAAGCATGCCATTATAAAAATACAGCAAGTAACCATATTATACAAGAAGCAATTAATCATGGAAAACATGTTTGAAAACCTCAAAAATATCCACTAAACTCCCAGATTTCATGCTCATAATTTTCATGATCAAGACATAGCATTCAACCACCAAAGCAAAGTATGTTATCATAAAAATACAACAAGTAAGCATGTGTGACAAAATAAATCCCCTAAACATGATTCTAGACATAACCAAGCAATACATACATGCCCTTATCCTTATGAATTTCAAATCATACAAATCATATCTAAAATACATCAAACATGCTCAAATAAAATAAACAAAACAACAAGCATTCAAAAATAAAGAAAAGCATGAACAAATACATCAATCATGGCTTAAATCCACTAGTCCCCAGCGGAGTCAAAAGTTGTGAGACATGGAAAATTGATTTAATGACTTCCTATCATCACACGGGATTGAGAAAAAGGAGGAGTCGCCACCATTCAATTTTTAGGTGTGAATGGACACCAAAATAATCAAATAGAAATACAAAAGGCAAAACTAAAGTAAAAATAATTCTACTTTAAAATAATAACCAGAGATGGGTAAGGGGATTAGATTATGAATAGGGGAAGGTGTTAGGCACCCCTATTCATCTACACATGGTGGTTGCCAAGTATTGTTCATGCTAGAAAAAATGCTTGCCAATAAAAAACCAAATTAAAAGTATGAAAAAGAACAAAAAAAGATGTATGGCCTTTTTTATATGAATGGCCCAATTAATTTTGGACCCTTCATATGAATATACCATCTTGAGGGTTTCATGATTGAGTAAAAAAAAACAAGATGAAAATCAAAGAAAGCAAACCTAAAGTAGAACACCAAAATGGCTAGATTTAAGTTAAATCCTTGAAATAAAAAATTAAAATCAAAATATTGAGGAATTAAACCTGAACAATCTAGGATACAGATCTAGTCAAAATCTCTCATTGGTTGAGAGATCTAAACCAGATTCACCCATGTTGATGAAAAACATCAAAAAGGGAGAGTTCAAACAATAGGATCCTCTGTCAAAAATTAAAATAACACAAAAATAATCTCATACTATTGAAGAACAAATCTAAATAGTTCTAGGGTACAGATCTAGGCTAGATTTCTCATTGGTTGAGAGATCTAAACAAGATTCACCCATGTTGATGAAAAACATCAAAAAGGAAGAGTTCAGACCATAGGATCTTCTCTCAAAAAATTAAAAGAATACAAAAATAATCTCATAACATTGAAGAACAAATCTAAACAGTTCTAGGGTACAGATTTAGTCCAGATTTTTCATTGGTTGAGAGATCTAAACTAGATTCACCATGTTAATGAAAAACATCAAAAAGGGAGAGTTTAGACCATAGGATCTTCTCTCAAAAATTAAAATAATAAATAAATCACCTCATGAAACCCTAGAGGTTACTTTAAGGCTTCTGATTTCAGATCTATCATATTAATCACGATAGATCCAAAATCTTAGCCTAATAATAACCAAAAGAAAGAAAATAATATAAAAAACAAAAAAAACAAAACTCTAGGAGGAAAATAAGATCTAATGCTACCAACAGCATAGATCCATGGTATTCCTCCATATTTCAGAAATAAACAATCACATATACAAATAAAGTATTTAAAAGACTCATATCACAGATTACAACACAAAAGGGTCTATCCTACGAATCCACCTTTCCCCTAGCTCTCTCTTCACGTTTTATTGCTAGAGAGTATTCTTGAGGTACTTGGAAGTAGGTTTGGGTAACAACCACACATAGGCCTTATTCTATAGAAGAAAGTAGAAGACGGAATAATCCTAGAATTTAAAAACAGAAAAGAAAAGAAGAGGAGAGGCATACTTGGATTTCTGGAAGTAGAGAGGCAGAGGTTCCCTTATTCACTTGGAGCTCTTCAATCTCCAATTTCTGAACATTTGCTTGAGGGGAGGCCCTCTATTTATAGGCAAAAGCAAGGATAATAAAGTCCCAAGGGTAGACACAAAAGTGTGTCTAGAACCTTCCAACTTAACTCTAAAGCATTAGTTCAGAGGCATTTAGCTAATCTCGGAGGCTAAATTTTGGAATTCCCTCTTCTTAGACAGAGGTATATAAGTAAATAAGTGACAACTCGCGGGATATTCCAATTTTGAACAAAACACTTGTATCCGACAACTTAGGTTGGATACAAACAAAATCTTTGTATCCAAAATAATATTTCGGATACAAAGAAAACGACTTGTATCTGAAATATAATTTCGGATACAAATAAAAATGCTTTTATCCGAAATATAATTTCGGATACAAAGAAAAATGCTTTTATCCGAACTTTAATTTCGATTTAGGGCAAAAATGACTCTCTACACAGCTTCTGCTTGACACTGACCCTTACCTGCACAGGCAATACTTATTTACATGTAATATCATTTAAGTAAATGTCCTCGTATATTTTAATCTCCATTTACTTAAGATATTACATGTAAATAAGCAAACACCCCCCCCCCCCCTATTTGAATCCATTAAAAATAGTCCCGACCTAAATTCTAAGTGAATAAAAAGTCAACTTTCCAATTCAAGGCTAAATTATGATTTTTCAGGTCTGGTAAAAAGATTCAACTTGTTAATACCAAGGTATTTGTCAAGATTTAAAGGCTCAAAAAATTCATTTATGCAGTAACATTGCTAAAAACCTAATTACCAGGAAAAATTATCTTGAAATTTTGCCTTAAAAAATATTTCATTTTTTGGGGTCAAAATTCAACCGGAAAAAGTTTGACTTTGCGCAAAAGATTGAATTTGGGCCTTTTCCTTTATGGTTTTGAATTCAAATGGGTTAAGGATATCAAACCCAATGCTAAGAATTGAAAATTCCAATAAAATATTTATCTACTTCAAGGTTTATCAAAAATCGTGCAATTTTGGGGTGTCTACATTAAGGCTCCTGATCTTAGATCTACCATATTGATTAGGGTAGATCCAGAATCTTAGCCTAATAATAACCAAAAGAAAGAAAACAGTGAGGTGGGTGTAGTTATGTGGAAAATCAAAACTCTAGGAGGAAAAGGAGATCTGATGCTATGAACAGCATAGATCCATGATATTCCTCCAGATTCAGAAATAAACAATAGCACAACATAAACAGAATAGTAAAAGATACATATCAGAGATTATAACACATAGGGTTTTATCCTAAGGATCCATTCCTGTTCTCCTTTCCCCTAGCTCTCACTTCACGTTTTACGGCTAGAGAGGATGCTTGAGGTACTTGGAGTTAGGTATGGGGTTACAAACACAAAGTGGCCTTATTATACAAAAAGGTAGAAGATCAGACTAACCCTATAATTTAAAAATAGAAAAGGAGAAAGGAGAGAGGCTTACCTGGGTTTGAGAATGTAGAGAAGCAGGGGTTCCCTTCTTCACTTGGAGCTCTTATATCTTCAATTCCCAGCCAGTTGCTTGAGGAGAGGCCCTCTATTTATAGGCAAACCTAGGGGCATGGTTGGTCACAGGGGTATGCCAAAATAGGGTTTTAGAATGTTCCAACTCAGTTTTAAGACTTGAGTTGGAGTAAATCTGAAAGCCAACAGAGGGTAAAAAAAGGAACTCGAATCTCCTAGAGAGAGGTAAGAGTGATAAATAAGGCTAAAAAATCGAGCACTTGCAAATTTGCACAAATTACACGTGACTGCATATATATTGCGGTCATGCCTTGACCGCATACTCTATGCGGTCAAGTATAAACCGCAGATCAAATGTGGTCAAGGCCAAACCGCATAGCAAATGCGGACAAGATCAAAATGGCCTGTCTGCACAGATTCTGCATAGCCTTGACCCTTACCTGCACAGGCAATACTTATTTACATGTAATATCATTTAAGTAAATGTCATCGTATTTTTTAATCTCCATTTACTTAAGATATTACATGTAAATAAGCAAACACCCCCCATTTGAATCCATTAAAAATAGTTCCAGACCCAAATTCCAAGTGAGTAAAAAGTCAACTTTCCAGTTCAAGGCTAAATTCCGGTTTTTCAGTTCTGGTAAAAAGATTCAACATGTTAATACCAAGGTATTTGTCAAGATTTAAAGGCTCAAAAAATTCATTTATGCAATAACATTGCTAAAAACCTGATTACCGAGAAAAATTATCTTGAAATCTTGCCTTAAAAATATGTCATTTTTTGGGTCAAAAGTCAACAAAATTCAACCGGAAAAGTTTGACTTTGCGCAAAAGATTGAATTTGGGCCTTTTCCTTTGGGGTTTTGGATTCAAATGGGTTAAGAATCTCAAACCCAATGCTAAGAATTGAAAATTCCAATAAAATATTTCTTTCCTTCAAGGTTTATCAAAAATCGTGCAATTTTGGGGTGTCTACAGTTGCATATCATCAACTAAATAACCGTGCTGATAAAAAGATTTAGACTTACCAGTGAATACAGATTCACAAGCGTTGAAGCTTGAAGGTCGAATTTCCCGGAGAACGTCTCACTCACGCACCCTTCGTTCGTTTGGACGGATACTATAATGGCTTGCAATCGTTGGGTTGGGGAGGAAGGAGCTAAGTGTTGAAACTTGAAGGCGAAATTTTTTGAGAAGCATTTGGTTCTCGTGCGCTTCGTTCGAACCCTGTAATGGGTTGCAATCGTCGATCTGGGTTGGGGATAAAGCCGGTTAGCCTTCATTGGTCGAGTGGATGCTGGGTCAAGACAATCGGCTGAGCTGGAAAGTTGTTAAAGAAGATGAGAGGAAAGTCTCGTGTGTATCAAGAGACTTTCCTCTCCACGCATCGGCATGAAAAGGACGCAGTAAAAACGCCATAAATGCCGACACCATAGAGGGAACGACTGAAAACGTTTAGGGTGGTGGTTGGGGAATCAAAACACGATTTTGGTCTGCCATTTTTTTTTCTTTTGAATACTCGAACATTTTATTAAACTAGCAAGGTGCACGTGCAATGCTGCTCATGTGTAAGAAGGGAAGGGAGGAGAGAGAACGTGATAGGGAATAGTTATAAAACTGATTGTAGGTTTTGAAGAACTTTGAGGCAGTTTGACCATTTTACCCTTTTATTAATATATATTTTTAATAGTGTGTATGGGCTAATTTGGAAAGCTGTGCATTTCGTTTGGCATGCTTCCCAAGGGGTTTCTCATTAAAAATAGTATAGATAGAAACCAAACAATCACCCCACATATCAGCCAAAAGACAATAAAACAAACAACTAGGGGTTTTTTTTAACCAAAGTACAAGAATAGTAATCTAAAGCAAAATTGGCTAAGTAAACCATTGCTTGAATAGCCTCTCAAAAAATGTGGGATATTTGAACCTCCAAAAAATTTGCAAATAAAATCTAAATTTGAGATAGAATGTTCCTGATCTTCCAAGAAGGAGGTGGAGGGATGACGAGTTAGTTAACATGAGATGGATAAGCACAGTTGAATCACCTTCCACTTGTATCCTCGAATAGACAATTTCCTTTGCAAGAGTTAAGACTTCTAATGCTGTGAATGCCTCTGCTTCAAAGATGATGTTGCATCGAGTTCTAGTGCGAATCCTCCCCAAAAAAATTGCCTGAATCATCGCAACATAGACTACTAGCCGCTGCTTTCTCATTAGTTCCGCGAACTGCCCTATCAAAGTTCACCTTAACATAGCTTTTATGTGCTAGTGTCCATCGGATCATAATTCTAACTTTCCTATTTGCTCCCTATTCCTTTTCTCTTCTTATCACACTAGAATCTAGCTGTAGTTGATCAAAGTAATGACATATGGCCTCCACTAATGGGTTATTGCCTTCGAATAAACATTTATATCTCGTCACATAGATCACCCACGCTAGAGTAACACATCCTGTTAATACATCCAAAGTATTCAAATCAATACCATCGAGATTGAGAGTTGACATAGATGAAAGCCATAGCACATATTTTTTTGTAGGGCTTGCATTATGAATCGATCCTCCTATAGATTTTAATCACGTTGCCCTTGTAAAAGTGCATTCTAACAACAGATGAACTAACGATTTTTCTTAGCCTACACAAAGGGAACAAGGTTCATTAAATCCACCCAATATGTAATTCAAAAAATTGGTTAGTACTAACGGCATCATGAAGGCACTTCCATATAAATAATTTTATACGAGGATGGCAGAAAATTTTCCATAAAGATAACCATATTTGAGATTGAGTTACATGTGGGGAGTTCACATTAAGCAACAAACTATATGCATAAGCCATAGAAAAGTGCCCATTTGATGTTGCTTTCTAGAAGGGAGTGTCTTTAGAAAGAGAGGAAGCAATTGGGTATGTATTATACATTGTGCCACACTTGCACCCCACTTCTGTGTATATCACCTTGACATCCCATTGACCAGTTTGTTGATTGATAATTTCACGAACCTCTTGATTGTCCACAGTGCCATCAGGTTGTTGTAGGTTCACTTCTTGAAATCTAGATGCAATCCAGCTGTCCAAAAAGATTCTTACCTTCTCACCATTAGCTATGCTCCAACAAATACCTTTAGTTAGATGATCTCGAAGGCACAAATTCTTCTCCAAACCGTTAACCGATTTCTTCAAACACTTGCCTCCAAGAAAGGAACCTATCTAAAGTACCTTGATTGCCAATTTGGACACTACCACAAGTATATGGGTCGTGACAAGTAGAATAGTGCAAACAAGGTATCGTATCCACAAGGAGGAGATTCAAATACCAATTAATCAAATTTCCTATATTATTTAGACAATTCCAAATTTAAGTGACAAATTACCTAAATGATAAACAAAAACAAATTACTAAATTCAAAAGTACTGAGAAATCAAATATGAATGAGTTCTAGGATTTGGGTTTCATCAATTGGATTCTTTCAATGAATTTACATATGATTGCTTGCATCCATTCTTTGTTAATTAAAATGACCGAATTCCCATGTGCATGTGTTATCCTCTTTCAAGGTATAACATCCATACCTATATTAATCCTACGTCTACTTTTGTGATCATAAGAATTAAAATAAGTTCAATAAGATCAGTGAGAGTGTGTGGTTATTTCTAAACTACACTACCCAGGTTTGATGAATTTACCAACGAATGTTGAATTTCCACTTTCACTCCATCATTCAACACCTAATAAATGCAAGCAATGGCCAATTAATTGCAAGAATAAAATCTGAATCCATCAAATTTAATTAATTAACAAAGAATGTATCACAATTTCATATGCAAATTAAAATCCAATGGTTACATCCAAACCTTAGAATAAGAAAACTAGTCACTCATGTCTAACAAAATAATCTAATAACCATTAAAATATGAATCCAACATTAAAGTTCTACAATCCAAATATCAAAACAATAAAAAGAAAAAATAAGAAGAAGATAAAGAACTCTTGTCTGTAGAAGCCGATCCTTGCTGCAGAAATCGCCGTTCTTCTTGCTTCTCTCAAGAATCCATGTGCTCCAATCTCCTCTCCAAAGTCCAATACCCCCCTCCTAAAAACGTGCCTACCCCTTTTTAATTCTTTCCATAAGGCTAAATCCTCAAATCAAGGCACTTTCTTTTTTTTTTTTTTCTCTTGAGATCCACTAAATTAGAAAGTTACTTCATGTAGTTTGTAATTGAATTTAGAGCATATAAACAAGCTCAATGAAGTGGGACCCTACACAAAAGTTTTAGGAAAACTTCTTAGCTTTCCAAAACACATAAGCTTGCTATTTTTTGAGCTCTAAAACTCTAGATACGGGTCAAATACCAAAACGGGTCTAGGTAGCAACTGTTTTCTGGGCAGATTCGGACCTCTTTGTTCTTGCTAATTTTCACAATTCAAGATGGCAGAATGGGTCTTGGGCTCTCATAAAAGTTGTAGGTCTTGGTCTCTGATTTCCAAAAAGCTAAAGATCATCTAAAACTAATGTCTGTAGCTCTAGTTATAGCCCAAACACTGAGCAATACTCTATGTTAATTGGGTCAACCCAGCTGAGTTCTTACTCATGGCACTAGCTTGAATTTAACCTTTTTCCTCTGCCCAAATTTAGCTTGAATCATTAGTTAAAGACCTGTAAAATACCAAGAATTCCCAGAAATTAAATAAATGTAGAAGACACAAAAAATTCTAATTTAATGTCCTAATAAACCTACAAAATACTCTAAAATCACAAAATATGACTAAGAAGATGTGTTAAATAATTTCCCACATCATACCTCTCCTTCATTAACTTTACCCATAAGCTCTTATGGTTTTTCAACAACTTCCAAGCTAAATTCAGTAGTAGAGCTTTGTTGAAAACATCAGGCCTTTTAATATTCAATCCTCTGAACCTTTTACTTTGTGTTATTCTTTCCCAACGAATCGAATGAAGTGGTTTTGGGGTCTGTTTCTTGAACTAGAAAAACTGTCTTGCCATTAGATCTAACTTCTTGAAGACAGCTTGAGGTACAACATTTGAGCTCATGTAATGCACAGGTTGGGCTATAAGGACAGTATTAATAAGGGTCGTGCGTCCCATTGGTGACAGCAACTGTGGCTTCCAACTTGCAAGTCTACTCATGCATCTATTAAGCAATTCTGTCCAATCTCTTTGTTTTGGCCTTGTCACCATAATCGGGAGCCCCAAATACTTCTCCATTTCTTTTTTAAGAGGTATATCAAACAGTTTATAGATTGCATTCTTGGTATTTCTGTTCACACTTTGACTGTACTGGATGGTAGATTTATAAGAGTTTATGGTTAAGCAAGATTCAATACAAAACTGATATAAAATTGTAACAATAACATGGCATTTAGCAAGTCTAGCGTTTCCAAAAATTAACACATCATCTGCATAAAGCAAATAAGTGATGGAAGTACCTCCTCTAGTAAGCTTGATGCCTTGGATTTTCCCATCCAGATCTGCCCTTGTAAGTGCTAGTGATAACACTTGTTGGCAAAGCATAAATAGGTATGGAGACAAGGGCTCACCTTGTCTTATACCTCTATTAGGAAGAATATGACCAGTTGGTTTACCATTAATTAGCGCACTATAAGTGATCAACTGGACATATTTCATGATAAGAAAGACTTGTTGTTCACCAAAATCATGAGAGAGAAGGCATTTTTTTAGAAACTCTTAAACTTAGACTATCGTATGCCTTTGAAATATCCAATTTTAAGGCATGCATTCACTTACCACCTCTTCTTGTACCTCAAGATTTCTTTTTGAACAAGTGAGCCACCTCATGGGTGATCAAGATGTTATCAATAATCGATCTATTGGCGACAAAGGCATTCTGATATGGGGAGATAATTTTATCCATTAAGGGTCTTATCCTAGTCACCAAAAGTTTTGAAATGATTTTATATAAGAAATTACATAAACTTATTAGTCTGAATTCTTCTACGATTATTATTTTTTGGGATAAGGGTTATGAAAGTGTGAATAACTTCTTGTTCTAAAAACCCAAACCTAAAAAAATTCTGAATAGTCTCCACCACTTTTCCTTTTATAATGTCTCAATATTCGCTATAAAAGACCCCTTGAAACCCATTGAGGCTAGGGCTTTTTAGGGGGCCCATAAGTTGGATGACCTGCCATATTTCTTCTGCACTATGGACCTTACTAATGGCTTCATTCTCCTCTTGACTGATTTGGTTTGTGACGAGGCCAGGTAAATCCATAGATTTCCAAGGCCTATATTCATAAAAAAACAGAGGAGAAGTGATTTACAATTAGGTCATCCAATTGTTTTTTATCAAAGACATCCTCAGTGAGGTCATTTTTAAGAGAGAGAATTAACTTCCTTTTCCTTCGAACCAGGGTGCTCATATGGAAAAACTTAGTATTGGCATCCCCTTCCTTAAGCCAAGAAACTCTAGATTTCTGTGCTAGAGAATTGCTTGTTGCCTCAATACTTTTTGCATATTTTTGTTACAACATCTTTTCCTGCGCAATAAAACTAGGTGAAGCTTTCTCAATCAAAACAGCTTGGATGTCAAAAAAAATTTCCCCGAGCTTTTCTTTTTCTTATGGATGCCTCCCACCACATTTTGGCCTCATTGTAAATGTTCCATATGAGGCCGACTCAAAAAACCATTGACCGTGAGGTACTCCACAGATAGTAATAACCAATGCAGGCCAAAATTGAAAATTGTAGGTGATGTCATCGCGTGTCTTGGATGGCTGGTGCTTATGGTTAACTACTCGAGTTAAAGTATACTTGAGTACTCATTTGTAGTTGTGAAAATTTGGTTATTTAAAAATAGGGGGTATGCACACATGGAACCGAGTACGCACGACAATAGATTGAGGGGGAGGGAGGTTTAGGGGAGTTGCCACTACGTATCATTGGGTGCATGTAGGCACCAAATTTGAGTTGGGTCTACTTTCATGGTTTTGGGTAAGTGACTCAATTATAAACCGAGGAACTCTATAACTGTCCTAGTTTATCTTGCTTTTCAGTAGGTTCCCTTAATTACAATACAAAAAAAGGTAACATAGTGGCACTAATATAAGAGCACTTATACAAAAGTGCAATTACATATGCCTTAATATGGTATTTCATTTGCAAATGCCATCATGTTTTGCTATAAATATCATGTTTTCAAGGCTTTGATGGAATTTCCTATTTATTTCCAGATTTGAGAAATTTCATTGAACTCAGTATTTTATTTGCAGATATTTTAATTGGGAATTCATGGACATTATGGTTGGGAAGACCACACTTATCTCCTTACCTGTGTTTATAAAAGTTGTTTTTCATCTTTTCGTCGCCTCTTATGGGAAGAGCTCTCTTCTATCTCAGCTTCTTTTCCTCTCTTACCTTGGGTGATTATTGGTGACTTCAATGCTATTGTTTGATCTTTGGATAGACTTGGTGGTCTCCCTCCTCCAGTTCATGACATGGAAGACTTCAGTCATGTATCTCTTCTTGTTCCTTATCTGATCTAGGTATTTCTGGTTCCAAGTTTACCTAGTGCAAGTTTAAAGAAGGTTCTCACTGCATTTGGTCTCGACTGGATCGTGCTCTTTGTAAGACTCAATTTCTCACTTCTTTTCATGGAGCTAGGGTTACTCACTTGGCAAGGATCAACTCGGACCACGTTCCCATTTTGCTCAATACTCTTCCGGAATTTGTTTTTGGTCCTCAACCTTTTCGTTTTCAAAGGATGTGGGCATCTCATTCAGATTTTCTTTCTTGTGTTGCTTCTTCCTGGAACTCTCCTGTAGTTGGCCATGGTCTTATTAAATTTTTGTCCAAGTTGCACAGGCTCAAATCCTCTTTGAAGTCTTGGAATATCTCGATATTCGGCAATATTTTTCAGAAATTGCATGCATTGGAGGATTCTCTCCTTTTGTAGGAATTCGGCCTTTAGAATCAATGGTCATCTTCTCTACATGATAAACTTATTCAAGCTAAAGCAGAATACAACATTGATATGCTTCAGGGGGGAGATTTACTTGAAGTAGAAATCCCATATCTCTTGGTTGAAAGATGGTGGCAAAAACACCAATTTTTTTCACACCTCCATTATTGCAGAGTGGAAGTGCCAAACCATTCAGAAGATCAAGCTTCCTAATGGCTCTTGGTGTTCTGAATCTTCTGATTCCATCTCTATTAGATTGCCGACAGCCTCTTTCTTTGAAGAGCAACTTTCTTCCTCTTGCATCAATGTCAATTAGCCTTTCCTGTGCTGTGCTCCAACAATGGATGAAGTGCATACAGCTATTTTTCAGATGGCTTTCTTGCCAGTTTCTTCCAATCCTATTGGGATATAGTCAAGGAAGATCTCTTGGAAGCCGCTATTTATTTTTTCTCCGGTAGTTTTCTTCCTTGTTCTGTTTCATCTTCTTTCATTGTCTTGACTCCCAAGGTGGATAATCCCACAAAGTTTTTGTAAGAACCCGAATTTTCCTAAATATAAAAGTAAAATAATAATTAATATTCTTGAGGATTATTATTGATGGAAATAATTTATTATTGTAGGAGATATTGTTATTAGTGGAGATTAGGAGTTTGGCACTGATCCGATTGTCTGATCGTGAGTTATCGTGGTAAGATTAATATTTTAAAGCAGTCATGTTTTGATTGGGCGAGTGTGTGGAGTTTAGTACATGTGTGTTGCCTGGGATATGAGGGTATATAAATAAGTTAAATACCCTAGAGAAATACGGTAGACATACTTTTGCTCGTATTCGTCAGTCACAAGAGAGAAAGAGAGAGAGACCGAGAACGACCAAAGAAGAAGAAGAGAAGAAGAAGGAGGAACGGAGGACGTTTGTCTTGTGCTCTTCATTGTCTAGACAGTGCCTTGCATCTGTGAGCACTGCTGGTTAGAGGAAGAAGAGGAGGAATAGTCGAACAGAGTTAGGCAGCACTGTTTTATCGAGTGTTTTGTATTCTCGATTGGTTTAGTCTCTATTGCATGTTTTTGTGTTGTATATTCATGTATTTAGCTTGATAACAATCTTATAAGTATGTTAGTATCGATTAGAGCATGAAAAATCAAGTTTTTAAACACTGTGTGTTCGTTTTTGGGAGATTGCCGAGCTTACTGTGCTCAGCGATCCTCGGCGCTCGTTGAAAAATGTTGATCGCCCAAGACTACCTACTGACTTATCGTCGGCACTATATTTTGAACTATCGCCTACCCTAGACCGCTTGAGCGATCCTAAGCGCTCTGTGCAGAAAATGCAATTTTTCGTAAATTTAACCCCTGATTCAATTCCAAACTATTTTTAACCAATTTTAATCTTCAAATAAGATGTTTTAAGACCAAAATAAATTACCAATTACTTGTTTTACAAAAGAATAAAAATAGGGAGGTATTTAGGGTAATTAGTTGCCAAGCTTTGTAATGACAAGAAACCTAAGTTTTGGAAGAACTGAACTTGTAAATTAGGATTAATTAATTAAGAGACATGTAAATTTATACTGTTAATTAGAATATGATATACAGGATTTCCAGATCAGATTTTGAACCCAGTTAACCCGATAATGAAAGAAATTACAGATTTAACCATTATATGCCGCTAGGCACTATTACATATAGAAATATTAGTCCTTAGGGATTGTTGGTGTCTAGTGGGCATAGCTGGTTATGGATCCATAGTTTTGGCTAGATAGCTAAGGGATATTTCATTTGGGTTGAGTTACTCCCTGTTGCAAACGCACTTCCTTTGCAAGTTGGTTTGCTCTGAAGGGTCCTATGTCTGAAGGGACACCCCAGTGCTCCACTGGTGATTCCCTGTTGTGCGCACCTAAACCGGATCCTAGATCGCACACCGGGCGCACCTTCAGTGCGTGCCTCGGGACATTCGGAGTCACCACTGCCTGAGAGTGCAGGCAGACACGGATTTGCCCTATTCGGGTCTAAGTCTGGTCTGCGGCTTATTAGAGTTCTAGCTAAGTCCTCGGTTACGATCCGGGGAAGTCCTAAAGACACTCCGGTCCGCCCCGTCGGTTTGACGGGTCCCTCGGGTCTCCCTGGTTCTTGAGTCAAATTCACCCTTTTCCTAGACCAACATGCTGTCTTGTTAAGTCTGGCGGGGCCCTCTAAAGGTGTGGGTCCCTTTTATTTGATTTTATCTTTTTATTTAAGTGAAGTGAGTCGGACCCGGGTCCCGTTGGAAGACCCGTGGGTTGCCATGGTTGGGCCGTGGGCCCAGTTGGGTTATTGGGTAACCCATTTGGTTATTTTATTAAGTTTTATATATTTACAATTTTAGTTTGGGCTTAGTGGGCTTGGAATGGGCCCATTAGCCAATGTCCAATGGCCTGGGCCCGTTTTATTGAAAACGGGCCGGGTTTGGGCTGGCCAGAAATGGGCCCCACAAGTGGGCCAAAGGGATCTTAATGGGCCTATTTAGGCCCAAAGTCAAAAATGGGCTTAAGATAGCCCAAATGGTTTAAGGGAGCGGTTCAAACCGGCTTAGACCGGATAAGGTCCAACCGAACCAAGAAATGACAAATTTTACATTATTTTACAAGTGCCCGTATTTTCTCTACGGTCCAGCCTGACCGTGAATTGATTCCGGTCACCCTCGTCCGTGAATCAGACACGGTCCAGGCTGGACCGGCCTGAGTTTACGGACGCGACCTGTTTTGCATTTTTGCCGCCGATTTCAATCTGGATCATCTCCGTGGCTTTCTTGGGTCTTCTGATAGCTTCATAGAAGGTTGCAGGTTCTCCCAGGGACTTCATTTGCCTCATTTGGCCCAAATGACCATCTTACTTTTCTTTTAGTGTTTCTTGAAGAAACACTGCCTTGCATGAATAATCTCCAATTCGTTTTTAGCATGGAAAAGGGGAGTTTTACAGGGAATGTCATGTGTCCTTAAGCAAGGCTTGATCCTCCCTCATTAAATGGTTAGAGATGACCATTTATTTAATCAAGAAAAACACTTTCTTTTCCTTTCCAACAAAGGTTAATACTTTTATTCTAAATTCTCATGGCTCCTCTCATGGCATCCAAAACAGCAAACAAGTTAGTGGTATAGTGATAAAAAAGGTGAGTAAAGAAGACAATGAAATAAGCTAAATTTATTCAAATTAGAGATAATAGTATACTTACAATGTAGTTATTTTGTTTTGTTGGCTTTGTGGTTCTCCAAAGAGTTGGGCAGCGCTTCCGCGTTCTCCAAGATTTGCTGGGATGGAAGGGGAAGAGTTTGGTTAAGGGGGATAGGTTCAAGGCCAAATTGGAGTGAATTTGGGCATGGTTTTGGGTAATCTTAGAGCATAGGGGTAGTTTGGGTATAAAAGAGGTTTAGGTTTTGGAAGGGTGGTGGTTGGGCAGCATTCGGTCGTGGAGTACACCAGGAGGGAGAGGGGGTAGGCCAAAGGGGAGAGGGCTTGTCCAAATGAAGGGGGGTGGCCTCTCTATTTATAGGCAAAAATCCCGTGCCCGTATTTGAACTACGGGCGTGCCTTGCCCGTACTTCAAGTACGGGCGTGCCTTGCCCGTAATTCAAATACGGGCGAAAAACGAATATTTGCAATTATCGCAGATTCGGCCGTACGGGACGCGTGTTCCGCCGTACGGCGACGCGTGTCTTCCTTCTAGAAGCGTGCCCGTATTTAAAATACGGGCATGCCCTGCCCGTAATGTAAATACGGTCCCGCACGTTTTAAAAATGTGTGGATTTCAAACCTTTATTCAATTTGGCTTATTGCAGGATTTTTATCCGATTTTTCCGATTATTTTATTAGAAAACGAGATTCTCTTTATTATTAAACACTTTTATCTTATTTATTTTATTGGTTTAGTCCATTTTTGCTGCCTTTTTGCCACATGGGCAGTTTTTTTTCTGAAACTTCAACTGCTCATAACTTCTTTATCCGGTGTCCGATTTCAACAAACTTAGTGTCGTTGGAATCAGCTCGGAACCACCTATCCATTGGGATCAAGTTTGGCAGTTGAATTAGGGTCGAGCAAAAAGTCAACTTTTCGCCCTCCAAAAGTTTGACCAGCTCATATCTTTCTCATCCGGACTCCGATTCCAGCAAATTCAGTTGCGTTAGAATCGTGTCGAAATGCTCTTTTCAATGAGATGAAGTTTTGATGGCCAAATTCATTTGAATCAAAAAGTCAATTTTTGACCCCCTCAGGGTTTGACTTTTAGTTTGACTTTTTATTTTTCTTTATTTTGGGGGTGCAAAAATCAGGTGCTAACAGCTGCCCCTCTTTGCTGGAGTCACCTTAGGGGATGAACGGCAAAGAATAAAAAGAACCTTATTTTTGTACCTTGCATTTCTGTTGACAAGGTTGACGAGCTTAATTACTGAATTGTTTTTTAATGAAAGGGAAGTGTCAGATGTCTGGTTTCACTTCCTGATTTTGGGAATCCCTATACCCTCTTTCGGGTTTGAATAGGGGTGTTCCTTAATTTTCTGTTTTTGAGAAGGATAGAGTTAAATCTGAGCTCATCAGCCTGTTTCGGCGTTGATGCAAGGCACTTAACAATGTTCTTTTCTTTTTGTTTGTTCCTTTAAAGTTTTTAGTGACTTCAGTTTCGATTTTTTTTTTTTTTTTTGGGTTAAGATAGGCCAAGGTATGGGTTTGGGAGTGCAGGTAGGGGGACTAGAGGAAGCTTTCGCGCTGCTGTTCATCATCTCGGAGACCACACACCTATTCTAGCCTATACTATTTACAAAAGTGAGAATCAAAATTTACAAGAAGGGGCGAATTGGCCCATTATTGCTCTTCCTTGTTGCTTCTCCTTGCCAGGTTCTTTCTCTTGTCGAGGCATTAGAGCTTCTTTTCCATTCAAGAGTTACTCCACTGGGGATCTGGTGGGAGCATGATCTGTCTAGATGACTCTCTGGGGATTATTGTGATGTCCCTCTTTGATTTTGAAGTTTTGTTGATCTTATTTCTTCTGAGCTCTGCTGGAGATGAAAGGGAAGAAGCCTCTGTTGGGGAATGAAGGATCAAAGTATCCTTCTCGAGTTCATCTTGCATCTTTCTTCTTCCTTCTTTGGACCTATACAAAGAGCAAAATATCAGTACTCGATCTGTTAGGGATATGCAAGGTTTGTTTCTTTTTAAGCCTTTCATTCATCACAATCAAAAGTGGCTATTGATTAAGGCAATGAACCCTTCTTCACGGGTTAGCAGCACAGATGGGGAAATTCCAAGAATAGTTAAGCAGAATAATTTATGGAAAAACACAGATGTGGTAGTGTGTGTTTGTGCCTGCAATTATCACAGAAGTCAATCCTTAAATCAGACATAGATTAGAGTGCTTGGTATTTTTAGCCTGGTCATCATAGGCCTTTGTAAAGCGTTAACCTAAACACAGTCTGCCAGTCTGGGCCCTTCAGATCACTTGGCTATCCCCACTCAGTGCATTGTCCAACCTGTTTCTGTGTTTGCTGCATTTTCCTTTCTAATCAAGGCCTGACCAGCTCCTCCCCTTTTTTTTTTTTTTTTTTTTTTGACCATGACTGACCCTTTTGCACATAGCGCCCTTTTTGGGTTTTCACCATGTCTGGTCCTTTCAGGGAGAATCCAATTCCGTCATTACCAGAAACGCAGATTTGACTGTTTTGCTCAAGATCATCCACTTTAGGATCTGAGAGGTCTTGAAGATAGGACGAAATGTAGGCTAGGTTGGGGTTTTGAAAGAAAGATAAATGGCCCAAGAAGGCTATGATTTTATGGGTCTGTACAGTGCTCCTTTTATTGTTGGGGCTTACATCCTGGCTTATTTGGTGTGGGGTTCATATTTTCCCCATATTACTTTGTACTTGTTTTTCACAACTCTTTTCTTTTCTTTTTCTTGATTTTCTTCGCAATTGCTTGCTCTTTTTTTTTTTTTTTTTGGGTTAGGGCCAGGAATGCCCATTTTGATGCAAAGGAACACCTGTACTAGGTTTGAAAAGAAATTTTCAGGCCCAAAAGTATCTGACTAGGGGAGAACTTTTTTGAGGGTAATTGAAAGGATTTACAGGTTTGGGGGAGGGTCAAGGATGGCCTCTCTTCATTTCCCAATTGGAATTATCTCAAGGATAATACAGTCTGACTGCATCTGCATTTATTGGCTCAGGAAAAATAGTTCCGTCTGTTTCTTGTAGGATTAGTGCTCCTCTGGACAGAACTTTGTGTACTATGAAAGGTCCTTCATAGTTTGGCTTGAATTTCCCTCTATTATCTCCTTGGTGGGGGAATATCTTTTTCATAACAATGTTGCCCACCTTGAAGTGTCGTGGTATTACTTTTTTATTATAAGTCCGAGCTGCTCTCTGCTGATAGAGTTGCCCGTGGCACAAAGCCTTAATCTTTTTCTCATCAAGCAACTGCAACTGGTCAAACCTTGATTTTTCCCATTCAATGTCATCAACCTCTGCTTCCTTCAGGATTCTGAGCGAAGGGATTTGCACTTCTATGGGAAGGACTGCCTCCATTCCATATACAAGAGAGAAAGGAGTTGCTCCGGTTGAGACCCTGATTGAGGTTCGGTATGCATGCAAAGCATATGGCAATTTCTCATGCCAATCCCTGTAGGTAACTACCATTTTCTCAAGTATTTTCTTTAAGTTTTTGTTGGCAGCCTCTACTGCTCCATTCATCTTGGGCCTATATGCTGTAGAATTGAGATGTCTGATTTTCAAATCTCCACACATCTTGTCCATGTCCTTGTTATTCAAATTCTTGGCATTGTCTGTGATAAGTGCCTCAGGCACACCGTAGCGACAGACAATGTTATTCCTGATGAATTTCAGTACATGTGATCCCTTGACATCTGCAAAGGACACAGCCTCTACCCACTTGGTAAAATAGTCTATTGCAACCAAGATGAATCGATGCCCATTTGATGCCTTCGGATGGATCTCTCCAATCATATCAATTCCCCAGATAGCGAAGGGCCAAGGAGAAGTCATTGAGTACAAAGTGTTGGGCGGTGCATGAATATTGTCAGCATAAACTTGGCATAACTGGCACTTCCTTACATGGATATGGCAATCATGTTCCATAGTCAACCAGTAATAACCCATTCTCAATATTTTCCTGGCTAGCATGTGCCCATTCATATGTGCGCCACACTGTCCCCCATGGATTTCATCAACTAGCTGTTGTGCCTCTTCCTCTTTTACACATAGTAGCAGTGAATCATTATAGGACTTCTTGTATAGCTTGTCCCCACTAAGGAAGAATTGTCCTGCCAGCTTCTGAATCGTGCGCCTCTCAGACGCTGTGGCATTCTCTGGCAAAGTCCTGTTTCTCAGGTATTTCATTATGTCTGTATACCAGGGTTCCCCTTTTGGTTTGCTCCTTTCAACATTAAAACAGTAGACAGGAGAATGCCGCACCTCTATCTCCAATGGTTGTACCCAAGTATCGCCAGTGATGGTTGCCATAGATGCCAGTGTTGCCAGGGCATCTGCAAACTGATTCCTGTCTCGTGGCATATAATCAAATGTCACGTTTTTGAACTGTTCTTCCAATTCCTTAATCAGTTCCTGATATGGCACCAACTTTGGATCTTTAGTCCGCCAATCCCCCATTACTTGGTAGATGATTAGACAGGAATCACCATAAACTTTTAACTCTTGAATATTCATTTCGATTGCGGCTCGCAAGCCTAACACACATGCTTCGTATTCTGCCATGTTGTTAGTGCAATCGAACAAGAGTTTTGCTGCTATTGGATGATGGACTTCTTCTGGGGAAATGATTACTGCTCCAATCCCTTTCCCATTGATGTTGACGGCCCCATCGAAGAACATTTGCCATCCGGTTTCCTTTTCTACTGATTCGGCACACATAATTTCATCATCCGGCAACCCGGTGAGAAGTGGTTGATAGTCGGGCACGGGGTGTTCTGCCAAGTGATCTGCTACTGCCTGTCCCTTTATTGCCTTTCTCGTGGTGTAGACAATATCATACTGAGATAAGATAACCTGCCACTTTGCTATCCTTCCAGTGGAGATTGGCTTTTCAAAAATGTACTTTAAGGGATCTGCATCTGAGATCAAAAAGACAGTATGACTGAGGAGATAGTGTCGGAGCTTCTGAGCTGCCCATACCAACGCGCCACAGGTCTTTTCAAGCAATGTGTATCTTACTTCATAATTGGTAAATTTCTTGCTCAGATAATAGATTGCTTGTTCCTTTTTTCCTGTATCATCATGCTACCCTAGGACACATCCAGCTGCTGTTTCTGTAACTGATAAGTACATGATCAGAGGTCGTCCGGGTACAGGGGGAACCAAAGTTGGCGGACTCATCAAATAGGTTTTGATTTTGTCAAATGCTTCTTGGCAATCTTCATTCCAAACCACTGGATTATCCTTCTTTAGCAATTTGAATATTGGTTCGCACACAGGAGTCATCTGTGCTATGAACCGACTGATGTACTGTAATCTGCCAAGGAAACCTCTTACTTCTTTTTCTGTGGATGGGGGAGGCATCTCCAGAATTGCCTTTACTTTGACAGGATCAACCTCAATTCCTCGTTTCCCAACTACGAATCCAAGTAGCTTCCCTGAGGTAACGCCGAATACACACTTATTAGGGTTCAATCGGAGCTTGCATTCCCTGAGCCTGTCAAACACCTTTCCAAGGTTTACCAAATGACTTTCCTCTTCTTTTGACTTTGCAATCATGTCATCCACGTATACTTCCATTTCTTTGTGCATCAGATCGTGGAATAGCAAAGTCATTGCTTGCTGGTATGTGGTGCCTGCATTCTTCAACCCGAATGGCATCACTTTGTAGCAGTATGTGCCCCAATGTGTGATGAAGGAAGTCTTTTCCATGTCTTCAGGTGCCATTCGTATCTGATTATACCCGGAGAATCCATCCATGAAGGAAAACATGGAATGAGTTGCAGTATTGTCAACCAATATATCAATGTGTGGCAATGGGAAGTCATCCTTTGGGCTTGCCTTGTTCAGATCCCTGTAATCGACACACATCCTGACCCTTCCCTCTTTCTTGGGGACTGGCACAATGTTTGCTAACCACTCTGGGTAATCTGTAACTTTCAAGAACCCAGCTTTTAACTGCTTGGCAACTTCCTCTTTGATCTTCAGGGCCCATTCTGGTTTCATGCGTCTGAGCTTTTGCTTCACTGGTGTGGCCTCAGACTTTATAGGTAACCGGTGCACAACTAAATCCGTGTCTAACCAGGCATATCCTCGTATGACCATGCAAACACATCAATGTAGGATTTTAGAAAATCAGTTATCTGTGTTTTCTGTAATAATGTCAGCTTTTTACCAACTTGAAGAATCCTTGGTTGTGCTGTGTCACCTATGTTGATAGGTTCAGTTTCCTCAATGTTAGCCTGGAGACCCTTTTCATGCCTGTCCAAGGCAAATTGGATTTCAGGTGGGGTTTCCCATGTTTCATCATTATCCTCAAGTTCAAAAGAATCATTGAGGATAATTTCTGAATCATCGGGTTGGGATGAGGAAGTGTCGTTATCTGATTCCTGCTCGACACTTTGGATTTCTTTTTGTTCTTTTTGTTTTTGTTTGATCTTGGCAGCCTGATTATCTATCTCGTGCTCCGAATTTTTCGGGTGTGCGTCGAGATTGATACTAAGGTTGCGATTTTGAGTTTGCTTACTTGCAGAATTATTCACAGAAGCTAAAAAATAATCAAAAGACTTCACGCATTTATTAAAAAGTGCAGCAATATCTACAGAGGGAATTTCAGAAGTGGAAGAAACTCCCTGTGGTAGTTCGGCTTTGCGAGTGGCAAGTGGCGTCGAACTCCAGTTCTGTAATGCGTGCTTGTCTTTGGTTACAGTGGTCACTACATTCACCTTCCCAGTTTGTATCATGCTGATGCTGCTGTCAGAGGAGATGCAGATGGGGTCATCAACTGTGCCCTTCTTCGGTTGATTCTGACTTGAATCTTCTGATGATATACTAATCCATACCCCGCGGCGGATGACAGTCCCTGGTACCCGAATAGTGACTTCGTTGGGTGGCTCCACCTTAGGCAATGCCTTGGTTACAGATTTTTCTGACGATTCATCCCTTCTGCTGGAAGAATGTTCATCAGGGGCCCAGTTACCATAGGTTTCATGATAAGCCAGCTCAGTGGGCAGTCCCAGTACCTGGGGCATATTCTGGAACATTTGACCCAAACCATCCTTGGTACTTGGGTGTATAATGCAGATAGGAGGCGGGGGAGACCTTAGCCTCGGAGTGGGTTCTCCTGAACTGTCTTGGCTTTCCATCATGTAGATGTACTGAGCTGGCTCTTCTTCTTCAGCCTCAGTTGGTGGTGCCTCGACATCATATGACGGATATGCAAATGCTTCTTCCGGGATAGCTGGTTTTTCAGTGTCAACTGACTGCCAAGAGAACAAAGCAGACAGTTCTTCCATCATCCCACTGAGAGCTTCTGAGTTTTCTTCTGTAACTGTCTCCTGGGGCAAGGGAGGTTCATCCCATAACCTTCGCAGATAGTCAGCTTCTGCTTGCTCAACTGGATTATTGAACTCATCGCCCCATCCCTGAGGGACTATGTTCTGAATGGCTTGTGCAGCTTCCCTTTCCATATTGGCAAAGTGATGGTATAACTGGCCCTGTACACAAATGGGCCAGTGTGGGTCTCTTCCTTCTGCTCGTGCCCTCTTCCGTTCAGCTTTTCTGCCAAATAGCCTGGCATAGTCTTCGGGTTCAGGAACAAACCCCAATCCAAAGCCCACAGACTTGTCACATGGCTGGATTGCAGACTTGATGCCTTGCTTGTATTTGCCCAGTCCCTCTCCTACTCGGAGGCCCCAGTCGGCGCATTCAGCAGCACCGAACATGCTCTTCCTTTTCCTTCTGTGGGACAAGTCTGATTGCAGAGGAGTAGAAATGCGGTTTATCTGGACCATTTCAATGGCTTGGAAGTTTAGGGAAGTAGGCAGCTCATATTCTATTACAGGTACCCCTCCTTGTTCAAATTCTCTGTGATTTTCTGTATGCACCGTAATCAATTGATTTCCCGAAATAAATCGGATCATCCGATGTAAGGTGGACGGGACTGCCCCTGCTTGATGCAACCAAGGTCTTCCAATCAGCAAATTAAAGGAGGCATTGATATCCATCAACTCAAAGGTGATGAAGAAGGCCCTTTCGGCGATTATAACTTGCAGAGTAACTTTCCCAAGGGAATCCTTCTTGGCATTGTCAAACCCGCGGACATTGTTGGAGCTAGGTTTGATCAACTCAGCGTTCAGCTGCAGGCTATGGAAGGTCCTGACTGGGCAGATATTCAGAGCTGACCCGTTATCGATCATGACCCGTCTTACCATCAAGTCGGAGCACCTTACTGTGATAAACAGAGGCTCTGTGTGATTATGACCTTCAGGGGGCAAGTCTGCTGAGGAAAAGGAGATTGCTTCTGGCGTAGCAATTATAGACATTACTGTCTCCAGCTGCTCAGGGCTGATGTCGTCAGGCACATGAGTATCACCCAGTATTTTTGTAAGTACGTCCTTATGTTTGTCTGAATCCAATAAGAGACGCATAATGGATATCTGGGCTGGTGTCTTATTCAACTGCTGTATTAGATCATACTCTGGAGTGAGGGCACTATAGTAGAGTTTTTCAATCTCTTCTTCTGGGGCCTTCCATTTCTTCTTATGGGTCTGTGGCAATTCAGTAGCCACATCCTTCCCTTTTTCTTTCCTTGTCCTTTCTTCACTAGTTTCTCCCTCTGGTGCAAGTGGAGGGTTAGGGTTGATATATCGACCAGAACGGGTAATCCGATCGACTTCTCTTTCAGTGGAAGTGATGGTAGAATCATGGTACATGGGTAGGAATTGGTAAGGTGGTGGCACAGCGGAGTAGGTTGGGTCAAGGTGAAGTTGGTGTAAGTTAAGGGTGGGTGGTTCTAATAGGAAGTCCACGGGTTCATTGAATGGGTTCATCATGTCGAAGATGTTTAGTGGGGGTGAGTTTGGGATAGGTGGAGGATAGAAAGGTTCTGGTTCGGGAAAGTTGAAATGCACCAGAGGGAACCCCAAGAAGGTTTCTTCGTCCTCCTCTTTATTAATGACATGTATTTGTTGATAGATTGTCTTTTCTTGGAGATGAATCTTGACAACTTGCCCCGGTCGTCCGATCAATAAGGACGGGTCAACCTGTAGTTCACTGCTTTGGTCACTGATGACCTGATTCACTGTTCCGCTGCCAGAAGCCTTATTGTGGTCGGGAAGAGGGTTAGTGGTCGTACCAGTAGGAGGAGTAGGTGCTGCTGGTGCTGGGGGATCTACAGAGATCTTCTTACTGTCTATCAGATCCTGTATGTCATGCCTCAAGTCCCAGCATCGATTTGTTGAATGCCCGGGAGCTCCAGAATGATACTCACATCTCTCTGCTGTATTATAACTTCGTGAGTTAATCATTCTGGGGTTAGGAGGCTTGATTTGAAGGTACCCCTTCTTCAGCAGTGTGGCCAACAATTCGGCAGGTGCATAAGGTAATGGGGTAAACACCCTTTTCATCCTTGCCTCTGCTTCTTCTCTAGTCCTTCTCATGGGTTGCCCCTGGCCTTCAGGCCTCTGAGAAATGTGGTAAGGCGGTGTTGGCTGGACATAATTAACTGCCTGGGTCTCCTGCCTCCTAGGCTCTTGCCCCGGGTTTCTACTACTCTGTCCTGCTGCTGCCCTTCTCTGTGTAGGACCTTGGCCACTGCCATCTATCTTGCCAGCTCTTACAGCATCTTCAATCCTGTCTGCTGTCAGAATCAGGTCATTGAAATTGGAAGTACTTTGCCCTAATAACAAGGAGAAGAATGGCTGTCCTAGGGAGGCGATGAACAGAGAAGTCATCTCTTGTTCAAGTAATGGTGGTTGGACTAGAGTTGCCAATTCTTTCCAACGCTTGGCGTATTCTCTAACCGACTCCTGATTCTTCTTTATCAGCCTCTGCAGCTCTGCCCTGGTTTGTACAATCTGGCTGTTCAAACGGTACTGCTGGATGAACGCTGCTGTCAAATCATTCCAGGTTTTAATCTTGGTTTTGTCCAGACTCAAAAACCAAGTGTATGCTGCTCCTGTCAATGACCTCTGAAAAAACTGTACCATTATCTTCTCATCTTTAGCATATTGACACATATCTCCAGAGTAAGACCTGAGGTGGTTTAACGGGCATCCGGTGCCATCAAACTGATGCAAGTCAGGGCATTTGAATTTTGGTGGAAGTTGAACATCGGAGAAAAAGCAGAGGCTGTCTAAAGTAGCCTCCATGGGGACCGCACTGGGTCGTAGGCTTTTCAGCTCTTCACGCAAAGCATCTACCTCTGACT
This sequence comes from Buxus sempervirens, assembly GCA_947561395.2. NCBI lineage: Eukaryota > Viridiplantae > Streptophyta > Magnoliopsida > Buxales > Buxaceae > Buxus > Buxus sempervirens. The sequence continues at coordinate 567,613 of OX387187.1, read as the reverse complement.
TAGTGGCTGCCATCTTTTCATCAAACTGGGCCTGCTGTGTTCTATACCAATCCTCCTCTTCTTGCCCCAGTTGGGCAGGCGCAATAATCTGTGGAAGAGGCACGGCTTGAGGAGGTGGAGGTGGTACCCACGGAGCTGGGTACGCTGGGTATGGTGGTGGAGCATCTGCCTGTGGTGGAACAATTGGTTGCTGCAGAGTCACTGGTGTAGCAGGGGGAGCCATCCTGAGTTCTCTTAATTCTGTCATTAACTCTTGAATAATAGTCCCCATGCTGTCTATCCTCTGTTGCAGATCAGTCACTGTCTGTGCCTGGCTGGACTCTGCCTGGTCCTCCCCTGGCGAGGTCTGTTCCCTTGACTGTTCCATTTCAAGTCTTTTCCTGGATCTTAACAGGTACGGGCTTCGAGAAGCAATTTTGGTACCTGCTTGAAACAACCATTAATTAGTGTAATTTTTACATGGTTTATCAATTAAATGATTACAGATCTATTTTAACTATCCTAAGATAGTTGGGAAAGAGAACCCAAATGAATTTAAGGATTGATTTACTTGAGTTATTTTGAGAATGATTGGGAATCTTAGAACTCGATCTAGTTTAACCAATTGATTGGGAAAGAGAACCCGGTTTAGACTGGTCTGTTTTAGCCAAACGGTTGGGAAAGAGAACCCTAAGCTGATCTGTTTTAACCAAATGGTTGGGAAAGAGAACCCGGTTTAGACTGGTCTGTTTTAGCCAAACGGTTGGGAAAGAGAACCCTAAGCTGATCTGTTTTAACCAAATGGTTGGGAGAGAGAACCCGGTTTAGACTGGTCTGTTTTAGCCAAACGGTTGGGAAAGAGAACCCTAAGCTGATCTGTTTTAACCAAATGGTTGGGAGAGAGAACCCGGTTTAAAAGGTTGGTTTGAGCTCAGTATCACGAGGTTGGACTATGTAAAGTCTCCGCAGGGGGTGAGCTAAACAGCAGCACCCAGGTGTACCTTAACCAATTTTCAGTTTAATCTCTGATGGTTTTAGCACCTGACTTCGGCTAGTAGTTCCCGGGCGTGTCTTAGCTAGTCGTTGGTTTAATCACCATTGACTTTGACGCCTTACAACGGGGAAGGCTATGCCAGGACGATCCTCAGCCAATTTTCTGGTTTAAACACCAGTGGCTTCAGTGCCCTAAGAGTTCGGCTAGGGATACCCGAGCGTACCTTAGTCGTTAGCTTAGTTGCTTGACCTTGGTGCCTCTCAACGGGGTATGCTATGCCAGGACGATCTTCCACCAATTTTCTGGTTTAAACACCAGTGGCTTCAGTGCCCTAAGAGTTCGGCTAGGGATACCCGAGCGTACCTTAGTCGTTAGCTTAGTTGCTTGACCTTGGTGCCTCTCAACGGGGTATGCTATGCCAGGACGATCCTTTGCCAATTTTCTGGTTTAAACACCAGTGGCATCAGTGCCCCATAGGCTGACCGTATGATCCTTTTAAATCAGACGGGTGTGATCTGAGCTCAAGGGATATGGTGTTCTTTATTCAGAACCCTGGGGTTTAAAATCTTAAGTTTGAAACTCGAAGGTTTGAGAGTTGACAAGGACGGGGTGTTCTTTACTCAGAACCCCTGGATTTTAAAGATTCTTTTGGCAAGTTCTTTATTCAGATTGCTTGAAAGTTTTTTAGAGTTGATGGTAAATATGGGGTGTTCTTTATTTAGAACCCTTTAGTTTAAAGATTCAAACAATTTGGCGAGTTCTTTACTCAGATCGCCTGAAAATTTTGAATTGGGTGTTCTTTATTCAGAACCCTTTGCTTTTAAAGATTTAAACAATTTGGCGAGTTCTTTACTCAGATCGCCTCAGAGTTTTGAAGTTGATGGATTGTGTCCAAATTGAAAAAGGAATTGGGGGGATGTCTTAATTGACTTTATTAAATCTAGCACAAAATTCTTCATGGAAAAAAGTACAATGCCAAAATTCGGAACAAGTAATTTCAAAATTAAACAAACAAACCCAGAGTCTAGCTAGGTTGGTCATCATCAAAATGAGAGGACACGTCTCGCCTTTTCAAGGCACGCAGAAGTTTATTCCGCAGACGTCGGTCCTCTTTTGCGCGTCTGCGCATGGTGTCAAGCTGCTGTTGAAGGGCCTCATTGGCCTGCTTGTTTTTACGCTCGGAATCCACGTATGCACGGTGGATCTGAGAATGAGATTCCCGCAGTTCAGCCACCCTATCCCTGTATGTGTCAGGGGGCGGAACTGGGATATCGTCAGAGGTGACGATATGGAGAGGAGGTGGGCTGTCTAGGCCAGTTTCTCGAGCAATCCATTGTTCGTAATTACGAACATCGGATGCAGTGAAAATGTCCTCTTGGAGTATGTGCGCGTGTTGCCATTCCTTCACCAATTTTTTCTTCAATTCCCATGTAAGTGGGCCAGTTAATCCTTCCGCCTCATCCTTGATCGGTATTCCCTGAGACTTCCCAAACTGTCTCAAAATTCGAACCGGATAGTATGGCATGGCATGGGTCAAGCCTATCAAGGCTAGGCAATGTCTTTTCCTGAAAGCTATGACGGGAGTATATGTTTGGTCAAATGTGCCTCCCCATCTTATATCAGTTTCTCCTTTCAATTGGAGAAAGTGGTCAAACCAATCCTCTCTGGAGGGTAAGTCTGGTCTAATCTCTCTTCGGGCCATCAATGTGACATTGTCACGGACATACCCATAACGTGGGCTGATAGGTTCAGCGACCATCAGGTGATCTTGAAGCCAGATGTGTAGGAGAGGAGCGCATCCTTGAAACCTCCTAGTTCCGTTCTTGGTCATGGTCAAGGCATGATATAGCTGAGCAAGGATTAATGGTGCAATCCGGAATTTCACTTGGAGTTGGTCCACAATTTCCATGAGGGCCAAATTAATGGTGTCTCCCCCAGTAGGAAAGAAGAGCTGTGACAGAACCACGAGGGTGAAGGTGTCCCACCAAACACGGGGTCTTTCCTGCTTCTTGTCTCTTATCTTTTCAGCAAGGAAGGTTTTAGAGACCCGCGTGAATGCTTGGTCGCCTCCTAAAGTCTGGAATTCTCCTCTTGGTAGGCCAAAGAAAGTACAAGCCTCATTCTTGTAGCTATCTTTGAGACTTGGCCTAGCTGGTTCTCCATGGTCACGAAATCGGAGGAATAGTTCAAATTCCTCAATTGTGGGTGTCAACTCATTAGTTCCAAACCTAAAGAGTGAAAGTTGGGGATCCCAGAAAGGTAGGGCCGCCTGAATCATGTCCCAGTTAATGGGCATATTTAACAGGGACAGAGTTTGTCCCATATGGTATTTCTGTTCCCATTTAATTTGCTCATCTCCTTGCAATTGTCTTGTCCAAGAACGGATCCAAGGGGTATCAAAGGCACACTTCTCTATCCTAGGGAAGCGAGCTCTCTCAGTCGAGGATGAAGATGCCATGCCGACTATCCGATTGAAATTCCAAGTCAATTTAGGGTTTTCCATCAAAAACTCTAAATTAGTCTAAGGCATGCAACATGATATGCAAAAATTAAATCAATGCCTAAGCAGTTTATGCAATCAAAAATCACAGAAATCGAATCCAAGCACTCAAGTTATGGGTTTTAAGGGTTATGTCCTTTAAATGTTCAGGTCTTAGCCAGCCTTTTCTTTCATCTGTTCTTTCATCTGCTCTTTCATCTGCTCCTAGTGTCAGACTGAAAACAATATTTACAACTTGCCTTCGAGGGCGAAATTTACAAAAATAAATCTGAAAAGAGAATCACCTTTAGGGTTGTTGAGAACCCAAAAGGAGGGTACAAATTTGCCATTCGGCAGGTGGGCTGAAATCCTATCTCTAGGGTTTTTCTGCCCCTGTTCTGACCCATTTTTTGTCTGATCTGGCCGGCTTTCGACTGAACCCAGACCGACTTGAATGCACGGATTGAATTGGGTTAATTTCCTTAAATTAGGGTTAAGACCAACAAAGGTGGGGGTTAATGCCCCAGATTGATTTTACCCTTATTTGTTCGTTCATGTTGAATGCTCACATCAGGGTTTATCAGAAGTAATAGGTGGGGAAGGATACCCAGCCCAAGGCGCCTGCCTTCAAGGGTCTGAGCCAAGTACTAGACTCTTCGCGTACCATGGCAAGAAACCAATGGCGCTTGAAGAATCTAGAAACCTGGGGAGATGGGTTTACCCTGCTTTCCCCGGCAAGCCACGGGAGCGTAGGGCTAATACCATCCCAAAAGAAAGTTTCTCGATTGAAGAAGGGTGGCTGCTAGAGAGATCTAAGTTTTGGTGAAGAAGAGCAGCATTTCATCAAATCATTTAAAGCGGATCATTCATGCAGACCCCCTCATGCATGTCACCCCATGCAGTTAAAAGATCATTCACGGTGTAGTGAAGTACTTGTGTGTGCAGTGGAGCCAAGTGCTGTGTCTGTTCGGGTGATTCTTGGATAAGGGCCAATAAAGGGTTCCTTAATGCCACATTTATAGTAAAAGTGTAGAACAGCATGTAATACAAGATATGGGTGGATCCCCAGGTAAGTGGGCGGGTCACATTGGTCCCTGTTAAAAACCACTTGCCTTAGGCGATTATCATGTCCGTTTGACAGGATCCCCCAATATCATGTAATTACATGAGTTCCATACTTTACTAAAGTTGGACAAAAAGTACTTCCTAAATTTGCTTATATCCACCTAGTTGACTCATTTGATAACCAGGGTCCGACTGGGTTGAGGGATCCCCAGTGGAGTCGCCAAGCTGTGCGCACCTAAACCGGATCCTAGATCGCACACCGGGCGCACCTTCAGTGCGTGCCTCGGGACATTCGGAGTCGCCACTGCCTGAGAGTGCAGGCAGACACGGATTTGCCCTATTCAAGTCTAAGTCTGGTCTGCGGCTCATTAGAGTTCTAGCTAAGTCCTCGGTTACGATCCGGGGAAGTCCTAAAGACACCCCGGTCCGCCCCGTCGGTTTGACGGGTCCCTCGGGTCTCCCTGGTTCTTGAGTCAAATTCACCCTTTTCCTAGACCAACATGCTGTCTTGTTAAGTCTGGCGGGGCCCTCTAAAGGTGTGGGTCCCTTTTATTTGATTTTATCTTTTTATTTAAGTGAAGTGAGTCGGACCCGGGTCCCGTTGGAAGACCCGTGGGTTGCCATGGTTGGGCCGTGGGCCCAGTTGGGTTATTGGGTAACCCATTTGGTTATTTTATTAAGTTTTATATATTTACAATTTTAGTTTGGGCTTAGTGGGCTTGGAATGGGCCCATTAGCCAATGTCCAATGGCCTGGGCCCGTTTTATTGAAAACGGGCCGGGTTTGGGGAAATGGGCCCCACAAGTGGGCCAAAGGGATCTTAATGGGCCTATTTAGGCCCAAAGTCAAAAATGGGCTTAAGATAGCCCAAATGGTTTAAGGGAGCGGTTCAAACCGGCTTAGACCGGATAAGGTCCAACCGAACCAAGAAATGACAAATTTTACATTATTTTACAAGTGCCCGTATTTTCTCTACGGTCCAGCCTGACCGTGAATTGATTCCGGTCACCCTCGTCCGTGAATCAGACACGGTCCAGGCTGGACCGGCCTGAGTTTACGGACGCGACCTGTTTTGCATTTTTGCCGCCGATTTCAATCTGGATCATCTCCGTGGCTTTCTTGGGTCTTCTGATAGCTTCATAGAAGGTTGCAGGTTCTCCCAGGGACTTCATTTGCCTCATTTGGCCCAAATGACCATCTTACTTTTCTTTTAGTGTTTCTTGAAGAAACACTGCCTTGCATGAATAATCTCCAATTCGTTTTTAGCATGGAAAAGGGGAGTTTTACAGGGAATGTCATGTGTCCTTAAGCAAGGCTTGATCCTCCCTCATTAAATGGTTAGAGATGACCATTTATTTAATCAAGAAAAACACTTTCTTTTCCTTTCCAACAAAGGTTAATACTTTTATTCTAAATTCTCATGGCTCCTCTCATGGCATCCAAAACAGCAAACAAGTTAGTGGTATAGTGATAAAAAAGGTGAGTAAAGAAGACAATGAAATAAGCTAAATTTATTCAAATTAGAGATAATAGTATACTTACAATGTAGTTATTTTGTTTTGTTGGCTTTGTGGTTCTCCAAAGAGTTGGGCAGCGCTTCCGCGTCCTCCAAGATTTGCTGGGATGGAAGGGGAAGAGTTTGGTTAAGGGGGATAGGTTCAAGGCCAAATTGGAGTGAATTTGGGCATGGTTTTGGGTAATCTTAGAGCATAGGGGTAGTTTGGGTATAAAAGAGGTTTAGGTTTTGGAAGGGTGGTGGTTGGGCAGCATTCGGTCGTGGAGTACACCAGGAGGGAGAGGGGGTAGGCCAAAGGGGAGAGGGCTTGTCCAAATGAAGGGGGGTGGCCTCTCTATTTATAGGCAAAAATCCCGTGCCCGTATTTGAACTACGGGCGTGCCTTGCCCGTACTTCAAGTACGGGCGTGCCTTGCCCGTAATTCAAATACGGGCGAAAAACGAATATTTGCAATTATCGCAGATTCGGCCGTACGGGACGCGTGTTCCGCCGTACGGCGACGCGTGTCTTCCTTCTAGAAGCGTGCTCGTATTTAAAATACGGGCATGCCCTGCCCGTAATGTAAATACGGTCCCGCACGTTTTAAAAATGTGTGGATTTCAAACCTTTATTCAATTTGGCTTATTGCAGGATTTTTATCCGATTTTTCCGATTATTTTATTAGAAAACGAGATTCTCTTTATTATTAAACACTTTTATCTTATTTATTTTATTGGTTTAGTCCATTTTTGCTGCCTTTTTGCCACATGGGCAGTTTTTTTTCTGAAACTTCAACTGCTCATAACTTCTTTATCCGGTGTCCGATTTCAACAAACTTAGTGTCGTTGGAATCAGCTCGGAACCACCTATCCATTGGGATCAAGTTTGGCAGTTGAATTAGGGTCGAGCAAAAAGTCAACTTTTCGCCCTCCAAAAGTTTGACCAGCTCATATCTTTCTCATCCGGACTCCGATTCCAGCAAATTCAGTTGCGTTAGAATCGTGTCGAAATGCTCTTTTCAATGAGATGAAGTTTTGATGGCCAAATTCATTTGAATCAAAAAGTCAATTTTTGACCCCCTCAGGGTTTGACTTTTAGTTTGACTTTTTATTTTTCTTTATTTTGGGGGTGCAAAAATCAGGTGCTAACACCTGTACATGTAGATAAGCGACCATCTCCATGTATTGATTTCGATGCTGCATGCTAGTGGTTCTTTCCAACTCAGTTGAGTTCGTGTGCAATAAGTCGATGACTACGGCTCTTATCTAAGTTGATGTTCACAGGTTTGAGTATCATTAGTAGCGACACCCATATGCCGCACGGTGGTATAGCATATGGTTGAGAGTCATCTCAAACGTGTATCTTTCTTTGTGAGTCCTACAATGATGCTGAGATCACAAAGACTTACTTCTGATATTGTTCACATGCTGGACGCATGTATTGGATGCTATGGTTGGATGTGACTATTTAGTACATCCCGGTTTTTATATTGGATTATGTTATTGATTTTTGAATCATGATCTTGATATACTTCATACTGTTCACTAATTCTTAACTTGTTTTACATGTTGATTTGTATTCCATGATCGATATGAATGTTTATACGAGCCTGTTTACTCGAGACTGCTTATTCGTGCATGAACATCTATTTTAAATAATTATGAACTGTTTATAGCATGCATGTGTTTTCTACTGAGATATTCGTATCTCACCCTACTTCTTTATGTTATTTTTCAGCTAATACGCAAGAGGGGGATCATAGTGGTTATTTCCAAGGTGATCTTGTTGACTATTCGCCGGAGGATTATTATTATCCCGACTTGATCTGAGGTCGAGGAGAGAGGATTCTTTTTAGTACTTTAGACAGTTTGATTTTATTAATTAATTGGTTTATGATGTACTAGAGAGATTGAGAGCTTTAGTAACCCTTTTTATTATTACCAGACTTAAATGATTATGGATTGGATGGTTTATTTGACTTCTTTTTATGAAGATGTTAGACTACACTTCCGCACAATGATGTTTCCGCACTCTGATAGTTTATTAATAAATGATTTATTAAATTCTTCAGTCTGGTTAATTATTGATGAATATTTGATATGAGCCAGTAGCATCTCGAATTCGGTTGTTGAGCTAGATTTGGGTTGTTACAGTAGCGAACCGGATTCGGGTCAGGTGCCGGTTTGCATTGACCCGGGTTTGGGGCGTTACAGTTTTCTTACTTTTGGTGAATTAGATATTTCCCTCTATGCCTCTTCTAATATCTAAAGTGCAAGGAGCCTTTGTGAAAGGTCGGCTTATAAGTGACAACATTGCACTTGCTCATGAGCTCTTCCAAGACTTTGAGAGGAAAGTTCGATGATCTAATTTCATTATTAAGCTTGGTATCTGAAAAACCTGGAGTTTCGAATCCAATACACTTGGAGGGGGTGAATATGTGTTTTCTTGCAGAGCTTAAGAATTTCTATCAACTCTAGACAAGTCCAAGACTGATAGGCATGCAATAAGCCAAATATGACCAAATAATAATTGCAAGTCAAGTCACACAAATTGTAAGCAAGTAATAAAAGCATATAAAGTGAGACACACAATTTGGTGACGAAGGGAAGACTCTATGAGAACTCTTACTAGAGAAAAACCCTTCAGGCTATACAGGTGCCGCCTCAAACAATTCACAATAAGAGGAAGGCTTACAAAATAGTTCAGATGACTTTACAAACTCTATAGACTTTGAAACCCAACACTTTGACAATTAACTTCAGAACTCTTCAGATCTGCTCCCAACAACACTCTGGAACTCCAAAGATCTCTTGTGAATCTCATAGAGTGAATTCACATAGTAGATGTAGGAACTCCCACGTACCATCTTTAAACAAACTAGGAACACCATGATTTTCTCAGTAGATGATATTGAAGAAAGATGGTGATGGCTCAAGGAAGAGAGAATTTCTAAGATCAGAACTAGGGTTTCTATCTCTTAAAAGTATCTCCTATGACGTGCCTTAGGATGCTTAAATAATCCCCAAATAGTTTCCTTGATAGTGAAATTCGAATCAGGAAAGAGAATCCAGAAAAATAGAAATTTCCTCCTTAACGTGCGAAGGTTGATGCATGCGTCAATCCTACATCCATTAGAAACTCAGATACAGTGAAAAGCGCGTACATCATGCTCTTGTTGATCATGCATCATGTAGAAAATCAACCTTCTCGATATAACGCTAGAACCTTGTTCACGTGTCCAATCTTGTGTTGAAAGAATCTGTCTTAACGTTCAAACCTCTGCAGGCTTGAAATCAGGCGATGTACAAATCCTTTTCTGACATGTGAAACCTATCCCTGACGCATGCAAAATGTGCACGAACGTTGCTTATTTCTTTGCAATCTGTCACTAAGTATACCTTGATGCACGAATGTCAAACCTCAATGTGCATGCGTTGAGTATAAAAACTAACTTTTTCTTAATTTCAACAACATTTTTGAATCAAGCAACCTAAACTTATTTTACTAACTTTTTGACACAGAATTAAACCAACACAACAATTAGGACATGCTAGACCAAACAAACTCCCCATTTGGCTGTTCCGTGACAATACCAAACAAAAGCTTTCTTAAAAATTTCAAAGTATTGTGAACCACAAGGCAATACTTAAAAATTTTTAACTTAACGAACTACCTATCTACACTACCCTAGACACAGATAGACTGTTTGACAAATTTTGAACCTATTCTTGAAACACCTCAAACAAATGGTATCTTCTAAAAAGCAAGAGGAACAAAATGGGAAAAAAAATTTCATTGCATATAAAAGAAAAACATCAGTGAATACATTGCAAATGAAAATTTCAAGACACAATCATCATACACATACAATTCAAGTTATATCAGAACACAAAGTATAATGATCAAACAAATACAAGTTCAAACATATACAAACATACATAAGTCCCAAACGAAAATACATACTCTCACTCTCACTCTCCCCCTTACATATATGTATCCATTCTCCACCTTTTTGTGAGGAAGAGACAAAAGACCAGTCAACTCCCCACATCAAGTTCATCAATCTCAAGAATCTGCTATTGACCATATGAGGAAATCTGTTATAGGAGGAACATATTCTCCAACCTGACCAACAGAAGAAGGTTGTTGAGAAGTCTATTCATCTCCACCAGCTCTGAATCTTTCAACCATGATCTTGAACTCTTGTTCAAAAAACTCAAAATCTTTATCATGATCTTTAGCAATTTGTTCTTGAATCTTCAAGACCTTATGTTGTTGATCATTGACACTTTCTAAACCTTTCTTTAAGGTCAGCAATTTCTTGTCTACTTCTTGAAATCTACGGGTGTTGATCTCAACAACCGTAGAGGAAGTAGAAGTAAGATCCTCTCTCAACTTGTTCTAAACTTCAAAAATATCTCTAAACTTCTGAATCATTTGAGTTCTTTGGGCCTGCTGAATCTCTGAGATATCAGCAATCTGCTGCTGCATCAACTTTTGATTCTCAACAAGGAACTTGGTCTGAGCTTGTACCTCATTCTGAGTAGGCAAGATTTGAGAAAGAATAGAAGTAAGATATGTAGGAATGGTATAAGGAGGAGGAACAACAAGAGTAGTGGTAGGAGCTGAAGTAGGATTAGTATGCACCTATGAAGAAGAAGGAATGTCAAATGGGAAATCATGATCATGTAAAGGATAATTTGAAGCATAATAATAATCATAAGGGAGATCTAAGCGATGAGGAGCAGGAGCTGGTGCACTAGGAATAGGACGAAGAGGCTCCTCTGGAACTGGAGGTGGAGGTGGAAGCTCTGGATATGATTTCTTAAATTGTCCCTTCGATTTATTGTACGAATTGGAGGATCTAAAAGAAGCAATTCAAACAGAGGAAAGTCAATCTCAAGCATTTTGACTATCCTAGCAATAGCACATCCAAATGGAAGTCCATAGTTGGGCTTGATATCCATATAGGAATCAAGAATAGCTCCAACCATGACAAGTGCAACATCAATGGAATGCCTATTGACTAAGGCAAAAATAAGAATTGTTTGATTCAAAGGAACTACAGTTATATGAGAAACATGAGCAGTGTTGGAACACTGGATTTTATAGATGGAGGTATCAAAAAATGAAATTTGAAGACTCTAGGGCTTTACCCTCATAGTTTTCTTCCCTCCTAGTGGTTAGAAGACAGCGTCACTTCATTAAATAACCCTTGACTTTTATCATAATAAGGAAAGAGAGGATTTTCAACTCCAGAGACGCAAATAGCATTGGCAAGGACATCACAGTCAACATGAAAGGACTGTTTTCGAAGAGATGTGTCAAATGTAAGTTCATCCATATTGATATTATGGATGTTTGAATAGAACTACCTAATCAATTCTTTAGAAGGTTGCTCAAAGTTAAAAAGACAAATTGTTCCATTCCCTATCAATGAAGGCTCCAGAAATGGATTTAGGAAATTTTTCTAAAAGAACTCTCCTTTCAAGCAAGATAGGTTGTTTTTTGATATTTTGAGTGTATTTCTTTTGAGCTTTAGGACTAATGAATATGGAATCATAAAAAGTTTTAGTCCTAGTCTTCTTAGGGGCTTTTTTAGACTTGGAAGCAGAGGCTTTGATCTTAGGAGCCTTCTAAGAGTACAGAAGAAGAGAGCAAGGAAAAAGAAGAAAACAAAAACATGCAAAGAAGAAAAATATGGTTAGAACCAGAATAGAAGTACCTAAATAAATGCAATTAAAATAAAATGCATGAACAAAATCAAAACAAAAACCTCAGAACAAAATACCTTAAACACCTGAAAAATATGAAGCGTTAAAATATGCGTTTGAAAGGTAAAAATAGGGATTTTTGAAATTGTTTGTGTAAGTCGAGAAATATGAAGTTCAAGCTGCTTTTATTCGAAACTAAAAGTTATTTCAAGCAAAACTAAGCCAAATAAAAGCAAAAAAAAATCAGTCAATTAAATACAAATATTTAAAACCCTAAAATCTTGGTAAAACCCTAACTTTCGAAATCTATATAAAGATGCTGTAAAATCACAAAAGATTTGATTTTGGATGTGTTTCAAAAGGATTGAAGGGTTGGATCGAAGTTCAGAAGCACTCTCGAAAGATAGTGAGAAATGTCGGGTTTAGGACATATGAAGGTTCATATGTCAATTTGCGTGCTCTTTTAAATCTGGAAATTTTAAGACCGAGGCATGTACATTCATCATGTGTTAAACTATCGTTTGAACATAAAATTTAAGGTACATCCATTATTTACATGCTCAGAGTAAAACTGAGATTTTTCCAGAAAAATTAAAGTCTAACCAATTCCAACCAACTCAAACCTTTTCTAAACATACATGCAATAAGATATTAAACAAATAAAAATTCACAGAAAATCTGAATTAATAATATTTGAGGAACCAATATGCTTAAAAATTCAAAATTTCTCAATTTTAAAAACCAATTGTCTTATATAAATTTCACAAGTGATAAACTCTAACTCAGATGTGCTTGTGTGCATGCGCATGACCAAAATACAATAAGGTTCGCCTACTATTCAAACACTTGATAAGAGTTATTAGCTTTCCATGGTTATAAGTATCTAACCTAAATTTCACCATTAAGATACAAGTCAAACCCTAACATGCTAGGACCTAAAAATTTCTGTTTAAAAATGGACTTACTCCTCTTGTTTTTGATATATAAAGCTCTCATAAAATAAGAAGTATATATAACCTCAAGATGTCTAGGTTTACAGTTCATCTCATGGTTGTGCTTCTTTTTAGCTCAAATGAATTCAAGATTTCTGGGTTTACAGCTCATCCCAGAATTCTCTCTCATGCATTGAATTCAACATGTATGAGTGTACAGCTCATCCCAAATTCTCACTCTGAATTTTTCATAAAAGGATAGAGCAAAAAATACATGTCACTAAGGGTCAAGGTAAATTAAAAGATCATTTTAGGCATATATCCAAAAAAAATGATATACATACTCACCCAAAAATGTCAAAAGACATTCCTACTTGTATTGTGAAGTGCAAGACAAAAAAGAACGAAGTCCAACACTTGATCATTATGTAAGACAATTGAAGAAAGAAATTGCTAAAATAATCCTTTATACTCTACAAGGCTCCCACAATATTAGCAATTCTTCAATTCATGAACCATATTTAATTCACATCTTATTGACAAAAAAGAAAAACAAAATCTTGTGTATTTTTTCTGGTTTTTCATTTTTATTTTATTTTTCAGAAATAAAAACTAAAAAAATAAAACAAAGAAAATAAAAAAACAAAACTAAAAAATATGCATGAATCCTACCCTGGGCATGCTTCCAATTCCTAATCAAGGAGAAGGACCCGTACCAACTGTTTTCCTAAGAAACTAAAACCTAAGGCCATCTAAAGGTTTAGTAAATAGGTCATCAAGTTGATTTTCAATAGGAATGTGTTCTAAGGAGATCACATGGTCCTCTACAAGCTCTCAAATAAAATGATGTTTAATATCTATGTGCTTGGTCTAAGAGTGCTAAACAAGGTTTTTGGAAATATTGATTGCACTTGTATTGTCACAATACAAGATGATTGTACCCTGATCAATACCATAATCACTCAACATTTGCTTCATCCAAAGCAATTGAGTGCAACAAGATACGGCTGCAATGTATTCATCTTCAGCAATAGACAAGGAAAATGAGTTTTGTTTTTTGCTCATCCAAGCTACTAAATGGTTTCCCACATAGAAACAACCACTTGCTGTGTTTTTCCTATTATCATAGTTACCTGCCCAATCAACATTTGAATAACCAACAAGGGTAGTAGTAGTATCTCTAGAAAACCATATACCATAGTCAACAGTGCCATTAGAATATCTAATAATACATCTAACAACAGACTTGTGTGATTCTCTAGGAACTGCCTGAAATCTAGCACGGATACCCACACTTAAAGCAATATCAAGTCTACTAGCAGTGAGATAGAGTAAACTACCTATCATGCTCCTATAAATTTGTGGTCAACACTTTTTCCTGATAAATCAACATTTAATTTCAGTGTAGTGCTCATGGGTGTTCTTGTGTGCTTTTTACTGTCAAGCCCAAATCTTTTCAATAGATCTTTTGCATACTTAGATTGAGATATAGATATTAATCTGTTGACTGTGTGATTTGAAGACCTAGGAGATAACTTAGTTCACCTACCATGCTCATCTCAAATTTTTGTTTCATTGTATCTGCAAATTTCAAAGCATGTGTGACTCATTAGGTGATCCAAATACAATATCATCAACATATATTTGGGCAACAGTGAAATTATCCTCATCCTTTCTAGTGAAACGAGTCCTATCAGCAACTCCTCTAGTGAACTTGTAATCAAATAAATATGTTGTTAGTCCCTCATACCAAGCTCTAGGAGCTTGTTTCAAGCCATACAAGGCTTTCTTAAGCCTGTGTACATGATGAGGCAGTTTAGGATTCACAAATCCCTTGGGTTGTTCAACGTAGATTTCTTCTCGAAGAATCCTATTCAAGAAGGTATTTTCTACATCCATTTGATAGAGTTTGAAGTCCATATGACAACATATAGCAAATAAAATTCTGATGGACTCAAGTCTAGCAACTGGTGCAAAAGTCTCATTATAGTCTACACCCTCAACTAGATTATAGCCTTGAGCAACAAACCTAGCCTTGTTCCCTAAAATAGTACCATGTTCATCAGTTTTGTTTTTAAAAATCCACTTGGTACCAAGGACATTGTAATTCTCAGGCTTAGGTACTAAATACCATACATCATTCCTGATGAATTGATTTAGTTCATCATGCATGGCGTTTACCCAACACACAACCTTTAAAGCTTCCTCAACCTTTTTAGGCTAAACTCTAGACACATAAGAAGAAAATGTGACCTGATTGACAGCTCTTTTCCTCAACCTTTTTCCCTCACTCAAGTCACCTAAGATTAGCTCTTTTGGATGATTCAGTTTAATCCATGAAGGTTCTTTACTACGTCCAGGTGTGGTTGGAGAAATGTCTAAAGCTTCATTATTGTCTTTAGACTCAAGTCTCCTCACCAAAATCTTTCAATTCTTGTAGTGGCTTCCCTTCAACTTATGACTCATCACAAACTTCATCCACCACAACATTTATAGATTTCATGATAGTTTGTGTACGTAAATTGTACATCCTGTAGGCCCTACTATTTCTATAGTAACATAGAAAAATTCCTTCATCACTCTTAGAATTGAGTTTTTCCTATCTCTCAAAATAAAACACTTGCTGCAAAAAGTTAACAATAGGTTTCCTACTGTGCGCATGTCGCCGCATGGAGGCGCATGTGGAAGTGCGTGCCTTGGGAGGTTTCGGGAGTCGCCACTGCCTGAGAGGTGCAAGCAGACACAGGGTTCCTAACCGGGTCTATTATGACTGGTCTACGGCTTTATTATAATTTTCTAGGTAAGTTCTCGGTTACGGTTTGGGGAAGTCCGAAGACACCCTAGTCCGCTTCGTCGATCTAACGGGTCCCATGGGTCTTCCTGGTTTTGAGTCAACTCAATCTCACCCTGTTTCTAATCCAGCATGCTTGTTTGTTTGGTCTGAGTGGGGACCACTGGAGGTGTAGGTCCCTTTTATTTTAATTAATTTTATCTTTTTTAACCTTTTAGTGAAGTGGGTCGGGTGTGGGCCCCATTGGATGCCAAGTTGGGTTTAAGGCATGCCCAATTCCCATTTAGGGTTACGTTGGTTAACCCTTTCTGGATTTGGTTATTTGATTGATTAAAATTCATTTGGTTTGAAATATAAGAGATTAAAATCTACAAAAAGAGTTGAAGAACGGTTTTTGGAATTTACAGGGTGTAGCCGAAATTTAATTTTGGTTACACTAATTTTTTAGTTTAACCGAAATTAAATTTTGATTAAGCTATAATCAGCCTTAATTGAGATTTAATTTCGGTAAAACTCAAAAATGAGTTTAATCGACCTGTGTTTTCGGTTAAGGGTAAAAAACTGATTTTTTAAGATTTTTTTACAGAAAACTGATTTTTTGGTCTTTTTGGGATAGCCGGAAATTGTGTGGGCCCACAGTGGTGCAGAACTTTGAAGAAAGGCCTCGTTTGGCCACCTACTTATAAAATCATCATAAGGAAGCATAAAATGACAGAAACAAAATAAAGAATGGATTTGGGGGATTTAATGGGGTACATTAGAATTTGAAGGAGGAGGAGAACATGCTCCCCTTTTAATAATTCGGACATGATAAAGGCAGCCCTTCAAGTATGCTTAAATTCGCTTTTGTAATCAAGTGGACGGCACCTCCTTACCATGAGGTATTTCTCATAAGAAGTGAAAAAGGAAAATAGCCGAATCAAAGGTTAGGGTAGAAGAAAATAACATGACAAAAACAAGTTTTAGAATATGTTTGAATATTCACATATGTACAAATAAGAACTCACCTTAGAGTCAGAAAGTTACTTGAAGGTGTTTGATTCCCTTAGAGGCTTTTCCGGCAACGTAACTGCACTTTTCCAAGTTCAAGAGGAGGAGTGCAAAGCTTCCTTCGGGTTTAAAGCAAAAGGGAAATTGATGGAGAGCTTTTTTTTTTTTTGTATTCGAACAGAGTAAGGGTACTTTGAAAGGGTTTAGAATAGGGAAAGAGGAATTTTGGCCAGCATAACAGCTCTACTTCAAGGTCAAAGGGGGGATTTCTAAGCCTATTTTGGGTTTGACAGAAGATAGGGGATAGATTTGCTGGGCTTAAAGAGACAGGGGTTGGTTACAGTAGGGTTTAGAGAGAGAAGGAGAAAGAAGGACAGGGGTTCGGATGGGGAGAGGAGAGAGGGCAGAGCCCAAAAACCCAAAAGGTTTGGAATGCTGAGAATGGGGGGCCGAGCCCCCTATTTATAGGCAAAAAAAATGAACCGGAAATAAATTTCAGTTATACCAAAAATTGGTATAACCGAAATGTTATTTCAGTTGACCCTTTTTCCTTTGTAACCGAAATACCATTTCGGTTACAAAGGAATGCATGATTGAAAGATGTGTGTCCTTCAATCATGATTACTTATTAATGCACATGGGGTTCTAGAAACCCCATGTGTCCACATATTATTTTTTTTATTTTTTTTAATTTAAACTTTATTAATTTTTATTCTTAAGATATTTTAAAGCTTAAACGCATATGCGTTTAAGATTTTTCATTTTATTTTTGATTTACTTTAATTGTTAGATATTTACAAAATATTATTATTTTATTCTTAGATTTTTAATTTTTTGTCCTTTTCTTCAATCTTGCCATGTGTGCAGATTTTCCAAAATTTTTGACTGCTCATAACTTTCTCATTTGATGTCCAATTTTAGCAAACTTAGTGGCGTTGGAATCAGGTTGAGATTCCCTATCCACTAAGCTAGAATTTGGCAGTAAATTCGGGTTTTTTTAGAAGAAGTGCAAAGTGGCGTCCCGGAGTCAGTTTTGCTCATATCTCCTTATCCGGGACTCCGATTCCAGCAAACTCAGTTGCGTTGGAGTCGTGTCGATGTGCTCTTTCTGCTGATATCCAATTGAGTAGCTGATTTAGGATTTAGCAGAAAGCCAATTTTTGCTATTTCCAGATTTGACCGGCCCATAACTTCTTCATCCGAACTCCGATTCAAGCAAACTCAGTGTCGTTAGACTCGTATCGGAATTCTCTTTCCAATGGTATGAAGTTTGGTGGCCAATTTGTACACGATCAAAAAGTCAAAATTTTGACCCCTTTAGGTTTGACTTTTTCAATTAGGATTTTATTTTTCATTTTTCGGGGTGCAAAAATGAGGTGTTGACACCTACCATTATAAAAAAAAAATTGTTAACAATAAGCTTCCTACCATTCCACAGTTCATATGGATTTTGATCACTTCCTGGTATCAAGTACACTCTGTTAACAACATGACAGGCAATGTTAATAGCTTCACCCCAAAAGTGCATGGCAATGTTTTTGCTATGAATCATGACTCTAGCCATCTCTTAGAGGACTCTATATTTTTTTTCAATAACCCCATTGTACTGTGGAGTTATGGGAGCAAAGAATTCTTGCTGAGTTCCTTCTTCAGGGCAAAAATTTGCACAAGTAGAGTTTTCAAACTCTCTCCCATGATCACTTCTTTTTTTTTTTTGCCTATGTTAGACTCTTTTTTAGTGTAGAGTCTCTTACACAAAGACATGACTAACTTAGAAGCTTCTGATTTTTCTCTTAGAAGTTTTATGTATATCTTGTATAATCATCTACCACAACAAGGATATATCTTATACCACCAAGACTTTCTATTCTAAATGGTCCCGTAAGGTCCATATGAATCAATTCAAGAGGTCTATTGGTGTGAAAATCAGTTCTTTTCTTATGATTTGTCCAACCAGTTGTACTAGGAATACATGAAAGGACAAAACCAACTTAACAAGTTGGGTATATAGCTGAAA
Organism: Buxus sempervirens; assembly: GCA_947561395.2. Classification (NCBI taxonomy): domain Eukaryota; kingdom Viridiplantae; phylum Streptophyta; class Magnoliopsida; order Buxales; family Buxaceae; genus Buxus; species Buxus sempervirens. The sequence continues at coordinate 549,157 of OX387187.1, read as the reverse complement.
GTGAGTGAAAAGAAGAATGAATGTCTCTTGAAACAAGTGGAAGATCATGAGGAGTTGTTGGAGAATCAAGTAAATGATGTTGTTTTCATTTCCAGCATGAATGAGGCAAAAGCAAAGGCTAAGGTGGATGCTACTCATACAACTAATCTGAAAGGTAAAGTATCCTTCCTTGAACATGAATTAAATAGTTTAAAAACTAATGTGCCATATCTGATGCAGGTACAATCATACTGCAAGAGATCATGAAGCAACAAAGGCTAAAAGGATCTTGTACCGGCTTAGGCTTGGAAGCAACTTCTTCAAAGAACCCTCCAAAGGAGGGCCTGATCAAATTTGTACCAGCATCTTCAAATGGCAAGGAGAATCTAATTGAAAAGCCTACATATAAGGGTTTAAAGCCACAACAAAATGAGGTAAAAGGCAAGGTTTCTCAAGGCAAGAACCCCCCCCCCCCCAAATATGTTGAATCTTCCTTTTGTACTTCTAAAAAAACTTATAGGAAGAAACGAGTGCACACACAACCGCCTTTCATTCGTACCTATCACCATTGTGGAAAAAGAGGTAACATCAGACCTTACTTTTTCACTTTGTATAGAATACCCAACAACAAGAAAGTGAACAACAAAAATAGGCCTAGGTCTCTACCTAAGGTGAACACTTTAATGAAAGAATTTCACACCTTGATTAGTGAAGCTAGAAGAATGACCTAAAAGATGCAAGACTTGAAAAAGTCTAAAGCAATAACCCTTCCTTTGAGCCCCAAAGGTGATTTACCTAAAGTGAGGAAAGTGTGGGTTAGAAAATCTGACCTCATGTTTCAAGTAGGGGATAGGGATGACACAAAACCATTAGACAAACAATGTTTCAAAACCCTTAGGAGACACCAGGGGGTGTGCTCAACTTTTTAAACGGTTTTTTGTGAAAATCATAGGCAAGCTTACACTTTGTTGGGTGAATGAATGATTAAATGCATGATATTTTCTTCATGTTAACTATACCATTCCCATATTATTGTGTGTCTATGAACAAGTTCATGATAATGGGGTTCTATTTAAGTACACTTGTGTTATTGAGCTTTAGTACGACTAATTACATCACTTGGAGATGGCACATAGTGAAACATTTTGCATCTATAGGCCATCACCTCAAGTAGACTAAATCTTGGTAAAAGAAAAAGAAAAAGCAATGAGAGCTTGCTAAAAGTTATATCCGAAAAGGCTACCTAATCATAATAAGGGAAAGCCACTAAATCTTTCAAGTATGCACAAGAGGGATGCGTTTATGTATGTTGAGGTATTATCCATTTGATCTTCTATTGATGTTTTTTGTGAGACCCCAGATTCTTGACCAATTGCTTAAGTGCTAATCAAGAGGTATTTAGCAAGTCCTAACAAATTGTATTTTATATTGTGAAGGTGAATTGGGAGAAGCCCAGACATGAAGCCAGTCAAGTGGCTAAGTCCGGTTTTGCCAGAAATGTGTAAAGGTAAGCCTTCCTTCTAATTGAGCAATTCCTAAGTTAGTAAATAAATTTATTTCATGTGACAGACAAGGGCTTAGTTCTAAATCCCTGTGTGCAGTAGAAGGAAAATGGCAAGAGGGTAATTTTTGGTGTTTCATAAGGAGAAGTTCAAAGTGGGAAAGTGACTTGAGCATTTGAGGAGAAATTTCATTAAGTGGCAAAAGAGGGGTTAGTCTCATACGTATGAACCCAAAACCCTCTCCTCTTCTCCCTACTCTCTTCTCCTCTCCACTCTCTTCACTCCCTACACACTCTCCTCTTCTTCATACTTCCCCATTGGTGAGCAAGTTGAAAAGAAACCCTTGCAAGAAAAGAAAAAGGAGGCAAATATTTGGTGATTTTTGTTTGGGGAAGAAGCTGGAGAAATTGGAGGAAAGCCTTCAAGAAGCACAGGAAGTGCTGCTCGTGAGTTGCTATAGGAGCAAGAACATTTGCTTGGTTGATTGCTAGAGGTAAGCAACACCCTCCCAACCTAGATTTTTGTTTTTCTCATTTTCGTATGCAATGTGGGAAAATTGGGGGTTTTGGTGTAAACTTGATTTTCCTTGCAAATAGGAGAGGGATTTGTTAGGGGTTTCATAGGTAATAGGTAACCACACATTCTAGAGACAATTTAGAGACCAAAAACCATAGAAATGAGTGAGATTGAAGAAAACCTAGAAATTTATGAAATTTGGAAAAAAATCGCGACTTGAGAAATTGCCAGGGCGCCCGAGCACGATGCCAAGCGCCTGTTCAAAAATCTAGTGAAGGCAAGGCCGCTCGTTGGCACTTGAGCACCCTATCGAGCGCCCCGCCTGTGCTTTTTTAAAAAATTCAGAACCTGAGAGCTGATTTTCAGGCTCAGCCGGGCGCCCAAACCAGCGCTCAAGCGCGCATTTAGGCGCCCTGATCAGATTTTAAGTGTTTTGGGATTTTGGTACAAATCCAACTATGGATTGGTTTTATGTGAATCCAACCCATGTACAAATAGGATTTAGGTGTCTAGGAGGTGTACCCACTGGAATCATCTCAAAATTTCCAAATAACCAAGGTTTTGGGTACGTTCTACTGAAATAGGTTTTATAGAGAGTTCATGTTCCAAATTGTTATAAGAATGGGATAATCCAATTCCGCCACTTAGAACACCTTTCAAATGATCTTTGGAAGTAGAAAACCAAAGCCAATTAAAGTTGTACATGTTTCCAAAGAATTGGGGCCTAGGTTGCCCAAGTAAGGTGTGAAATGCAAGATTTAACGCCGTAAATGTAACTTTTTGTTATTGATTATTCTTGTAAGCATGTGCTCTATTTTAGGGCATTGGCCCATTTGTTTGGCATGATATGAAAGGGGCATTGGCCCGCTATTGATGTTATTTATATGGAGGCCAGTGGCCCAAGTTCCATGAGATAATGAAAAAGGGCTTGACCCAAGATTGACTCGGGTAAGGCCATGAGCTACCCTAGAGATTGTACATGCGTGATGGCATGATTTGACACATGGAATTGATTGAATGAACACTTACATAATGAACAATCTTAAGTTATGGATCCATAAATTTAAGTAGGTGTGTTTGTATATAATGCCATGACCAAGTTATTGTTGTTCTTGAGGGGAGCCGAAAGTTGACTTTCTGCTAAAACCCGATCCAGATGCTTACCTCTATATCATTGGATATAGAATCCTGACACGGTTCCAACGCAACTGAGTTTGCAGGAATCAGAGTCCGGATGAGGGTTCGGGCGGTCAAACTTGAGCGGAGCCAAAAGTTGACTTTCTGCTAAAATCCGACCCAGAGGCCTACCCCTAGGTCATGGGATAGAGGGCTCCGATACGATTCTAACGCAACTAAGTTTGCCCAGATCGGAGTCCGGATGGAGAAAATATGAGCTGACGAAGTTTCCGAGTAGCAAAACCAGAAAACTGCACACGTGGCGAGTTGCGCAGGAAAATATCTCGGGGATCAAAAATGTAAATATCCAAATGTCCGAAATATCCCAGGGACTAAATCTGTAAAAATCCAAGAATGTCGGATTAAATCGAAAATGGCCAGGGACTAAATCTGAAAAATTCAGATTTTCCGACCGACGAGCGGCCGCATTAAATGTTTTGTCATCATATTGCCGCTCGCGTGAACGTGGCAAGCGGGTATGCGCTAAGCTCAGCGCAAGCTTAGCGGATACCCCTTTTTCCTCGCCTATAAAGGTCGCATGAGACTTCATTGCTAGGGGTTGGATCATTTCGGGTTGGAAGATTTTGGTCAAGAGCTTTTCTTGGGTGGGGATTTTTGGGTTGCTTTTCGTCGGGTTTTGAGTTTCCATCAGCTCACTCCCTTCTCCTTCTTCTTCCTTCACCCGAAGCCCCCTCTCTTCATCCCTGCTTGCCTCCAAAAAACCCCAAGCACCTCACCCTTCTTTGGTTCTCCTCCATTTCAACCTAAGCAAGTGGAAGCTTGCTACTGTCGGTGCGGTAAAGTGGAGGCTCCAACTGCTGTCTGGCTTCGAGGAGGCGTCTCCACTCTGCTCTAGAACTCAAGAACCACCAGGTAAGGATCCTTGTTATCTTGGGTTACACATATATGAATATGCGATGTTTTCTAAAGGTTTTCGTAAGCCGGTCTTATTCGGTGGTATAAGACCATTGCCATGAAAGCTTGCCATGCTTTTTCTTTTCACTTCCATCTGATGAAGGCCACCAAGCAAGGAAGAGGAAGATGCATGCGTTGTCTGCGTCGAAAAGGGAGCATGTTCCCCAAGTTCCCTTCATCTAATGTACCCCTGTAAACCCCCCTTCTCTCTCCCTTCTCCGAATGTCTGCGTGCATGCCCAGAGTTTAGGTACAGGCGTAGGTGCAAACAACTTTCATATAGAACACTTGACCTAAATCTTCCTCTAAGAATGTGTAAAAATTCCATTCTAATTGAATTTATATGCAGAAATCTGAATTTTTTTTTTATATATATATAATTTCATTCTTAGTTTAAGGTCATATTAATAACCCTATCATACTAACCATAAATCAAAATTATATAAATTTCAAATATCTTAGAAAAGAGTTCCATAACTTTTCTACCATCCGTCCCTTGCATATATTTGCAACTATATGTAGGTTGATGTGAAAGTCATGTAATTCTTTTCTGTTTTAAATAAAATAACGCATCACATACATAATACTACATACAAAAGTTAGGCATTGATCAGATGCTTTATAACTGCAGTAACCCATATTGTACTAGTTCAATACCCAAGTAAATGCTTAGCATTGATCAGACGCTTTACACCACTTTAGGCATGACTTAATACAATTGGCTCATTATAGAACAAACAATAACACACTACATAATTAATCATCCATCCCAATTTGCATAATAGATTGTGATCAATAAATACTATAGATTCTTATGCATAACCTAAATTCTACACATCAAAAATTTCTTAATTCAAACAAGGCTCAATCAACAATCAAGGCTCAAGCATTTATAAGAAAGAGATGGATAAGGAAGGAACATACCTCTAACAACTCCTAAATAAATCCTCAATTGCCATCACACTTGAATCATAACATAACCAATATCAAGAAAAATTTCTGGAAAGAAATCACTATAATGACTAACAATAATTATGAGCATATGCTTGAAATTGATAATTGAAACAAATAAATTTAGTTAGAATACTCTCAACCTAATATGGCCCTAAAAATATTCTCACTAGCGAGCACACAGTCCCAATACCCACCTAAGATTTTTTTACTTCCTAGGTTTTGGGATCCTATATTCTCTGATACCACCTGTAACGCCCCGGTTCTGGGTCCAATTCCCAAAACCCGAGGTGTTATGATATGCAACAAAAGCAACTAAAATATGGAATAATTTAAAACTTTTTCTAACTTTATAATCAGAGTAAAAGCGGAAACTGGAATTCAAATTCTCTTTATTAATCAACAATTATAATATAAAAGGGGTTTCAATTATATGAGCAATCCTACATCTATATAGACTACCCAGCTACAACTAGCCCACAACTTGACGTCCTCACCAAGAGTACCTGAAAAATGGGAGAAACCGGAGTGAGAATAAATCTCAACAAGTAGCAAGGTGCATGCATGAAATCAGTCCATGTTTACAAAATAAGTCATGAGGTGTACAATTAAACCAACAACATTAACAAGGATAATTCCAAAGTTTAAATCAAATCCCATTATTATTATCAACTCATATTTCAATAACAATACCGATAAAACATCGAATGGTCAATGTCATGTAGTTGCTTAGATTGGTTAATCAACCATGCCAGAGCGACATCCACACCTCCATGTACACAGTTCCGGCCTACTCAGGGTATCGGACACTCTGAAATGACGGCCTACTCAGGGTATCGTCATCCAATGCCGGCCTACTCCGGGTATCGGCACTGACAACCAGGCCTACTCTGGGTTTCTAGCTGCTCTACACCGGTCGTGGCAAAACTCCATGGCCATGCCATTACACCAATATAGCATATACATCACATTACTAAGCTTAGACTCTAGATCCAGGACAAGCTAAACCAAAACCGATAAATAACCAATTAAAACTCCGCATTTAGTACACATCACCCGTTGTTCCAACCAGAACATCAACTCACACAAGTGTTCCAACCAGAACATCAAATCTCCACCAGAAATCAAGTAAATAATCTTTGCAACATAGTTCAAAACTTGCCGTCAAGAAACAGGGTTTAATAAATCTCAATCAAGAACAGTACAGTGTATAATTCAAAAGAACTAAAATAAGGCCCCAGTGTTGGATATCCCGAACATCACCTAAATATTTCCCTACATCTACCTCAGAAGGTCTTACAAAATTCCATGATCTATCTTCAATGTTCTCATAAGTAATTTTGTCTCTAATGGTGTAAACAAATACTTTGCTAAGTGATCGAAGACCTTCTAGCATCCAAATCCCCTTTGGTTTACTAAATTATGAGATTCAGCAAGAAAATGGACTAGGCGCTCACTTCCTGAAGTGGGCGCCAGGTGAGCGGAGCTTTTATCATTAAAATAGGTTAAGCGCTCACTCGAGGGTAAGTGGGCGCGAGAAGGGCGTGAGAATTCTAAGTGGGCACGAGCTGAGCGCCAAGTGGGCACGAGCTCGGCGCCAGGTCGATTTTCCTAGGCGCCTACTTCTCGAAGTGGGCGCAAGTGGGCGCCAAGTGAGCGGTGACCCACTACGTTTTTCAAGACTCTGTTAATTCCAAAACTCCAACTCTGGCTGGATTTTTCCGGTCTGTAACTACTTCTCTAGTCTCCCAATACTCCCAGAACACATTCAAACCTATTTTGGATTTAATCTAACATGTTTTCAAGTTATCCCCAAATTATTGTACCAAAACCCGTCGGACTGTCTTTGCCCAGAAATACAAAGAACAATTCATTCAATAACCATACATTCATTCAAACCAAATCCACGAATAAACTAAATCAGGTTTTAAAACGGTGCCACTCACATCTCGGTAATTAAAACTTAACTAGGGTTTCTTTCTAATTCGACCCACCTATGAACAACATTTTTCTTGATTCTAAAAAAAGAGATTCACATCACCAAATCGAAACTTTATAAACATCTAATTTTTCCAATGAAATTCAATTTAAGAACCAATACGATCAATCATCAAAAACATAAGAAAATATGCAATTCCTCCAGTTTCAAGTGTTTGCTACTTGCCTTTTTGATGAACCCACATTTTTCCGAACATCTTCTGTGCACGTTTTTGGAGCTCAACCGGACCTCTCTAAACTTCTTAAATTTTGATCTCCACCGTTCCGTTTGAAGTCCTCCATGAGTAGAACAAAACCCTAAAATTTCAGCCCATTCCAACGGTTGGATCTTTCTATCTCACCGTTCGAAGTTGACTAGTCGGCCATCCCTGCAACTCTTTTTTCTTCCAAAATCCGATTTTCCACCAACTTCTGGGTTAATTCGCACCACCTTAGACTCATCCAAATCCAATCTCCACCGTTCAGATTTAAGCATCTCAAGTATAGAGCATAACCTCCAAATTTCATGACGATCCAACGACTAGATCTCCGGGGATCATCGCTCAAAGTCTACTGGTCGGACCTCTGCAGCACCTCCCTTTTTCCTTTCTTCCCTCTCTTTTCTCTCCTCTCTTTTTCTCCCAAGCTCAAGCACGAATTTTCCCCTCTTTCCTCCTTACTTTTGGACTTGCTAAAAACCCTAAACCTTTCCTAGACTTCCCCTTTTATAAGCTCTCTTAAGTAGAAACCCTACTAAGTTTAGGAAAACATCTAAATAGACTTTTCACTCTTAATTGGAAATCTCCCCATCTTAACCCTCCTAATTCCTCTTTTAAGTATCTTATATAAGAGAAAGATTTATTTTTAATTTATTTTCGTGCTAATTAAATTTCTTATTTTAAAATATTACTAAAACACCCTAAAGCTACCTCTTATCCTCAAACTTAAGGCTCCTTATCAACCATAATCACCAATATACCATTTTTCTTACTTTTAAGCAATAATTTGATATTTAAATCCAAACCTAACCCAAATTAAGTCTAGTTAAATATTTTAAGTCTAATAATTATTTATTTAATCAATATCTTAATCTGGATAATTGGGAAATGACTAAAATACCCTTTCCTTGGAATTCCATACTTAACCTTTGAATCTTTTTCCAAAAATTCTTCTCTTTATTCTTCACATCAATCTTAACCATATAATGTACTTGGATTAATACCTATCTTCTCAATATTTAGGCTTATTTAATTTACTTTATTTTAGGAAAATTCGGGGTTTTACAGTGCGCTAAGCTCGCACCTAGCTCGCGCTGAACTTACGCCCATTACGCCCGTGGGTGCTTTTTCGCTGTTTTCGGTCCGCCCACCTCATGCTGACCTCACGCCTAGTGCCCGGAGGTCAGCGCATACCCCTTTAAGGCCGAGTTGCTTATATTTTTTAAATTCTGAAAATACCCCTACACCGTACCGCGGGGGGTGAGCCCCCCCGCACCCCAACCCCCTTTGTTCGCTACGCGTTTAACTTGTTCCTTGGACCCAGCATAATGAGCTAGTCTCTCCTTGATAAATGTCAATTTTGTATGTTTCTGTGATGTATATTCTGTAACTTTTGCTAAATATGGGTGGCATTCCTAAATCTAGCCAAATGAACCAATAGGGTTTCCGGGTCACCCGAAAACCCAATATGGGACTTGGACCCCCGGTCCAATTTGATTTCCCGTGGGCCTTCCAACGGGGCCCACCAAGCCTAATGAACACAATGAAATGTATGCATGTAACTTAATCGAGATAAGTAAAGTTAACTGATGCATGAAATGTGTGGTTTGGCCGAGACCAAAGGCAAGGGCCTATCGGGCCCGCCAAAGCCCACTAATCAAACCAAGGAAGGGTGCAAACCCTAGACTTCAGAGAGATAAGCTTTCAAGCCAAGATTTGGACTACGGGCCCCAAGCCCAATATCCAACTCACTTTGGCCAATTAAAAAGATAAATCTAATAAAATTACTTGGCCACCATGTGGGCCCACCTGAGGGGCCCACAAACCAATCCGACCCACCTTTTCATGGAAAACACTTAATCTTCAAATCTGAACTTAAAGTAAAAATCAATGCACTTAACCAAAGCCCAAAGGGCCTCCTAGGATAGACCGAGGCCCACAAGGGTACACAGGCTTGACTAAGCCCACCAAGGACACCGTGGGCCTTCCAACGGGGCCCACCCAACCAGACTCAGATTACCTAATTAATCAAGATAAAAGCAATTAAAGGGACCCACACCACTCAGGTGGTCTCGCCAGACTTAACCAAACTGCATATCGGATTAGGAGTCGGGTGAGACCCAAGTAAGCTGACTCAAACTAGGATAAACCTAAGGGACCCGTCACCCGACGAGGTAGACCGGAGTGTCTAAGGACTTCCCCGGACCACAACCGAGACCATACTTAGAATCTCAAAAGCCGCAGACCCAAGTCTTAATAGACAAGATTAGGCACCCAGGTGTCCGCCTGCACCCCATCAGGCGGTGGCGACTCCAAATTTCCCCGTGCCGCGTTTCCGACGCGGGCACAAAAGGGATTACTTACAAAATGCCCACAACATTTTTGTGAAGTCCGACTCTAAATATAACACGGTCTCAACCTATAATGCCTTTTAGAGATTCCCTTCAAGGTCTTACATCACTTTGGTAATCTAAGTTACAAGCTAGGTCTTGTACTCAATGGAAAATCCTCATTACGTCATGTAAGGATATGAGCAAGGACTTTTGGTGACTGTTGATATACCCTTTGTAATGCCCCGAACCCGAGTCAATGCAAAAACCGGCACTCAACCTGAATCCGAAGTGCTACGGGCCCAAAACATCAAATTACCAGACCAATAATATCATTCATTAAACAATTAAAATCAGAGTGCGGAAGTCTTATCATCAATAAAACCAATAATAATAATAATCGTGGATTAAAGTCATCCAAACCTTCTCATCAAAATATAACTCAAGTCTAGTAAAACAGGTTCTATCACTTTCATAAACATCAATCCATAAAATAACAGAAAATAATCAAATGTATCTAACATCTGTATCAACCTCAAAAACTATATCTAATATGGATAATAATATTCGTCTAGAAGGAAATCAGCAAACTCGCCCCCAGAAGCAAACCTCGAGTCTCTCTCACATGTATCGGCTAAAAAAAAACAAAACAAATAGGAATGAGATACGAATATCCCAGTAGGTAACAACATGTATGAATAAACAGTTTATACATAGAAGATAGTTACTTTCATGCTCGGTAAAATATACGAGATAAGCAAGATACGATACAATTTCAACAGATTAAACAATTCTCAAATAAAAACAGTTCACAAGTATAATCTTTTCCATCAACATAAATTTCCAACACAATAGTGTAATAATCAAGATTACAACTAATCCATCACAATCCATCATACAACATTGTAGGACTCATGAAGGCAAGCACGACTTTGAAAAGAAACTCTCCATTCACTATGCCACCATGCGACTTATGAGGAAAGCTATTAAGACCCTCAAACCCATATATCACTAAGACAAGAGCCGTAGTCATCAACTTATTGCACACGAAACTTACGAAGTTCGGCACGTACCACCAGCATGCAGCACCTAAATCAATACATGGAGATAGCTACTTATCCGCATATACAGGATTTACCAGCGAGGCTCGAAATGACCCTACAGATGTGCAGACCCCCCATTGCAAACTAACTTGCAAAGGAAGCGCGAGCACAAATTAGAGTACCCAAACAAAGAAAAACCTCTCCACTCTCAAGCTTAACCCTATGGATCCATATGTAGCTATGCCCACTAGACACCAACAATATCAATTACCTCAAACGAACATGGTTTAATAAAAATGCCTAGCGGCATATAGGGATTTCCGAAGCTTACACTCTTTCTAAATATAAATTTACAAAATAGTTCAAATGTGAAGATTTTCTAAAGTTCTGAAACCAAGATACTTTAAAATATACTTTTGTTGAGAAATAATTTTCCAAATCAAATCAAATTAGATACTGAAATAACCCAAAAATCCTTTTATTTTCAAAGTAAGACAACTCTTTTTTCAAACATCCTAAATCACTCATCAATTTGTTTAAATACACAGTCATTGAAAACAGTTGTAAACACTCACTATTTGTAGGTGCGGGTATTTAAAATTCATTTAAATTTGTTTTGGAATTGAATGGCTGTTAAAAATAGGCGAAAACAAGTTTTTTATGAGGTCGCTCGACTTTGTCGCTCAGGCGACCTGGTTAGGCGGCCATATAGTTTAAAACGAAAATTTTAAAACAAAGGGCGCTTATGTGATCGCCCAGGCGATCCTCTTGGGTGACCTACCCAAAATCAATACTTTTAACAGTCGCTCAACCCATCGCTTAGGCGATCTAGTTGGGCAACCTTTCTAACTTAATTCTAAAAATACATAGGCGAGGCGCTCGTCTAGATCGCTCAAGTGATCATGCCAAGCGTTCGACTAACAACGGCTAATCCGACTTCCAAAAACTAATTTTTAATGCATCAAACAACTTCAAATCAACTCTACTAACTTCAGAACAAATGTATTATACTTCCAAATCATATAGAAACATATATACCACACTTTCAAATAAGGAAGAACAATCAAAATGTAAGAAAAACCAAGTTTCGAATAAACAGAGTATGCTACCTACCTCTGTTCGATTGAGTTCCCTTCTTCCTCCTCAAGTGTAGATGATGATCCCTCTACAGCAATACAGAACTTCTTCTAGGATGAAGAACGCTTCAATATCAATGAAAACTCCTTCTCTTCTCTCTCGGTCTCTGGTTTCCTTCAGTTGTCAGAGAATACAAGTCTAAAATACGATTAGTATTTTGAGAAGTATTCTCTTAAGTATTAACCCTATTTTAGTCTTATGATTCCATGTGTCTCACTACCATCAACTCTTATGCTACTAACCAATCAGATTAATTAATAGCCTTACATTAATACTTATTTATTTCATGATCCAATGGTCATATTTGCTTCAATCTCCAGATCTCCTCCATTAGTGTGATCACATATATTTATAATTACAATCTATCAGTAAAATCCTCAATAAAATACTGATTATTATTTAATTAAAAATTCCTGCAAATTTCAAGCACTTACACCCTTACACCTCAACCGTTCCAAAAACAGTGTCAATAGCATGCTAAACTCATGTATGAACCTTAAACAATTCCTAATTAAGGCATACCGAGGTTAACACTTGGCTTTCATTGACAACCATAGCATACTTTTGCCCATAAGCATGTTAAACCATATCTTATAACAATTCATCAATAATTCGTATATTGAAACTCATAACATGCATATAAATATATATAAAAACATAGGCATGTTAAATCATGATTCAATATGAGTTACCATGCAAAACATACATTAGAGACTCAAAAACATGTTTACAAATATGTATCGAAGCATTCATGGCAATATAATTGTAGATAATAGACAAAAACAAATTAAATAAGAATTTCTGGGTTATCTAAACATCCCTACCACAATTTTCTAAATTTAGACCTCCTAAACAAGTTTTTAAACATCCCATGAAGTATTTCTAACCTTTCAATTGCGTCCAAATTACCCGGATTAAAACATAGATGCTTTACCATTAAATTCATGTTAATGATTTCACATCAAGCAAGATAAATTCAGATTTATATAAATCATCACATCTGAATGCTTTTACATATTCATAGAGCAAAACCCACTAATAAATCATGATTTTCTTGCATAAAAATCAATGCAATCAAATCTTAAGAACATTACACATGAGTTCAATCAAAGATGTATTCAATCATATAAAACTCAACTCATAACAAGGCATGCTAACACTATATTGCACTCATCCCAACTGCTAAATTCAATCACATAATGGTTTAGGCATAATCCTACAAGCTTGGGTTCTATTTACAACTTAGAAGCTGTAGTTCCACATACCTTTAAGTGCTAAAACCCTCTTTTTGTTTGAACAATAGGTGCATTCATGTTTTTGCTAATTTCGAATCAAGCTAGACATCTCCAAAAGCCATATTCATTGTTCTGATTGAAGAACTATGTGTCAGGAATAACTCCTCCAAATTTATGCTCAATCCGACGTTGCGTTACTTACAGATCACATTTTGATTAAAACTGGACAGGAAATTCCTGCAGCACTTTTCTTCTCTTATGGACGTCCAAAATTCTTCCCTCTTGACTTCTCTTGTTCTCTCTCTCTAGATCACTATTTCTCCTTCTTTTGCTTCATCTTCTCCATGTGCAAGCTTGTAGGGTTTCTCCACACATTCAGATCTCCATTGATAGGGTAAAAATCTTAACAGTAATCCCTAGCATTACTATTTATAATAGGGTATTAAAGTTTCCTACTCCAACTAGGTGATCATGTTTCCTACTAGCTATATAATCCTACTAGGCTTCCCTAATGTAACTAAGATTTCAAGTTTACTTAATCTTTAACTTCTAATTTAATTTATTTTCGTCCTATTATCATCCCTTATTTTTAAATATTACCTCATCATCCCATAACCTCACTAATTTCCTAATTTAAGACCCCTAAACAAGTGTTACTGTTAAAATGCAATTTTTCCACTTTATAGGCTCTTAATCTTGGTCTATAAATTTAATGTAAACTAATCTAAACTCAAATTAAGTTTTCAAGCCTATTGAGTATTTAATTATTTACTTAAATAATTTGGAAATTACTAAGCTACCATTTTTCAAATTTCAAGGATGTTATATAAAGGACATAATGAATCAAAATTGGGCAAGACCTCATAAGGTCAAAATCAGGCCCAAAACAATACATGCTGGAATAGGAGATGGGTGAATCGAATGGATTCGAACCAAACTAACCAGGGTTGATATGAGGGACCTGTCTTCGACAAGGTGGACCAAGGTATCTACTGTCTTCTTTGGACCATAGTTGGGTGCTTATCCAAGTATCTAAAAAGCATATCAAGCCTTGGACAGACTTTTAGGCACCAGGTGCCTACCTGCACCCCATCAGGATGTAACAGCTCCTTAATCCATTAAACTTGAAAGAAAGCGTGCTAAGAAGAGAAGAAAAAACCGCATGCACCAGGACCCCGACATGCACACACACATTATCCTTTCTTTTAGTTTCTAATATTGAACATTAAGTGTAAGCACCCAATTTTTACACCCCCCCCCCCCCCGAAAATCGAGAAAATAAACCCTAGAAGATAGACTGAACATAAAGAGAGGAAGATTGACCCTTTTCTTGAGTAATAATTCAACATTCTATTCCATACTAACGGATATAAAATCCCGTCACGATTTTAGTGCAATTGAGTTTGCGTAAATCGGAATCCGAGTGAGAGAGATATGGTCAGAACATTTGAAAGGGTAATTAAATGTAGAAGGCATTGCCAAATGGCAAAACGTGCAAACGTTTGCCAAGTGGCAAAATGACAAAAAAGAGGAAAATACAGAAATGAACAGTGAACAAACGAAAATATATTGAATAAAATAAGATTAAATCAATAAAAAGCTTTTCAAATAAATAAAAAATAAAAAAATGTCACTATTCATGACACCCAATCACTATTCACATAAGGAAAACCCGAATTTTGTAGAATCTGATAAGATTGTGTTGAACCACATATAGTATACGGTTCAATGAAAAGGCTAAGTGTACCATATTTCAAATACGGTGCAAAGATATTCTCTTGATCCACTCCCACCAATCGACAACTTAGCAAATGAGTTTTGGTGGATCCCCTATCTGGACACTTTGCGTGAATCCTTGTTGGGATTGTGCCGCATGTCGACCAAAACTCATTTGCACTAAATGAGGTTTCCCACAGCTCGTGCGAACCGGGGAACGGACTTGGGCTCAACCGGTGGACGACACGCGTCCCACATTCCTCTCTCCTCTTTCGAGCCATTTCATCGATTGGAGCCGCGTTTGAGCCATTTTGTCAATTGGAGCCGCGTTCCAAATCTTTCATTTTCCTCAAGCGATTCCGAAATCCCCAAAAATTTCAAATTTCCCTCCTCGCCATTTCACCTGCCATTTTCATCAAAATTCCCTCCTTGCCATTTCAACTGCCATTTTAATCTCCTGTGCGATTTGATGCACTCCTGATGACTAACATCGACGACGGCTGTCCGGTTGGTGAAATGCCATGACAGGTATGAATATGCTTTGCTTTGGTTTGGGCTCCATTGTCTTGTTAACAGGTGAAGATCGTTTTTTGCACTCCCTTTTTTCTTTTTTTCCTAATGAAGCACCTACATTCTGTGCCTCAAGTTTCTTTGATTTCGTAGCTGCATAGATCGTTAAGAAAGATAGTTTTGAGGTAGGAGAATTGGGTCATGTTGATAGATATGGGCAGGCTTTTTGTGGTCTGTCTTGAAGGCAAGATCTACAGTTGCAAGTACTGCCAAACCCATCTCGGTCTAACTGACGACATGATCTCTAAGGTTTTTTCTTCTTTGATTTTAGTCGATTACTGTATTTTGTTTCTGTGGTTGTTGTAAAATCGTCATTTGATGAATATTGACGTGTTTTTTTATGCTAGTCTTTTGGAATCTTGTGAGTTTGTGAGGGATAAATGATCTATGCCTTCCTGTGCATTTATATTTTTGTGGGGGTTTTGGTTAGTGTTGAAATACTTCTTTCTGTGTCAGATGAGAGGAATTAGGAAAGACCCATAACTTATGAAAGATCAGGGAAGATATTTGCGTTCTTTTCCTGATGTTTTTGTCTTTTGAGGATTCCTTTAGTCAGGATTCGGGAATTAAGAGAAAGCACATATGGGTCCATTTATGGTTTATTCTTTGTCCCTTCATAGCAATCTTCGTTTTGGTTGTCTTATTTTAGCCATTTTAGTTGTTGGGTCTCTTAGATATTGACTTGCGACTTTGCTTATGTTCTTGGTTGTATGCTAGCCTAGAAGGTTTATTTGTTCAGTGGCTTGTTTTTATTTTCTTGCCAATGCTTGGTTCGGTAATTGGAATCTTTAGTATTTAGTTCTTCTTGTTGCTTTTATTTTTTTATTAGGAACTAATTTTTTAGCAATCTTTCTTGATTTGATAATTGGAATTGATGAAAAAACCATAATGGTATATCTTTTCTGGCTTTGCTTTGATATTTGGATTTTCTAGATGGAGACATTTTCACTTTGTATTTTTCGGGTGTCTGTACATATTTACTGTAATCTTGACTTCTTTTGTTGCAAGCATATTTTCTTTACTAACTCTGGTTATCAGGATCTCAAGAAGAGATCTAAAATGAAACTAACTTTACTTGTAAATATTTTTGTTAGTGTGCCTTTGTGAGATTTGGTTTGATGTTCAGACCTTTTTATAGGTCTTATGAATGCTGGAATTGTTGCATCATCTTTGTTTTCCCTCCTATTAATTCTTCATAAATAACTGGATCATTTCAATTATCAAACAGAAAAATTAATCTTATATTTCTAATTGGAAAAGCTTGTGGAATTTATAAGTATTTTGACAAATTGAATGGAAAACCAGAGAATAACGCAATTGAGTATCTGCAATGGTGAAAGTTGTTAGATTAAAATTGCTCGTAGAAGATCTGAACAGCTTAAATTTTGGCATTCTATCATTACTAAGTGCTTTTTTCATATTTCAGAACCTCTAGAGATTTTAACATTTCCAGTGTTGCCTGTTGAGTGTCATTTATTCATGTATTCATGTGGGTTACTATGGAGTGGGGTGAGAGGATGGTTACTGTTACTTTATCAATTAGCATCTTGAGGTCACATAAGTGATGGGTTTTGCATGATTAATCAACCTAAAAACCAGGGCCATAGAAAAATCATTCTGATAGAAAAAGTGCCTCTCTTAATTGACTTGGGATTAAATCCAAGCATTCAAGTATAACTATGTTCAAAGATTCATATCAGTCAAAGCTCTTCTCATATCAGAATATAACTTTCAAAACCTTGCCAATCAGATTAAAACCACCAATATAAGTGTGAGACATGGAAAATCAATTTAATGACTTCCTATCATCACACGGGATTCATAAAAAGGAGGAGTCGCCACCATTCAATTTTTAGGTGTGAATGGACACAAAAATCATCAAATAAAATACAAAAAGCAAAGCTAGATTAAAAATAACTCTACTTTAAAATAATAACCAGAGATGGGTAAGGGGATTAGATTACGAATAGGGGAAGGTGTTAGGTACCCCATTCATCCACACAAGGTTGTTGCCAGGTATTGTTCATGTTAGAAAAAATGCTTGCTAAGAAAAAAACCAAATTAAAAGTATGAAAAAGAACAAAAAAGATGTATGGCCTTTTTTATATGAATGGCCCAATTAATTCTAGACCCTTAATATGAATATACCATCTTGAGGGTTTCATGATTGAGTAAAAAAACAAGATAAAAATCAAAGAAAGCAAACCTAAAGTAAAACACCAAAAAGGCTAGATTCAATTTAAATCCTTGAAATAAAAAATTAAAATAAAAATATTGAGGAATTAAACCTGAACAATCAAGGGTACTGATCTAGTCAAAATCTCTCATTAATTGAGAGATCTAAACTGAATATACCCATATTGATGTAAGACATAAAAAAGGGAGAGTTTAGACCATATGATCTTCTCTCAAAAATTTAAATAATACAAAAATCATCTCATAATATTGAAGAACAAATCTAAACAGTTCTAGGGTACAGATCTAGTCTAGATTTCTCATTGGTTGAGAGATCTAAACTAGATTCACCCATCTTGATGAAAAACATCAAAAAGGGAGAGTTCAGACCATAGGATCCTCTCTCAAAAATTAAAATAACACAAAAATCATCTCATAATATTGAAGAACAAATCTAAATAGTTCTCGGGTACAGATCTAGTCCATATTTTTCATTGGTTGAGAGATCTAAACCAGATTCACCCATGTTGATGAAAAACATCAAAAAGGGAGAGTTCAGACCATAGGATCCTCTCTCAAAAATTAAAATAACACAAAAATCATCTCATAATATTGAAGAACAAATCTAAACAGTTATAGGGTACAGATCTAGTCCAGATTTCTCATTGGTTGAGAGATCTAAACCGGATTCACCCATGTTGATGAAAAACATAAAAAAGGGAGAGTTCAGACCATAGGATCCTCTCTCAAAAATTAAAATAACTTAAAAATCACCTCATGATGCTGAAGAATAAATCCGAATCATCTAGGGTACAGATCTGGTCCAAATTTCTCATTGGTTGAGAGACCTAAACCAGATTCACCCATGTTGATAAAAAAACACCAAAAGGAAGAGTTTAGACCATAGGATCTTCTCTCAAAAATTAAAATAACACAAAAATCACCTCATGAAACCCTAGAGGTTACTTTAAGGCTTCTGATTTCAGATCTACTATATTGATCATGATAGATCCAAAATCTTAGCCTAATAATAACCAAAAGAAAGAAAATAATATAAAAACAAAAAACAAAAAAACAAAACTCTAGGAGGAAAATAAGATCTAATGCAATGAACAGCATAGATCCATGGTATTCCTCCATATTTCAGAAATAAACAATCACATATACAAACAAAGTATTTTAAATACTCATATCAAAGATTACAACACAAAAGGATCTATCCTACGGATCCACCTATCCCCCTTTCCCCTAGCTCTCTCTTCACGTTTTACGGCTAGAGAGTAGTCTTGAGGTACTTGGAGGTAGGTTTGGGTAACAACCACACATAGGCCTTATTCTACAGAAAAAAGTAGAAGACAGAATAATCCTAGAATTTAAAACAGAAAAGAAGAGGAGAGGCATACCTGGATTTCTGAAAGTGGAGAGGCTGGTGTAAGCACCCCATTTTTTCACCCCCAAAAGTACCAAAAATGAAAACCCTGGACAGAAAGTCAAACCCCAAGGGGTGAAAAGTTGACTTTTTGATCAAGTGATAACTGGCCACCTTGCTTTATCTCAATGGATAGAGAATCCCGACATGGTTCAAATGCAACTGAGTTTGCTAAAATCGGAGTCCGGATGAAGGATCTGTAAGCCGGTCAAACTTGAGGGGAACCAAAAGTTGACTTTCTGCTAAACCCCAAATCAACTACTTAAACCTATCCCAATTGATAGAGTGCTCCGATACGGTTCTAACGCAACTGAGTTTGCCCAAATCGGAGTCCGAATGAAGAAGATATGAGCAGTTGAAGTTTCCGAGCAGCAAGATCGGAAACTGCACATGTGGCAGCAAATGCAGCAAAATATCTTGGGGGGCAATCTTTAAAAATCAAAAACTTGCTAAATATCTCAGGGACTAAACCAAAATTCGCAGGGGGCAATTTGCGGATATCCAAAAGTGTCAAATCGGTCAAGTCGAGGGGCAAATTTATAAATATCTTGCTTGTATTCGACCATATATGTCGGATACACATACTTTTCTTCATATCCGACATATATTGCTGGATACAAGAGATTTGCCCGTGAGATTTGCATGGATTCGCTGACAGATTCGCGCAGAAAATTTAATTTTTGAAATAATTGTGTTTGTATCCGACATAAAATGTCAGATACAAAGGGCATATAGTGTATCCGACATAAAATGTCGGATACACACAAGGTTATGTGTATTCGACATTTTATGTCGGATACAAAAAATGCCTATAAAAAGGCAAAAGCAGCTCCATTTTGGGGGTTGGCTTTTCTTAGGCTGTTTCCACCCCTTCTCCCCCACTGTACCTGGTCCAAAACCTCCCACTTTAACCCCTCCTTGCATCCCAAACCTAACCACCTCCTGGTTTGCCCATCTTATCCCTCCCTACTCTCTTCTCTTCCTCACTCAAGAACTAGGAGAAGGAGAAAAGGCTACTATTGGTGGGAGGAGGTGCTGCTCCAGCTGCTTCCTTCACCTCAAGGAAGTTCAACACATCTCATTCCAGGTTTCTGACCCCAAGGTAATGTTCCCCATGGAAACTTGTTTAACATAGATCAAAATGAGCATATTTGGGTATTTTCTAGGTGTAGTGTCTCTTCTCCTTGCTTTCTCCTCTTCATGTTGAATATGGAAGCCCCATGGTAAGGGGGAGGTGTACATATGGCCCATGGAGGATGAGGGTTCGTTTAAGTATGTTTTTCATGGCCTCAAGGGTATTTATCTTGTTATTGTTTGTCTCATTTGCATGGGGGAGCATGTTCCCCCATTTAGTCGTTCATCCGTTGTACCCCATTTTAACCCCCTTATCCCTTCTCTAGATGGTTGTTAGGATTGAATGAATGGTTTATGCTTATAGGGTTATATTGTAAATCATGCATGACGTAGGTTTTTATGTGACATAGTTACTGTTTTGGGTGTGCATGCCATTTTCCATCATCCACAAGCACTTGGAGCATGCATGCGAGTAAAACCCCACGTTTATACATGACCATACAGTAGAACCACATGAGCCTATCTTTCTCCGTTTTTTGTGTATTTCTAGCATGATCTTTCTTATTTATTCTCTTCTTTTTACTGCTGTCTTGCATATGTAAAATCAGTCTTACCCTCTTCTTGTTTATGCATTTCGTATGCATGCTTGCACTTTCATTCATTAGAGGCATGATTAATGCATGCTTTGATCATTCTCTTATCTAGTTTCCCACATGGGCATAAGTATAGCTCATAAGCATGGAAAATTCTCATACATGCATATTGGTATGAAGTTTGATCATTGGATTCTCTTGGTTGGTTCCAATTAATGCATGCTAGTTGCTGATTTTTAGGATGGAAGAGACCAAAACAGGGACACTTAAGTCCCTGTTTCCTTGCTGAATTTAGTTCAAAGAAGGAGAGGGCAAACCCTTCGCCTTCTCCTATTCTTTTGGCTATCCTTGAAAGAAGCCCATTCTTCTTCACTTGAACCACTGTGGGCCCACATAGGGGCCCATAGATCTTCGGGAATACCCTAAGAAGCTCATGAATCTGAGCCCACTGCAAAAACCATGAAAAGGCCTTTTCCAAGCTGATCCGACAACTCAAGTCAGATCAGCAGAATAGTATTTGTAGCCGACCGGAGTTGTCGGCTACACTGGCTTCTGTGTGTAGCCGACAACTTAGGTTGGCTACACTGCTAGAATTCCATTTTCTGTGTTTTTGTATCTTGTATGATTTCTTTACTCTTCCAACTGAGCCGAATAAACCAGTAGGGTTTCCAGGTGAGCCGGAAACCCAGGATGGGCCACGGACCAACCCGGTCCAACTTGACTCATTGTGGGCCATCCAACGGGGCCCACCAAGTCCGACCAACTCACCAGAATGTAAACAAGCATGCCAAGTTAATTGAGTGGGCCCAATCATTCGAGGCCCACCCAAAGCCCAAAAAGGAAGCATGCAGGCTTAGGATTGTGGTTTGGCGGCGACCGTGGGCCAGGGCCTATCGGGCCCGCCAAGCCCGTTAACAAAACCTGAAGAGTCAAAACCCTAATTCCCTAGGTAACGGGCCCCAAGCCCACTCTGGCACAGAATAATCAAAGATAATCTAAATTGCTTGGCAACCAACTGTGTGGCCCACCCAGGGGCCCACAAAGCAATCCCGGCCCGCTTTGCATGAAAATCATGTAAAATCCCAGATTGAACTTTAAAGTAAAATCAATTCATTGAGTCAAGCCCAAAGGGCCTCTCAGGCTTAGACTGAGGCCCAACCAGAGGAATGTGGGCTGAACTCAGCCCACCAAGGAACCCGCGGGCCTTCCAACGGGGCCTGCCCAATCAGACTCATCTCACTCTAAGCTAAGAAGATAAAATCAAGAGACCCACACCACTTTGGCGGTCCCGCAAAACTTAACCAAATGTGCATGCTGGATTAGGAATCGGGTGAGTAGACCAAAGTTGACGCAAAACCAGGAAAACCATGGGACCCGTCATCCGACGGGGTGGACTGGGGTGTCTACGGACTTCCCCAAACCGCAACCGAGAGCTTGCTTAGAATCTCCAGCCGCAGACCAAGCCTTAATAGACAAACTTAGGCACCTAGGTGTCTGCCTGCACCCCATCAGGCAGCGGCGACTCCAAATTACCCTTTTTCCCATCCGGAGGAACGCATGCAAATCCGTGCGCCCCGCCGTGTGCGTTCTCACTTGCGCACAGCAGGGGTTCCCTTCTTCACTTGGAGCTCTTCAATCTCTAATTTCTGGTCATTTGCTTGAGGAGAGGCCCTCTATTTATAAGCAAACTCAAGGGTAATGAAGTCCTAAGGGTAGACACAAAAGTGTCTAGAACCTTCCAACTTAACCCTAAAGCATTAGTTCAGAGGCATTTGGCTAATCTCGGAGGCTAAATTCGGGAATTCCCACTTCTTAGATAGAGGTATAGAAGTAAATAAGTGAAAACTCTCGGGATTTTCCAATTTGGAACAAAACATTAGTATCCGACAACACAGGTCGGATACAAACAAAACTCTTTGTATCCGAGATTAAATTTCGGATACATTGAAAATTGTTTGTATTCGAAAACTATTTTTGTCATGACCCGGAACCAAGTCTACCCCTCCAAGGCATGACCCGTCCCAGACCATGGCAAGTGGGTCTTTATACTCAACAAAACACGAAGGATTTTAAAACTTTTCTATATAAGTGCAAATGTAGACAGTTCATACTTGTGCATATCAAAAGTGTTCATATATATATATATAATTGAAATGAAATGAGACATGAGAGTTGGTTACAAAATATTGGGTGACTAGTCACTCTTCTCAAGTGTGAAGGTTTTACCATTCAAAACTATACATGTATTAACAAAAGAAAATCCTAAGGCCTATAGTAGTCTTCCTCTCTATACCCTATAGCTTTCTCCTTGCCTCTATCCCCAGCCCGGTCCTTCACACTGGACGTCGATAGATCTGAAAAATAAGATAGAAATCAACTGTGAGACGAATGTCTCAGTAAGCAACACATGCATGATTCGGTGAAATCATAGTTTATGCAAATATCTCTCGATAAACCATGACATGCTGGTAGTTCTAATACTACAAAATCCACGGCATCTTAGTATCATACAATTTGTGCATGCATGTGCTTCAGTGTACAGATAATCCATTTAATAGAAATCATGTACTCAACATTATCACTTGTTATCTAGGATGTTTATATATACTACACATGGCTTCATCTAGCATCACTGATTCCACGTGGTGGCTAGGCATTTACGCCGATTCCCCTTGACGTACAGGCATCCACTGCCGATTCCCCGTAGCAAGTGGGCATCGGCCACCGATGATGCTGGTGCCAGGATGATATCACAATATAGAACAGTACAGTAACAAGAACCACTGGCCATGGCATATATATACAAAAATTCCCATTTAAGACTATGGATCCATACCTTAAGGGTTTATTATGTCGATGTGTTATTTATCAAATTCACAACAATTATAGCAACAAGGTACAAAATAATAACACACCAATTATCCCAAGCTTGAGTGGAGGATGCTAGTTCTCTATCTCCAAGTTGGGAGGAACAAGGGTCCACTACCCCAACTGAGATGAACCGCTCAGAACCCACCAATGCCTCATGCACTCTTGCATGGAAAATACTCAAGGGTAGCCCATGGCCTTACCCGAGTCAATCTTAGGCCACTGCCCTCTGCTCAATACATTTCAATGTCATTGGGACCACTGCCCTCTTTTCAATATCAAAACAACGGGCCACTGCCCTCTCATTTATGATTAATGATCATGGGCCACTACCCTTTCATCTCATGTTACAAGTGATGGGCAAAAGCCCTTGAGGTGGTGCAAATGTAATACGGGCCAATGCCCTCATTATCGTGCAACTCATGTTAAGTGTAATACGAAACCAATGCCCTACATGCTATGTGTAAAATACCAGGCCGAAGCCCATCTGGTCATGGGTGGTGTACTCACACTGATGGTCAATGGTAAAGGTTTGGTTTTCTAGAAATTCTACATCTCATGACTCTTTTGGGGCAACCTATGCCTCAACTCTTTTGATACTTGTATATCTCGGTCTCGGTTCTTGATTTCTACTTCTAAGGGTTAATTGGAAAATGTTTGAGGTGGTGAAATCAAATTATCCTATTCCTATAGTAATCTGGGACAGAAACTCATTCTAAGACTTTCTTGGGCAAAACGTATCCAAAATCTTTGTTATTTGGAATTTTGAGTTACTTTCAGTTGGAACACCTCCTAGACACCTAACTCTCACTTCTACATAGGTTGGATTTGAATAAAAACAAAGGACAGTTCAATCTGGGCTAAATATGCAAATTGAGGAAAGTTTGGTAAGTGCGCTCGATAGGTCGCTCGAGCTTGCTTTGAGCGGCCGGGATTTAGCTCTCGGGTTCTTCTGTTAAGACACTCGCTAGATCAGTCGCTCGAGAGTCACTCGAGCGGCCATGCCTTAAATCACTTCCTAAGCTACCTAAAACTACAGCCTGTTGCCGCGCTCGAGCGACTGCTCAGGCGGCTGGGTTTTTTTGATAGTTCGCGAAATCTGAACTTTTGGGGATTTTGGTTTTTCTCAAATCTCACTTGTTCTGGGTGTTTTTGGGCTCGAAATCACTCCTAGCATGTGTAGAAATCTACTACCAACAAAACCCCTCAAAGAAATCCCTCCCATTTGGCCTAGGACTCATTTTCACATCTCAACTCTAACATTCATCTAACATGCGATTTTTGGCCGAAAATGGGAAAACAAGGTTGGGGTGGTGTTGCTTACCTCTTGCAATCACTTGAGCAAGTTTCCTAGCTTCCTTTGCAACTCACGAATAGCTCCTTGCTTGCTTGGGTGCTCGTTCCACAAATCTCCAACCCCAAACCCAAACGAAAATCACTTTTCTTGGGGGTTTGTTCTTTCTATTCTTGCAAGTAACCTTTTCCAATGAGTTTAGAAATGAATGGGGACGAAAATGGGGGAATGAGGGAGAAGAAATGGGAGAGGAAATGAGAGAAAGTGAAGAGTAAAAGGGTTGGGAATGGGTGTTGGTCGTGAATGGCCTTTCCTTTGGCTTTCTTCACTTAAGCAAAAACCCCCCAAGGCGCTATAATTACAAGTTCGGTACTCTCTCTTCCTACATTGCACATAACACCAACACTTAGCTATTTTATCTCACTCTAAAATAATCTGCCCAATCATTTAGGAATTTCTCAAGGTAGGAAGGCTCACCTTCGCAGGTTGTTGACAGTCCGAGGCTTAGCCACTTTGGCTGGCTTTAGGCTTGAGCTTCTCCAGCTTCACCTACACATATAGCTCATTGATTAGGATGTGCTAGGGATATTGGAACAGGGTTTCACAATTTTCGAATACAAAGAAATGAGCTTTTATCCGAATTTTAATTTCGGCTACAAAATAAAAACTGTTTTTTAATGCTTTTGGCCAATTACAATGCAATTTGGGGTGTCTACAATAAGAAATCAAACTCGTTAGTTACTTGACTAAACTAGAAATCGATGCATAAATAATCTTTAAAGGGGTACTAATTGCCTCTGTTTGCAAATCCTCCGAAGTTCTCCTCCAAAATCAATCTCATCAACTTTCAAAAGATGATAACACCAGAAAAACACCAGCAAATTGAACCTTGACTCCCCAACAATGGTCGAAACCTCCCTTCTCTCTTTCAGTAGGCAATTCCTTTATTCCCAATCGACAAAGACCAAAACAAAAAAGATTCCTTGATTTCATAACTTCTGTTTATACATACATGCCCAACCAACCATAACCCTATTGCATGTTTCCTAAACATGCAAAACTCATTATAGAAACCATCAATTGACCAATACATTCCTATTTAAATTTAGTTTCTAATATTTAAGAAAAACATGATCCTATACAACTCACCTCCACCATGCTCATATACCTCAACCAATAAGAATTTAAATAAATCTTAAAATAAGATTCACCTTGATCAAGACTCTTCCAACCTTCGGATTTCCACAAGATTCTCAAATATGAACTTCCTCTTCTCCACCTATTCAAAACAACATTTAAATTAAAGTACACTTTCCTAGATTTCTTAAAATAAAAATAATCATCTTAATTAAAGAAAATTCAGGGTTTTACAGAAGGCATGCCCTCATAATTGGTTAGCATATATTTCTTTTACATGTCTCTTAGTTTTCCTCCATGTATTGCTAAAAATACCAATATAGCTACCAAAGCCTTTTGGTTTGATTCCAATGCAAAACCCATTGGTATCTTCATTTCAACAACTTTCCTCCTATTCAATTGTAGCACCCCAGATCCGAGTTGTTCATTAAAGATATAACTCGTCTCATAGTAACACTATGCATGAGCCCATAAAAAGCCAATGCCATAATATAATTCAACAATTATATCAATATCAGAGTGTAGAAACAAAAGAGAAAATAAACAAAACTAATCTGAATCTTTATTACTTCATAATTCTGAAAAAAAATCTTCAAATAAAACAAGTAAATCTCCTACTATAAAAATTCTGGACACGAAGGTCTACTACATCACTCACTCTCATCTCTCCAATCATAAAATAACTTCTTATCTCAAGAAAAATAAACTCCTAAAACATAAATCAAAATCCTACATAAGGCAATAATAATCATCCTCTATGTAATCGTCCAAAGGATACTCCTCACTAGTACCATGTGGCTCTACCCCAGCAGTATCGTCCTCTCTAGAAAAGTCTGAAAACAAAACAAAATAAAGCAATAATGAGATATAAATCCCAACAAGTAAAACATGCATGAATAAAGCATTTTATCATATATAAATTTCAAAATAGCATGTGTTTCAAATATAGAATAGTAAGGGATAATTCATTTACAAGTCATTTTCCAATCATCATCAAAAATATATTTGTAATCAAACAAACCAAATCGTCGCAATGATGTGCCATCACAGGACTCATGAGAACAATACATCTCTGAAAAGCTAAATGGTTGCCACTTCACAACTTAGGTGCGAAGCTGAGATACACAGTCATCGACTAATCGCGGATCACCCAACTGAGATACACGGAGGGCTGGCACGTACAATCCAATCAACTGCAACAACGTGGGAATACCAAACCAAGATACATGGTGGGTAACCCAAAATAACCACACCGAGACACATGACGAGTAGGATTGAGGTATACGACGGAAGCATATATGAAACAGGTTTAACCAAACAAAGAAAATACTATTTTCACTCCTAGCTAAACTATGGATCTATATCAAGCTATGCCCATTATACACGCAAAACAAAATACTAAAATCATACAATCTTTGATACCCAAAAACAATCCACAACTTTTATAATTTATCTCAAATCATCCCAAGATACATGGAGGAAAACAATGCTCAAACTCAAGCTACATGCGTAAGAAATAACCACTCCGAGGTACACGGAGGAAAATATATGCAATTCTTTCAAAACAACCCTGGAAAAATCTTTAGTTAGGTCTAATACAAGTGTAGGAATCAATAAAATCAAACAAAGTTAAAAAGAAAAGAGTTTGGAACGATAAACTTGAATAAAAACTATTTCAGTAGGACTTACCCAAAATCTTTATAAAAATTCAATTTAATCAACGGCCAGTGCAAAAATTATCAAAACACTCTAATCTTATTGGTACATAAGTTGGAAATCAATAAAAACAATTTTATAATAAAAAACTAAGCTTATTTCAAAAATACAACTTTTCTGTCAAGAGCGCTCGAGCGCTGTTGGGCACTCGTACAGGTGCTCAAGTAAACCCACATTCACCAAAGTCAGCCGCTCGGGATCGCACTCGAGCGTTCTCCCGGGCACTCGGTTTACCAAACTCCATCAGCTTTCGGGTTTTGAAAACTTGAAAAAAAAAAAACAGGCGGGGCAAATTCAGTGACGCTCGAGCGTTGTTGAGCGCCCTAGCAATCACCTCAGCGCCTGGCATGGTGCTCGAGCATGATTGCAGGCGTCCATGCAAACTCGTAAAAATTTGAATTTTCCGAAACTTTGTGAATTTCATACTAAAATCATATAACACCAAACCAACACTTCAAATCACTTCGAAAAAATTCATAAACATCCTCTAGACATGTTAGATCAGTTTAAACCAAATAAAACTTCGTTTATAAATCAAATCAAATAAAAAACAATCATATAAACACACTTTAATAGTTTTTGAGAAAACCAAAACGTAAACATAAAACCTATGAAAATCCTTGTATAAACTAACATAGTTTTCTTCTAACTCATCTCATCATATGTATCTAAATTAACCTTAACAAATAAACAAAAATCATGCAACGAATAAACGAAAACAAGGGTGTTACTTGCTTTTTCGCAAAATCCAACTCTAAACTAACAAAACAGCGACTTCTCTTCTTCTCCTCCAATTCTGGGCATGATTTCTTCTCTCAAACTCTCAAACACTCATCCAGCAAGTCTCCTTCAATACTGTAAAACCCCGAATTTTTGCCTAATAAATAAATAAATAATAAATAAAAGAAAATATGAGTTAAGTCCTAATTAAAATAAAAAGTGAAGATTTAGAGGATAATTAATTCGAATAAGTCATAAATTGTAAATAAAGAAAGAATTTTAATGAAATTAGCCTAAAAGAGTAAAAAGGGTATTTTGGTAATTTTCAGAAAAGGGTAATTAATAAATAGATCATTAAATAATAACTAGAATTAGAAAATAGAAGAAAATAATTTATTTAGACAAGTTAGAAATTAAAAGGAATTAATAAAAGCCTAAAAGTGGGAAAAAGGGTAATTAGGAGATTTCACGTCTTAATTTGGAGAAAATAATGTTTTAGGGGATATTAAAGTTTAATTAAATATTATGCACGAAAATAGGTTATAAATAGGAGTTTAGATGATAAGAGATCAAATTATTAAGGTTTAAGTAGAAAAATAAAAGGTGGAGAAAAAGTAAGAATTAATTAGACTGGGTTAGACTTTAATTAGACCATGGTTGGGTTAGCCCAAATTAAAGTAGCCTATTAGGGTTGGTTTAGGACTTCTAAAGCCTAATATAAATAGGAGATTAAGGTTAGACAAGAGAGAATTTTCGTGGGTTTATTATTGAGAGAAAAGAGGGAGAGAAAGGAAGGAGGTTGCTAATGGAAGTGTCTGACCAGTCATCATCAAAACATGATCGGGGAAAATCCGTGCGGTAGATTGCTGTCAAATTTGGAGGTTTTGTTCATGACTGAGGGAACTACAATGTGTACAGTGGAGATTTGAATTGGGAGACTCTAGCTTGGTGCGTTTGGGAGCAAAAGTAAGGTCCAGAATTAGAAGCTTCAATGGAAGAAGGATTTTAGCGTATAAGGCAAGTAGTAACCTTGGAAAACGTGAGGAACTGCATGATTTTGTTTTCTATGATTTCATATGGTTTGAATGGATTAGTCAGAACTGTATTTACATGGAATCAAAGTGCTTATAGTTTAATGATTGGTGTTCTTGATGGATTTGTCAAAATTAAAGAAGAAAACTTAGTTTGATTATGTAAATAAATGTAGGAGGGTATTTAATTTAAAAGAATTAATCTAGAAGGCTTTAGGTATGTTATAGAATGTTAGTAGATTGATTTAGACCAAAGAAACATATAGCAAAAGCATAAAAATCCGAACTTAAAAAATCTGGAAATTTCTGTTAAAAATTGCACGAGCGCCTAGGATCGCCTAGGATCGCCTAACCCTGTAGAGGTCGGCGCTCTATGTAAAATTTGCAGATTTTGGGGATTTTGTAATATGAATAAATATTCAATAAATTTTCTGATTAGTTAAGCATGTTAGCATCTTTATAAGGACCTAATTAAGGTATAAAAATTATAAAATTAAATTGGAAAGATTAATCAATAAATTGAAGGTATATAATGAAAGGGTGTGCATAAAAGGGTCTAAATGGTATGGGATATTGATAGAAATAATTCTACTATAATTCCTAGGGTAAAAACATCTCCTAAACTTTATTTTAGGTCTGTAAGACATGCTGGAATAATAAAATACAGAAAACCTAAATAGAAACTATCTTGGGTGTTAAGATAGGAAATTGGATTCTAATAAAGGGATTAATAAGGAAAACACTAAGATTTGATTTACTTTAATTGAGCTTTCAATATGAATGTTGGCTACTGGAATTGCATAAACTCTGAGTTTTATCAAACACACGATACATGAGTTTTATTTTGAATATATTTGGGAAATTGCATATGTTATTCTGAAAAAGCCTTTAATTGAATTTGTAAGGATTGAATCATGGTTTTCCCATGGAATGGAATATTTGGATATGTTTTGGTATGTGGAATGATGTTGTTCACTTTACTTTTACGGTTGGGTGATACGGCTTCTGTGGTTGAGTTGATACTAGCTTTTACGGCAGAGATGGGTAATCCTCTGTGTAGAGATGTGTAATCCTTTACGGGTAAAAGTGTGTATGCCTCCTTCATTAGCATGTCCTGCTGTATGTGGTTTTATCGTGGTTTGTGTCAGTGGGCTTAGCTGTATATGGATCCATAGTTTTGGCTGGTTAGCTAAGTGGTATTTAGTTTGGGTTGAATTACTCCTATATGCGAGCGCGCTTCCCTTGCAAGTTAGTTTGCTCTGGGAAGTTCCTATGTCTGGAGGGATACCCCGGTGCGCCACTGGTGATTCCCTATACATGTGAATAAGCGACCATCTCCATGTATTGATTCTGGTGTTGCATGTTGGTGGTACTGTAACGCCCCGGATCCGAGTCATGAAATAACACCGTAACTCATTCCCGGAGGTTAATTTAAAACACAGGATCGCAATATCAGAGTGAAGGAAAAACATGAATACAACAATAACTATATAACAGAGTGCGCTAAAAATATTCCCAAACTAAAATAAAACTCACATGTCCAAGTAACTACCCTCAAGTATCGAGCTCTCCAAGAGTATCTGAAAACAAAACGAAAGCAACGGGGTGAGATACGAATATCCCAGTGAGCAGCACATGCATGCACAAATACATTTAGTTCAGTTCTAAAACATGCCATGATTACAAACCATATACAACGATGATAACACGTATAACCCAACAAAACTTCAACAATCCAATTTACATCCGTGAGGAAAACCATCGTATAAACCAAGTAGTAAAGACGATATCAATCATGCATATAGCCGTAAAGTCACGTATAACCAGGTAGCAACATATCGAAGAAAACATAGTTCAACAACTCAGGTTTTTGAAATACTAGAGTATTTATCATGGGCTACTCCGCACCAATAGATCAACGAATAAAACATATCACGTCAAACAAAAACAAATCCCCACAGTGGTCAATGTCATGTAGTTGCTTAGATTGGTTAATCAACATGCCAGAGCGACATCCACACCTCCATGTACACAGTTCCGGCCTACTCAGGGTATCGGACACTCTGAAATGACGGCCTACTCAGGGTATCGTCATCCAATGCCGGCATACTCTGGGTATCGGCACTGACAACCAGGCCTACTCAGGGTATCTGGCTGCTCTACACCAGTCGCGGCAACACTCCATGGCCATGCCATTACCCCAATAAAAAAAAATACATCACATTACTAAGCTTAGACTCTGGATCCAGGACAAGCTAAACCAAAAACCGATAAATAACCAACAAAACTCCGCATTCAGTACACACATCACAAGTTGTTCCAACCAATACAGTAATTCCTCACAAGTGTTCCAACCAGAACAGTAATTACTCACAAGTGTTCCAACCAGAACAGTAATTACTCACAAGTGTTCCAACCAGAACAGAATAAGATATGATTCTAAACTGGCCACAGATATAAAACAATATTCCAGTAAATCATTCCTGAAGTGCACTGTGCATTCAAAGGTGAACTAGCATAATAGTGTAGATGTATTTCAGCAAGACAATATGGTTTCAAAACTGACTTTTCAGAATAAAGCACATTATATAGAAATGATTTCAGCATCCAACTTCGATTAAACATAAATCAGCAAAACATCTCCTAGATTCTCAATTTCGCTTTCATAATCCAAATCAATCAAAACGAATGTTGTAAAGACCTCAAAACGCATTTTGGATGAGTGGAATAGTCTTAGGATCCCCTATAAGGTCACCATACCAAAAAGCAATCAATTCTGAGACAAAAAGTTTCGGACCTCAAAATATTCTAAGTCTAGTTAAAAACGTTGACTTTTAGTATATAATTTTTCTAGACAATTCTACAAGGAGTTTCGGGCTCAAATTTTGGTTGATGTCTATTGGTGGATAAACACATCTCCTAGAATTTTCTGGGCTCCTGAATTACTTATCTGGGTATTAAACCCAAATCGGGCTTTTTGATTAAAACCGGGATTTAGGCATGAACTGAAAAGTTGACTTTTTATTGGCTGGGAATTAGACCTTAGAAGTATTTTTATTGGTTCCAAATAGGGGGTAAAACCTTATTTACATGTAAAGACTTAAGTAAATGGAGCAATAAATACACAAGACATTTACTTAAATGTCTTTCATGTAAATAAGGGGCTATTTTCAACCAATTCAACAAATTTGGGTAGGTGCGCTTACTTAACTCGAGTGGGTGCCAGTGAGCGCCAAGTGGGCGGATAGTCAATGGCCTAAATTTGGGATATGCGCCTACTCGATAGTAAGTGGGCGTGAGAAGGGCGCGAGATAGGCGCATCAAATTTGAGTGGGCGCGAGCTCGACGGCAAGTCTGGTTTTACTATGCGCCTACTTCCCGAAGTGGGTGCCAAGTGGGCATCAAGTGGGCGGATACCCACTGCATTTTTCAGTTCTCTGTTAACTCCAAATCTTCGACTCTGGCCGAAATTTTTCAATCTACAACCACTTCTCTAGTCTCCTAATACCCCCAGAACACATTCAAACCTAATTTGAAATTAATCAAACACACTTTTCATTTATCCCCAATTAACTGTACAGAAAAACCTTCGGACTATCTCCGCCCAGAAAACTAGTGAATAACTCGTTCGACAATCATATGCATTCGAATTAAAAACTAAGAATAACACAAGGTGTTAAAACAGTGCCACTCACCTTATATGCTTCCAAGTCTTGGCAATCGGCAACCCCGAAGAGAAAATCCCCAAATCAGCAGTTCGGCCGACTGCTTGCTATGGTCGAACAGAGGTTCCCTGAAGGAAGAAAAACCCTTCTGAAATTCTTGTTAACACTTACCTACCGGCAGGAAGTCTTCCCTAGCTCGTCTCTCCCACAGAACTTCCCCAACTCCTTTCTCTCAAAGAACCCTAAACAAACGCCGCGGCCGCCAAACCTCTCATACTAGAGCAAAAACCCAAAACCTAATTTCTTAAGGTATTTATACCTTCCGCAAATACGCTTGCTGCTCGACGACCCTTTTAACTCTGATATGGTGTGTGCTCGCCCACCAAAACCCCTACATTAGCACCTTCCAATTTATAATAAATTTCAAACACACTATTATCAATTTCTTTAAACCAACATTTGATGCCTGTTTAACTTAATTTAAAATCTTCATAATTTAGGCTTGGGAAATTCCAAGACTACCCTCACTTGTTCCAACACCGAACCGCCAAAATCCAAATCCATGGAAGTCCAATAACCAAATTTTCCCATTTTAATAATTCATCCTATTTAACATTTTGAAATTAACTCTAATTAATTTCCTTTTCTCTGTTTCTAAAGTTCTCCATTAATTAAATAAGTTTTAAAAGCATAAAATCCTAAATTTTAATGTTATTAAAATTCGGGATTTTACAGGTACATGCCAACTCTGTTGAGTTTGTGCGCAATAGGTCGGTGACTACGGCTCTTGTCTATAGCTGCGCTACATGGGGCTTGAGTATCATTAAGTAGCATTGCCCCTAAGCCGCACGGTGGTATAGCAGTTAGTTGAGTGTCATCTCAAATACTTATCATCTTTGTGAGTCCTGCAATGGCACGTGTTTTATCGTTTTCATCGGTTTTACCCCGTTAACATCAAGTTACTGGTATTTATACATGATCATATATTTTATCGCTTTATTTGTAATTGCCATGGATAACTTGGATTTCTCGTCTTATCATTGATTAATCGAATACATCATGACTATTTGCTTACATTGGACTGTTTCTAATTGCATGCACCTGCTACTTGCTGAGATGTAAATCTCACTCCATTTTCCCCTATTTTTCAGGTTGCTTGGAGAGATCGCGAAGATGGGGTTTTAATTTGATGGGTAAAATTGTAATTTGTATTAATGGCACATGCTGATTAGATAAAGTTTACTTTAAACTGAATTGATATTATTAAATAAAGAATTGTTTTATTGGCCACCATAACTCTGATGTAATTAATTAGTAAAATTTAAAATTATTGTGAATCTTGGTTTGTATTTGACCCCAGCTTCATGGTAACAACTTGAGTTTGGTTGTTGAACCGGACTTGGGTTGTTACAGTAGCGAACTGGGTTCGGGTTGGGAGCCGGTTTGCACTGACCCAGGTTCGGGGCGTTACAAATACCACACATCCAAGACAAGAGAAATCAATCTTCTATTTTCTTAAAAAAATTCCTATTTATACTTAAAAATCTGATTCTAACCTATTTAGGAGTTTCTATTCTTCTAAACTCATGACTAGAAGTGTTTGGACGTCCAGCCATGTCCATTTAGGTAATTTATCAATGTTTAATTAAAATAAGATAGCCTACCTTGTATATTTATCCTACTCATGCACCTTCACCAATTAAAATTCAAATAAAAGCTAAAATATATATTTACTTGGTTGTTTATTCCCTTTCACCACATCCTTGGCAATCTCTAGGCTTGATCTTCCTCTTCACCTCCTATCCATATCAATAAAATTCTAATTAATCACTTAATCCAATATTTTCCTCAATAATTTAATTAAATTATTTAAAAGGGAAAATTGGGGGGATTACATCAATTCTCTATAATTCAACCCAAAAGCTAATCTAAAATCAATCTTTAATAACCAAAATTCAAAATCAGCCCCTACTTATACATGTCTATGTATATGGACCTACATTAATAATCATGTAATAATTATCCATCCCCATGCATTGCAGGGGTTGTTTGCAAACATAATAGATATTAAGAACACGAGAAATCATATAATTAATATATTGGTTCTATAACATAGTTCACTGACACCACAATTCTTGTTATATCTGATGAAAGGAATAGCTCCTACGAATGATACTTACATCTCAATGACAAGACTACATAGACATTAAAGACATGAGAAATCAAATAAGTATTTGTAGTTATTTTGAGATGTAAATTATTATCTTTAGTATGCACAAGGAGGACAAACGGCAAAATTCAATTCTTATAATTGTTATTGTCTATGCAAATCTTTGATCAATTTATGAATTTTATTGAATGAAAAATTAAGGACCTCTCTCGGGCATGTACCTGTGCACATGGTCGCATGGTGGGGCGCACGGGTTCTCGTGCCTTCGGATGGGTAAAACGGGAAGGTTGGAGTCGCCACTGCCTGATGGGGTGCAGGCAGACACCTGTGTGCCTAAGTTTGCTTAATCTGATGGTCTGCGGCTTTGAGATTTTAAGTCAATTTTGGTTATCTCACCTGATTCCTATTCCAACATGCACAGTTTGATCAAGTCTGGCGGAATTAAACTACCAAAATAATCCTTTTATTTTTCATCTATGAAGTCTGGAAAAAGTTCAACTAAATAACATCCACCAAGGTGTAGATTGAAGATACCAATCATCTTTTCAAAAGACATCAAACTCCTTAATATAAATACTGAAAATAATCCCTAAAAACATAAATCTAAAGGTCTCTCTATGTCCTACACAGGAATGAAATAATCTTCTTCCTGGTAATCACAGTATTCTCCCGGTGTCTCTACCCCGGCAACATCCTCTCCGGGAATATTTGAAAACAAAACCGATAAAAAAATAATGTGAGAAACACTATGTCAGTAAACAGTCATGCAAATAGTTGACCACAATAAAATATGCAACGCTTAATCCGAATAACCACAATAAGAATCAAGACAACTATGATATACAATTTGTCCATCTCATGGGACTCATGAAATAGTATACCAGATAAAGAGAGTAGACATGTGCCAGTATGCTACCTAACCGAATTACGATGGACCAGCCGCCCTGTAGTCTGGCTATTCAACACCAACGGAAGAACCCAACCATGAGTTAGCATGTACGGCCCAACCAATCCAGGAGTGGGTAACGTAGCGACCGACCAATTCAGGAGCAGTACCATCCTCGAGATGATGGAATGCCTCAGACACAGAATTCAAACCCCTCTAATACACATTTCACTTACTAGCTATTCTATGGATCCATATAACTGCTAAGCCCACTCAACAGTGAGAAAAACCAATCAAGGTAATGGACATACTTCTCAATAACACCCACCTAATACAGAACCATATCTGTATCACCAAATCCGCTCATGCAGAAAACAATAAATCAGGCACCAGCCTTGTCACACCAGTGACCCAAAACCAAAACAAAATGCACCAAGTCATATGTCCAAAACTCCAAGTTTCAACGGGCCAATATGTCCCAAATGTGTATCGACTCCATCGATGCACACAATACCTTCATATCACCCAAATACAGGTGTATGAACTCACAAAACCAACCTTGGTTAAAAGTAAAATCTTTTGGAACAATAGAATCAAATAAAAGTGCTTCTTTAGAATCATCTACCCAAAATCTTTATAAAATTGAATTTAAAACATCCGCTAATGCAAACACTTCCCAAATACCCCAATCTTGATGGTACATAGGCTAAAATTTAATAAAACCACTTCCTTAGTGAAAACTAGGTTGAAAAATCAAGTTTTCCAAATTCTGACAGACTGGTCGCTCGAGCGGCCAAGGGCGCTTGATCGGCCTTACAAAACAGGTTAATTCAGGGTAGGTCGCTCAAGCGACTGCTCTAGCAGTAGTTCAATCTGGGTAAAATTGCTCTCGGGTTTGGAATATATACATAGGGTGCTCAAGCGACTGCTCAGGCGGCCCGATACGTAAAAAATCCGCGACTTTGCGAAATTCCATAAAAATTCCAAAATTCAATAATCAATGCATCAAAACCATTCTAAATCATTCTAAAATACTTTATAAACATGCTAGAATAATTCCCAACAATTAAAACATCATAAATAACAAAATCAATGCATCAAACACCGAATAACCATGAATATCGTCTAAACACAAATTTAGATTTTATGTAAGTGTCAAGGGACTACTTACCTGGTTTTAGGAACTTAAATCTTCTCTAAGAGCAACGAAATATCACTCCTAAGTTTGCAAAACGATTCCGGAAAGCCTCGATCACGTCTGGGTTCAAAATCACACTTTTAAGCCTCTAGCAACATATCAATCTCTCCAAAACAAAACTGTGTATTACTTGCTCTTACCTGGTTTCTATGGGCACGAAAATACTCCTCCTTCTCTAAGACGGCTCCCACAATTGTTTAGAGTTTAGGTTTTGATCACAAGGCAACTAGGAGAAAGAAAAATAAGAAACAAGTAACGCTAATGGTTGGTTTCTATTTTGGTACTTTAGTGCTCAACATGAATCTCAACTCCATGCACAACTAGGTTTTATTATTTATTTAGTGGCTTTTACTAAAACCAACTTAAATCAAACCATCTTAAACCAACTTAACCCCTTGGGTCAACCCACTATCCTTGGGTTTGACCAACCCGTTTGTATTCTCCTTGATTATAATACAATTAATTCTTGCTAATAATATAATAGCACAATAATTAGTATGTTAAAATTATATTTGGGTCAATAATTAGGTGCTCACCTTATATAGGCTCTCCTATCGTATCCGGTTCATCTTGAACTCCTCTTGGTTGAACCAAGATCTCATCTCCTGCATATTATTAACCAATTAGTCTAGTTACTAAAATCTGGGATTTTACAGTCCCTTTACTTGATTTTATCTTTTTGGCTTAAGGCGATGTGAGTCTGGTTGGGCGGGCCTAGTTGGAAGGCCCGCGGATCCCTTGGTAGGCTAAGTCCAGCCCATGTGCCCCTTGATGGGCCTCTGTCTAAGCCTAAGACGCCATTTGGGCCTTGGTTCAATGAGTTTGATTTTACTTTAAAGTTCAAGTTGAAAATTAGGTGATTTGCATGCAAAGGTGGGCTGGAATTTGTTCGTGGGCCCCTGGGTGGGCCTCAGAACAGTTGCCAAATGATTTGATTTATCTTTGATTAATCTTATATCAAAATGGGCTAGGAATGGGCTTGGTTCAATGGGCTTAGTAGACCTGATAGGCCCGTACCTGCGGTCACGGCCAAACCACCTATCCTAAGCCTGCATGCTTCCTCTTTGGGCTTTTGATGGGCCTCATAGGGTTCGGCCCATTTAGATTACTTCAATTGTTTTATTTATCTTGTTTATTTCCAAAACTGATCTTGGGCTGGGTGGGCCCCGTTGGAAGGCCCACCAAAGAATCCAATTGGGCTTAGAAACCCATGTCCTATGTTGGGTTTCCGGTTGACCCAAAAACCCTGCTGGTTCACCTGGTTCTTTTTCCAAGTAATACGATAGCACAACAAATCAACAAATGTTCAAAAATCTGGTTTTCATCAAATTCTTAAAGTAATCGAAAATTAATTTTGGTTAAACATGATACACAGTATAACCGAAAATGGATTTCGGTTACACTGTGTTTCTAGCTTAACCAAAATTGAATTTCGGCAATGAAAGCACCCATAACCGACCTGAATTTTTGGTTAATGTGCAAAAATCACTTTTTTCAATTTTTCCACAGAAAACCTAACCTTGGCACCCATGAGCATATATGTGGTCTATGTGGGCCCGCAGTTGTAACGCCCCAGACCCATAACCAGCAAGATATTGTCCGCTCTGGGCCCAAAGGGCCCTCACGGATTTGTTCTTAAGGGACATCATGAGAAAACTTCCCAGGGGGTCACCCATCCTAAGAGTGCTCTCATCCGAGCACGCTTAACTTTGGGGTCCCCAGGGGATTTAGTCCCGTGTTGCTCCTTAAAAGGCCTCTTATTAATTTGGGGGTCTTAAGGTTACTTATAGCATCCCCAAGCGTTGTGGGATCCCAACCATATGCACATCCATGCCTGTAGCTTTCCATGTGAGCTCTACACCTTCACAGCTACCAGACAGGATGTTACAGCAGTGGTATAAAAACCCAAATATTGGCCTCGCTTGGCTACTAGCTAGTCAACTATACACCCAAATAGCATTCTCTACAACCAAATAATTCAAGGGCAAAGCAAACACAACTCACTACATCTTTAAACTTAGTGGAGGAAGGTGCACATGCTCATGCCTTCATGCCAAAAGCAATGAAGTTAAAGAGGGAACCTAACATGCCTTATTTGAACCAAACATGCATGTGCTCATGTGCGTATGTGGAAAGAGAGGAGGACAACTTGAAAAACAAGACAAACAGCAGGTGAAGTAGGGGGATCATGATATGTGGGTGGGATGAAGGTGCTATTCATATACACAAGCAAAAACCATAATGCTAGGCAAACCTTATTTCATGATAAAACAAACACAAGGATACCAAGCATGACACTTAAGCTAACATGGCATGATGAAGAAGGGATCCGGGGGGTTTAATGGGGTACATTGGATCAAAGGGGGAGAGGAGAACATGCTCTCCTCACACTTTATAAAACGTGTTAGCGCACGGGGTGGAGATGTGGACATGACATAACCAAAACATACTCTCGTTTCCCCCCGTGAGGCCCATTCCTCTTTCCTTACCATGAGAGCTCTACCATTAGGAGAGGGGCATCAAACAAAGAAGAAAAGGAGATCAAAGATGCTCAACTCAAAGAAAATAACATGCAAGAGGTGAAGGATATTACAATATGCTCACAATGCTCTTATTCTCATATATGTCGAATGAAATTACCAAGGAAGCTTACCTTGAGGACTTAAGGACCCTTGAGTGATGAGTTGAACTTCCTTCAAGGCTGGGACAGCACCTAGCCACCTCTCTTTGACCTCTAATACTCCACTGAGGTTCCTCCTTGAGCCAAAAAATGGGGAAGGAAAGGAGTGGGAAGGGTTTAGAAGGGTTGGAATGTGGTTTAGGGTGTTTGGGAAGGATGGAGAGGGTAGAGAGGGAAGCCACAAACAGGGTATAGTGGGGGCAAGATTCGGCAAGCAGCAAAGAGGAGCCAACCCTTGCAAATGAGCTGCTAAGCAGCTTTTATAGACAAAAAAAGTAATCAGAATTAAATTCCGGTTACGAAGGAAATATAGTATAACCAAAATTTAATTTTGGTTATACTAAAAACATGTGTAACAGAGATTGAATTTTGGTTACACCTTTTCCCGACATGCAATCATGAGAAATCTGAGATTTTGTCGGAAAATCTACCAGAAAAATCTGGATTTTTA
Organism: Buxus sempervirens; assembly: GCA_947561395.2. Lineage (NCBI taxonomy): Eukaryota > Viridiplantae > Streptophyta > Magnoliopsida > Buxales > Buxaceae > Buxus > Buxus sempervirens. The sequence goes on along the minus strand of OX387187.1, from coordinate 508,806 downwards.
CTTTATGAATCGGAATTGGATTCCAGTTATACACATTTTGTGTATAACCGAAATTTAATTCCGGTTATTATGAGATTTTTCCCGATTTGCCCTTGAGATATTATCTTGAATTTTTGATTATTTACAAATTTTCCCCAGCTATTTACGGATTCGTCCCTGAGATTTTTTAGTATTTTGGATATTTACAGATTCAATCCCTGAGATATTTTCAACATTTTGGATATTCACGAATTCACCCCTGAGATATTTTCCTGCTCCTTCGCCATGTGGGCAATTTCTGGCATTGCTGCCCGGAAACTTCAACTACTCATATCTTCTTCATCTAGACTCCGATCTGAGCAAACTCAGTTGCGTTAGAACCGTATCAGAGTCCTCTATCCATTGGGATAGTATTAAGCAGCTGATTTGGGGTTTAGCAAAAAGTCAATTTCTGCTCCCCCTCAAGCTTGACCGGCCTGTAAATCCTTCATCCGAACTCCAATTCCAACAAACTAAGTTGCGTTGGAACCGTGTCGGGATTCTCTATCCATTGAGATAAAGCGGGGTGGTCAATTATCACTTGATCAAAAATTCAACTTTTTGTCCCCTCAGGGTTTGACTTTTCTGCTAGGGTTTGCAATTCCGACACTTCCAGGGGTGCAAAAATGAGGTGCTTACAGTACCTATATGCTCATTCAGCTCCTAGTTATGTTTATACATAAGAGCCTTATGTTTCAAATGCCATCAATATTGACTAAGAAGATGCAAATCCATTATGATAGAACTCGTTATTCTCATTTTGCAAACTAGTCCTTTGTTAGCATTATCACTAATCCTCCATTTCTATGGCCTAAGCATCTATATTTTAAAATTATTTACACTCAGTTGCTAAATTAAGTCCTCATAGTTGTAAATTCATTATGATAGAACTACATTATAAACCATGTGTAGATGACCGTTTTTGTAATTCTACACATCACCTATATAATGATTTGGCATGGATTATTTGTCACATGATAAAAACAGATTTATCACGGGTTATCTGCCACCCGACAGAAACAACCCATTATGGGTCATCTGTCACCTAGTAAAGATAGCTTGTCGTGGGTTATTTGCTACCCGACAAAAACAATAATAATAAAATATGACATGATTTATTTATATTAAATATATCTGGCATATTGGAGTGGAGAACTCCGTCTTGGGCGAAAGCCCACTTAGGGGGGGTTTCTGGCGGTACTTAAGGCGTGGCGGACACAAGCGTGGGAATCATTGGCAGCCAGTGATGATTCACGACATGTCGACCTAGAATGACGAAGACGTCAAGTGATTTATAATTCCACATCCTGACATGTGGGACCCAGTATACAAATAAGAGAGCTCTATCTTTTATCATCACTATCTCTTATTTTATTCTTATCATGAACCTAGCCATCTATGAGACAAGATTCAAGATATATATGAGAACATCCTAAATCCTCAGATTGTGACAAGTGTCACTATCCTAGATACCCCAATCCTTCTATAAATATAAGAACCCTCTTCCATTTGAGGGAGCCCCCTGTATCTTTGGCTGCTGAGAGCAGTACTTCTTTTACTCTAGACTTTCTCCAAGTTTACCAGGAATTCTCTAAGTCCATATTTGGATTTCTTTCTTCTACACTTTCTGGAACCATTAAAGGAGTTCTCTGGCTTTGGTATACGTGAAGAACACTTGAGTATCTCCCATTTCTCATTCTAGCCATTGCCTACCTCTCATGCCTTATCGACTCCAACCCTCTTCTGTTCTGTAACGGCACAGGAATGGTTGCTGAGTCGGTGGTTTAGACCAGCATCGGACGTACCTCTCCTACTCAGAATCAATATTTGAAGACACATCATCGGCATTTTGACACCGTGGAGACAATACTAGACACGTGGACGTGGATTCAAAAAAAGGCACCAACATTTTCTGGCGACTCCGTTGGAAAGGTAAAGTCTTTGACAGAAGAAATCTTTGAAGAATCGGAGATATGGTGGGAGCTAGAAGGACGCGAGGTGGACAAAGTGGTCTGGAACCTGCTGCATCTAGAGGACGTTCCCAACATCAACAGGCCCCAGCACGTGATGAGAATACGAATTCACACCCAGCGCAATCTACCCAAAATACCGACAAACTAGCAGAAAATACTTCATAGTTGAACGAACGCGTTGAGGAACTCTTCGACATCATTGACGCCAAGCAACTAGAGGAGTCTCCTCTTATTGTTGAGGAGCATGACGAGCAACAGAAGATACTCTCAAGCTCGGTTGTTGGAAAAGAAGAGAGATCATTTGTTGGAAAGAAGAGAAAAAGTCTGGTGATTATATCACCATGGCAGACTTTGAAAGCTCGCTGAGAAGGCGATATTTATGGTTCATGGCAAAAGCTACAAGATCGCGTGGTATGCTTCAAATGCACAAAACCCAGCTATAGCTGACGCATCTGGCGAACATTCTCAGAACCAATAGTAGAAAAACCAGAATGAGGATGCTCGTGACGGAGTCAATTTTCATGGCATGAGGGCAGGCTTGCAACATAATCCGAATTTACTTGCAGTGTATCATGGTTTGAATGCCCGCGTGGAAGAGATATACCGAACGATGCTCGAAAGATTTGCAGACAAGCAGCCTACTGGACAAATAGAAGGCGTCGTTGAGCACCAGGATCTATTATAAAACTCTGTCGCTATCAAACAGGCTGAAAAATCTGCCGAGATTGTTACACGATCAAATTTGGGAGACATACTACAAAAAAAGATGAAAAAGTTGGATGCCGAATATTGATAGTGCAATTTTACTCCACCGTATTATGACATGGATTTCAAACGCAAAGAAAATGAGATATGCTGAATGAACACATCTGAAGAGGTCAAACAGATGTCTCTTGGCAAGATGAACCTAACTCTCTATCCAAGTCACTTTCTCAGAGGCCTCAACATAACCTCACTATGATACTTCCTAACTTAGACTATCAGTCCATATATCTCTTATTAAGACTTGAAGAATCTACAACAAAATGAGCAAAGAGTTGAATTCAAGACAAAGCAATATAAATGAGATACTACAAAATATGTTGAATGAGAAGCTGCATGATATAGAGTATGAGATGCTGAACGAGAACCTATACGAGATATTGTATGAGATCTGATTCTTCTGAGGCAAGAGATTGTGTATGGCACCGATCTGGCTGACGAGCTAAACGGAAGCCAGATTCTTTATGTCCAAAGAGATCAGTCCTATAGGCCAAAGATTTGGGCATGGCACTGATCTCGCTAACGAGCTTGATGGGAGACACATTCCTTATGGTCAGATTATCAACACCATGGGTTTGTGTATGGCACTGATCTCGCTGACGAGCTTGACGGGAGCCACATTCCTTATTGTCGCATTATCAATGCCAATGGTTTGTGTATAGCACCGATCTTGCTGATGAGCTTGACGAGAGCCACATTCCTCTTGGCAAAAAAGAAATTGGCCAAGTGTTTGTGTGTGGCACCAATATTCCAGATGAGCATGACAAGAGCCACATTCCTTATGGAATGCCAAGGGTTTGTGCATGGCATTGATCTTACTGACGATCTTGACGGGAGCCACATTCCCTATGGATGAGGTTATCAGTGCCAAAAGATTCTGCATGGCACTGATCCGGCTGATAAGCGCCGACAGGAGTCACATTCCCGATGGCTAGCCCAAGACTAGCATATTAATTGTGCAATTGTGACAGAGGAGTCTTCGAAAACACACTTTGCCAGCATATTATTCTTGTTTATTTGTCTAGTCAAAAAAAAAAAGAAACAAGAAGATGTATGAGATATGTGACAAAGTATATGACTTGTATATGGAAATCTCATTATAGCGACAACTACAACCTACCAACTATTGTTGGACAAAGATGGAAGTCAATGCGACAAAATATAAATCCTTAGCCGAAGGCGGTGGAATGACGTCAAATCCTAGAAACAGAAGAAAGTCACCAGATTTTTCATAAAAAACAGAAGCTAATCCGCCAAGCCAATAATGAACAGGCATTGAATGTGTATCAAGTGATGAAGCCAAAGAACTACACTGACAACACTTTGACGAATGTGGCAGATATGGAGAAAGCAAAGAACTATTTTAACATCTACAAAGCCAATGGTATTATTAGCCTATGATGAAAGCGGGTACATCTATTTATGCCGAGAAATTATGTCCATATGAAATGCATGGCAATCTCATCTATGTTTATCAAAGTGCTTAAAAATTCTGTGAAGCCATGGCTCTTTCCATATTTGAGGGCTAAATCTATATCAATTTATTAACTTCGCTATTGAAGGACAATTCTGGATTGTTGTTGTTACTGAATACTTTATCAAGTGACATTCACAGAAGCTGCCATGGAGCTTGTCAACAAATATCACAACAAATGTAAGATTTGACGACCTAAGCTGAAGATTGTGTGTGGCATTGCTCAGTAAGAGCCACATTTTTCATGGCACAAGGTATCATGACATATACAAGAATAGTGGACCTACACCAGTGTTTATGAATGGCACTGCTTTGCAGAAACCCCATTCCCTATGGTAAAAGGCGTCAAAAGAGAATTAAAATAAAACAAAGTCCTGAGGTTATAAGTTTGTGTATGGCATTAATTCCGCCGAGTGACATAAGTGGACATGAGCCACATTCCTTATACCTACAGGCATTATTTATGAAGAAAAGGGTTTATTTATGATATTTATCTTGCCACAAAATACAAGTGAATAGAAGTCACATTCCTTAAATGTAAAATCCCAAATTTTAATGAAATTAAAATTTATTATTTTAGTAATTAATTAAGGCCAAATTGGGAAATTATGCAAAATCGGAGATAGAGAGGGTTCGTTCGAGGTTCCGGGTGAATCAATTTGGAAAACTTTATTTATGGAGGTGGGGTAATCTTATTTTAATTTACTTTAGGAGATTAAAGTGGGTTGATGATGTGGCAATAGTGTGTATTAAGTTAACTAAAGATGCTAGTGTAGGATTCTTTATGGAGTGTCGTAGTAGGGAATTGTGAATTAAGTTGCCCGAAGGTTATAAATAGGAAAGGAATCCAGTTCGTGAGTTGGTTTTGGACATTGAGTAGCCAAACTGAGATCTCAGAGTGGAAAAGAAGAAGCTAGGGTTCTGGAGCTGATTTGGAGAAGTTGCTGGAGATTGAAGAGTTCTATAGTGTTCATTGGTGGCTGTAGAGAGGAGATGTAAATCAATTGCGGCAGCAACTGCCGGTTGGTTCAGGAGCAGAACTTCTGCAAATATGAGATTAACTCAGATTAGTGCAACACGTTGGAATCTGGAGTGGAATTTCTGAAAATATTCTTTGTGCAATCGGGAGGTTTAGGAGGGTGATTAGTCTCCAAGCAAATGTAAGTAGCATTTTAGATTATTGGTTTTTGAATGGTTGAATGAATTGATGAAAGATTTATGCTTCAGACTTACCAAAAACTCTGTTTTAATATGGATTTGGCACTTAATTTAGTAGAGATCGTTTCCATTGATAGATTAAATTCAAAAGTATATATAATGATCATTTAAAAGAATAGAAACATTCTGGAAATGACATGAAGGTGAATTAGTAGATCAGACTTGCATGAACTGAAACTGTCGTACCCTATTCTTAATGATTTTAGCGCCTAAACCATGAGCAATAGCACATTCGATTAAATTAAATTCAGAAGTAGGTTTGAGAATTTAATGGACGATTTCAAGTGTGTTGAAGGTGAATTCCAGAAGAGAATTTCATATCTATTAATAAAGAAGGTGAGTTACGTTTGTTTTTAACAAGAAGTTCTATTTGAAAACCTTCGTGAGCGTCTAAGATGAGGTTGAATATTGTTGTTGATTAATTAATTTCGAATGGGGTTAAATATGCTCTTTAGAGTGCTAGGATTATCTTAGAAGTGTTGAATGCAAAGTATTAACTCAGATCTGGTGGAGTGTCTCATTAGCAACACTGTAACCTGGGAAATTGCTGTTGGCGCTGAGTATATGCATCTGGTGCCAACCTCTTCTGAGGTCAACGGTAGCCTCATCTTTACAATTTTATACTGCTGGTTAGCAGCAATGATCTTATAGGTATAAAAGTCTTTAATAGTAGTTTATTTGGTAAACTTAATAGCTAGAAATATCATGCAAATAACTAAGGGTTAATGGGAGGTGTTCATGGGAGAATGAAGTAGGCGCTGGGTGCTGCCAACCTCATTTGAGGTCAGCGCCAGCTCCTGTGGGGATTCTGTGGTGAATTTAAGATTCCTACTTAGGTGCTATTTAGGGGCTAAGGTCAAGGGCTTCGTAAGGGAGTTAATGAGGAGAAAGGGTTTCACTTGAAGACACAAGAATTGATGGGAAAAATAAAGAATCTGGGAAAAATCTATGTTTTAAGTTACTGAAAACTGGTTTGGTTTCTAGCATGGACAACCAAGTTGTTAATGGTTGGAGTTTTGCACTAAGACCAATGTAGGTTAAACCTATTTCTTGAATAGTTATTTTACATCAGGTATTCAGCTTGGAAGAGAAACTATAAGTTCAGGTCATTGAGAACTATATCAACAACAATTCTTTTGGTTATGCTCTGATTGCTGCTGAGTGCAGATGAGTGGCGCCTACCTCCTCAAAGGTTGGCGCCAGCTCTCTTAAATTAGATTATGTGGTTGACATTAATTTCAATTAATGAATTTACTATTAGGGGATTAAATACATGTGAGCAATGTATATTGGAGGAAATATAGGTGATGGAAGCTGGGGGTAAACTAGTGTAGGAATAATGGAAATCTGAAAACTGTTTAGTGAATGTTTTGAGTTAACTCTTAGGTGCTGAAAACTTATCCAGCACATACACCTTTTGCATGGCACACTAAACTTGGGAGAGTAAGTAAAGAACTATTTAGGTATAAATAAATGGGATTTGAGTGAACTTTAGGAGGCTGAAGTAAGAGCTTAAGCAAGGAGGTTAAAAATTAAATAGAAGAGTTAAGATAGGCATTGAGAACTTGATTAAATAGAGTGGGTTGGAGTATAATACACAAGGAGGAGCTGCTGTTTGGGCATAAACCATATAATACAAGATTAAATTCAATAATGAAGTTAAATTCTTGTTTTTAATATTTAGATTTGCCGGTTTAGCCGTAGATTATGAGCTATAAAGGCATTTCTATGAAATATTATTGGGAAAATCTCTTGTTTGGACTTATAATGAGTAAATCAAAAATCGAAATTTTTATAAGGTCGAAATCTGATTTTTAGTATAAGAAACTACTGTTTTAGTCTGGAATAACACTTATTCACAAATATTTGCTCTTAAGGGATTTCATGGAAGTTATCAAAAAGAGCTTGTAAAACTTATTATTTTGGATAAAGCTGTGTCCTTAATTTCTGATCTTGTGAATACGGTTGAATCTATTATTAGCATTGTCTTTCATCTCGATTTTAGACAAGATTGTTATGATTATGAATCTTTACATCGCACTAGTTTTATGCGAATTCTATGGAAAGAGGATTTTAAACTGATTACAAATGATTGGTTTTTCTGGTTTGGAATTGGTTTTCCTTCATGTACTTGGAGAGACATTTTGTGATTCCCCATGTATCTCGGGATGTTGTTGCCTCCGTGTATCTCGGGGATGCCTTGTGTAGCTCGGAATGATATGATTGAGATTGAGATGGGTTGTTTACTAGATTTCTCTACTGGTTTTGGTTTTAGAGTCTAGTGGGCATAGCTCGATGTGGATCCATGTTAGGAGCTAGATAGTGGAAAGGATTGTATCTTTGCTAGTCGTAACACTTTGTTCACGCGCGCGTTCCATCATGTATCTCGATGAGGCCTTCTTTGTATCTGGTTGGCTGCGGCTATGTTAGGATAGTACATGCCAACCCATTACTGTATCTGGATGGGTTCTCCTGCAATAAGTCGATGATCGTGTAGCTCAGCTTCGCTCATAAGCCGGGAGATGGCATAATGAGCATGGTCTTACACTAGTTAAAGGCAGTCTTATTTCATGAGTCCTGCGGTGACTCATCAACTATTGTTTTGATAATACAGATATGTTTGTTATACTAGATTATTCTTGTTATTACACACTGATCGATGGTTTATTGTTGGATTATTCAGATTATTCGGAACTAATGTATTATCGCTACTATTGCATGATTTACAATTGTATCATGTTTTAGAACTGATAAATTGTATGTTTAGCATGCATGGGATGCTTACTGGGATATTCGTATCTCATTACGTTCTGTTTTGTTTTGTTTTCAGTTTCTGGAAAGGACAGCACCAGCGGGTATATGTTTGGTTCATGTGAGTTAGCATTGGTTATAGTATTTTTATTGTTGAGCTTGGGTTATAGTGCACTCTGATTATCCAGTTATTGTTTTATTCATGTTTTCCTTCACTCTGATATTGCTATCCTAGGTTATATATTAACCTTCGGAGATAAGTTACAGTTTTCTCTATGTAACCTGGATCCGAGGCGCTACATTAAAGCTGAAGACAATATTGAGCTAGGCAAAGCGCCAAAGAGTTATTAAAGATGCTAATATAATGAATCAATGTGCAAAATGGGAAGTTGAAGAAAGCATGAAAACATACCTTTATAGGGCATGCAACCATAATTCCTGAAATTTTGTACTAGTTCTTCAACAGAGTGTGGCAAAATCATCAAGCCGAGAAGAAAGGTATCTCTCCTTCTTCATCTCATCCATCTCAACGTAGAGCCTTTCTTGTCATGCCTTTGCTTTTGCCAATTGTGAAGATAGTAGCTCAACTAGAGGGCCTTGAAGTTACCTTCATGCCAACTTTGGCACAAGCCTACATAAGAAGCTGTCGTGGAACATGTCAGTAAGCATCACGACAAATGTCAGATTTAAAAATGACTGCTAAGGAAAAGCAGAATTCATCATAACAATGAGAACTGATGACAAATACCAAATAAGGTGGGGAGTTGCTAACAAAGTAAGAATCAAAGAACGAGGTAAGACAAAATAAAGAGAATGTACCAGTCAAGCTTGATGATACGACCAGTAGGCCAAGGAATGCTAAAGCCGATCCTTGAAATCTTCATCTCGACCTGAGATCACTTAGTGAGAAGAGGCCTAGTCAAAGCTGAACACTTTGCATGATGCATCTCATAAATATCTCGGTAAAGAACTGTGAAGAAGGCATTGCAAGGATGAGAAAGTAATAGCATGAACTTCTTGGAAACATCGATGTGACGGGATGACCACATCCATGATTTCGTAAAGAGGATGGTTGACGATTGAAAGAAGGGTGAGACAACCCAGTTTAGACTTTCTCCTACAAGCTCCTTCCTCTTCATTGCTTTATTCCCTGACAAAGAAGCCTTTGAAGATTCTAACATGACATCAATACATGTAGAAAATAGAGAAGAGCTTTGATTGGTGCACCATGTTCGTGAGTACGCCAAGACAATCATGAGAAGCCCTTTGAAGCCATATGTATTTACAAGTACAGAGTGCTAGAAGTAAGGATTATAGCAAGATCAAGAATGGCATCCATCATGACGATCCATGGATGGAAGACGGCGTGATAATAGCTAAGTAGATCTAATCACTCGGCATGAAGCTGTCCCAGGCCACGTATGCTGCTTCTTCAAACCCACCTTCTATGTCAAAGACGAAAGTGATACATCAAGACGAGGGGCCTACCCCCAGCTATCTCCAAGCGAAGGCAATTTTATTCAGCTAACTATAAGGTGCCAGATGCCATCATCTTTGACGGGTTCTTTAGTTTCAGCGGGTGCAAATTCGTCAAATCAGGTATGGCCCAATACACCCAATTGGCTGAGTTCTAATCTGCTTGTGGCCCTGTGGGCACAGATTCAAACATGAACACGCTTCCAGCGGGCGTCAGTTCATCTAAGCAAGCCAAGCCTAAATCCGCTTATGGCCCTATGGGCACGAATTTAGGCATGAACACACTTGGCCTTACAGGAGTGAGTTCATCATGTCAGGCTAAGCTGAAATCTGCTTGTGGCCTTGCGAGCACAGATCCAAGCACGAACAAGCTTCCAACGGGTGTGAGTTCGTCAAAGTCAAGCCAAGCCCAAATCCGCTTATGGCCCTGCAGGCACAAATTCAAGCATGAACCCAATCACGAGTTCGCCAAGTTTCATGGGCACAAATAGAGAATCTTTCTATTATCTATCATGTGTATGCTGTGACACGTCCTTGACTCTGGTACACCTATATTAAAAGTAAAAATAAATAAATAAATAAAAATAAAAAATAGAAAGAACCATGTCAGACATAGAATGAAAAAGATAGTACGTGAGATATTTTCTTTTGAACAAAAAAAAGTGTGAAAATGTGCAAAAGTGAGGTATATATAAATGTATGCATGAGATCATATTAAAATATATATATATATATTGAGAACATAAAAAAGAGGGGTTGCGAACAGGCTAAAAATGTGTTTTTCAATGCTAAAAATGAAGTTTTGGTGTGCTGGTGTGCGGCAAACAAGCCCTAGTGACACTAGCATGCCAGACCAGGGCGCACTAGCGCAACGGCCCAGGCGTGTCCACGCCCTGGGGGCTTTCCCAACCTTGAAATTGCTGGGTCACTTTGAAAGAAAAAAAAAGTACATACTAAAAATTAAATAAAGTTGGGAAAAGAAACTTGGGGCTTGTTAGGGTGCTTACGCAAGCCACATGAAGAAAGAAAGTGAATGAGCAAAGAAAAAAAGAGAGGGAAACTAAAAAGTATATATATATAATAATGAAGGAAGAAAAAGGGGTGTGTTAGGTTTGCTTATGCAGGCTTGACATCATGAATGAAGGAAAGTGAGAACAGAGAGAGAAATAAAGAGAGAGGAGGGAGAGAGAACGAAGAGGAAAGAGAGAGAGGAGAGAGAGAAATTACAAAAAAGGGAAAAATAAGGAGACCTTGCATATTAAATTAAAAATATATACCTGGATTTGTTCGAAGAAGCTTGACTTACAACAAGTATGAGATTAAGATTAATAATAGATATTTATAGAATTTTTATATGAGATTACTTGTTTGATTAAAACTCTAATTCCCTTAGTTGGACTTTAAATCCAACTCTATCTTTAAGCTGTGAGACATGGAAAATCACCTACGTGACTTCCTCATCATCTCACGAGATTAATAAAATGAAGGAGTCGTACTTCATTTTTAATAAGGTGTGAATGAAGGAGTCATACTTCATTTTTAAAATGAAGGAGATTAATAAAATGAAGGAGTCACCATTCAATATAAGGTGTGAATGGACACCAAAATGATCATAAAAAATGAAAATAGAGCCAAAAAGTAGCTCTACTTTATGGTTAAATCCAGAGATTGGGCAAGGACATTAGGTTATGAATAGGGGAAGGTGTTAGGCACCCCTATTCATCCACACAAGGTGGTTGCCAAATGCCGTTCATGCTTTAAATGGTTGCTTGCAAACGAAAATCAAATAAAAGTACTTATAAAAAAACAATGATATGTATGGTTTCTCCATATGAGTGGTCCAATTGATTCTGGACTCTTTATATGAATATACCATTTCTAGGGTTTCATGAAAAATTAAAAGAAACTCAACAAAAAATAAGTTTAAAGCCAAACTTGGAAAATCAACTTAAGGTAAAAGCTTTAAAAACTCAATTAAAAGTCTTCCAACCAAACCCTAGCTGACTAATACCAAAATTATTTGAAGGTTTTCATGAAGTAGAAAATGCAGTAGAAATTCTAATCAAATCCGATAAAGACCGAAGAAAATACATTTGTTGAAAGCTACTTGTTAAAATCATCAAGACCAAGAGTGACCATGCAATATGGATTGGGATCACTCGAAATATGTTAGAAAATAAATTCATAATCATTTAGGGTATATGTAACACCCCAGACCCATAACCAGCAAGATATTGTCCGCTCTGGGCCCAAAGGGCCCTCACGGATTTGTTCTTAAGAGACATCACGAGAAAACTTCCCAGGGGGTCACCCATCCTAAGAGTGCTCTCACCCGAGCACGCTTAACTTTGGGGTCCCCAGGGGATTTAGTCCCGTGTTGTTCCTTAAAAGGCCTCTTGCTAATTTGGGGGTCTTAAGACTACTTATAGCATCCCCGAGCGTTGTGGGATCCCAACCATATGCCCATCCTCACCTGGTAGCTCGCCCAGTGGACTACCCTTCACCCGCCCACACAGGCAGGATGCTACAGTATATATCTGACTTAAATCTCTCATTGATTGGAGAGCGGAAGCCAAATCCACCCAAATTGATAAAAAACACCAAAATAAGAGAGATTAGACCATAAGGTCTTCTCTTAAAGATTGAAGTCATTTGAAACCATTTCTCAAAACCCTAGAGATTATTCTAAGGCTTTTGATCTCAGATCTACCATATTGACCATGGTAAATCCAAAATCTAAGCCTATATTAACCAAAAGAAAGAAACTAGTGAAGTGGGTGAAGTTGTGTGAGAAATTAGAATTTTAGGAGGAAAAAAGATGATCTAATGCTATGTGAGAAATCCGAATTTTAGGAGGAAAAAATAGATCCATGTGATTCCTCCAGATTTGAAATAAAATCATAACAATACAACCACACATAGAATATTAAAATACATACAAAGAATCATCACAAAAAAGGGTTCTATCCTAGGGATCCATTCCTGTTCTCATTTCCCTAGCTCTCTCTTCACGTTTTATGGCTAGAGAGGGTGCTTAAGGTACTCAGAGGTAGGTTTGGGGCTACAAGCACAATCAGGTCTCTACACTACAGAAAGGTAGAAGATGAGACTATACTAAGATTAAAAAAGAAAAGAGGAGAGAAGAGGCTTACTTTGGTCGCTTGAGAGAATTGAGAGGTAGGGGTTCCCTTCTTCCCCAGGAGTTCTTCAAGCTTCAATTTTCAGCCATTTGCTTGAGGAGAGACCCTCTATTTATAGGCAAAGTCAAGGGTATAGGAGGTCACAAGGGTAGGCCAAAGTTTCCGCCTAGATTCTTCCAACTCAATTTTAAGGCATGAGTTGGAGTGAATCCAAAGGATTCGAAGGGCAAATAGGGAAGATCAAGTCTCCCAGAGAGAGGTAAAAAGGATAAATAAGACTCAGATCCCGAGCCTTTGCGAAACTGCGCAAAATGAACGTGTCTGCATATACAATGCGGTCATGTTCAGTCCACACTATATATGCGGAGAAGACCAAACCGCACTTACAGTGCGGGCAGCACACCTTTGTACAACAACCTTGACCCCTACCTGTACAGGCAATAATTATTTACATGTAATATCATTTAAGTAAATGTCCTTGTATTTTTTAATCTCCATTTACTTAAGATATTACATGTAAATAAGCAAACCACCCCCCCCCCCCCCCATTTGAATCCATTAAAAATAGTTCCAAACCCAAATTCCAAGTGAATAAAAGTTCAAATTTCCAGTCCAAGGCTAAATTTCATTTTTTCAGGTCCAGTAAAAAGATTCAACATGCTAATACCAAGGTATTTTTCAAGATTTAAAGGCTCAAAAAATTCATTTATGCAATAACATTGCTAAAAACCTGATTACCGGGAAAAATTATCTCGAAATTTTGCCTTAAAAAATATTTCATTTTTTGGGGTCAAAAGTCAACAAAATTCAACCGGAAAAGTTTGACTTTGCGCAAAAGATTGAATTTAGGCCTTTTCCTTTATGGTTTTGGATTCAAATGGGTTAAGGATCTCAAACCCAATGCTAAGAATTGAAAATTCCAATAAAATATTTCTTTCCTTCAAGATTTATCAAAAATCGTGCAATTTTGGGGTGTCTACAGAAGCAGTTAAGTTTAATCTTATATTTAACTAATTAGAACTATAGTTAAAGTGTAACTCTAGCAATTAGAGTCTTACACAACTCTTATAATTGGGCTTTATCTACAACAATTTGAGTCCAATTCCACTTCTAACTTGTCATAGTCTTAGTAAGACCTTAACAGAGTCAATTTGATTGAGACAAACTTTTTAAAGATAAAAATTAGTCAATATTGCTAATTACCAAAATACCCCATACACTTGTGTTTTGCTTTTGGCATTTAAAAACTGCCAAAATGCAAAAGGGGGCTTAATGTAGATGACCATTTTTGTAATTCTACACATCACCTATATAATGATCTGGCATGGATTATTTGTCACATGGTAAAAAAAGATTTATCATGGGTTATCTGCCACCCGACAGAGACAACCCATCATGGGTCATCTATCACCCGGTAAAGATAGCTTGTCGTGGGTTATTTGTTACCTGACAAAAACAATAATAATAAAATATGATATGATTTATTTATATTAAATATATCTGGCATATTGGAGTGGAGATCTCCGTCTTGGGTGAAAGCCCACTTAGGGGGTTTCTAGCGGTCCTTAAGGCGTGGCGGACACGGGCGTGAGAATCGTTGGTAGCCAGTGACAATTCACGGCGTTTCGACCTAGAATGACGAAGACATCAAGTGATTTATAATTCCACATCCTGACATGTGGGACCCGGTATACAAATCAAAGAGCTCTATCTTTTATCATCACTATCTCTTATTTTATTCTTATCATGAACCTAGCCATCTATGAGACAAGATTTAAGATAAATATGAGAACATCCTAAAGACTAGATTGTGACAAGTGTCACAATCCTAGATACCCCATTCATTCTATAAATATAAGAACCATCTTCCATTTGAGGGAGCCCCCTGTATCTTTGGCTGCTGAGAGCAGTACTTCTTTTTCTCTAGACCTTCTCCAAGTCTACCAAGAATTCTCTAAGTCCATATTTGGATTTCTGTCTTCTACACTTTCTAAAACCATTAAAGGAGCTCTCTGGCTTTGGTATACGTGAAGAACACTTGAGTATCTCCCGTTTCTCATTCTAGCCATTGCCTACCTCTCACGCCTTATCGACTCCAACCCCTCTTCTGTTCAGTAACGGCACAGGAACGGCTACTAAGTTGGTGGTTTAGACCAGCATCGGACGTACCTCTCCTACTCAGAATCAATATTTGAAGACACGTCATCGGCATTTTGACACCATGGAGACAATACTAGACACGTGGATGTGGATTCAATAAAAGGCACCTACACCATGTTATTTGAGCTATCTACCATATTTTTCCATCTTACATGGACTAGCAATTTACTTCTATAAAAATATATTATCAATTTTTTTCAAGGTCAAGCTTGAATTTCTAAAGTTACTAAGTAAACTGAAATTAGTACATGACATTTTGTTGCTTCTTCCGTCGACTCTTATAGGGAAAGAAGCCTAATATTTATAAAGATGGAAAAGAATTTGGCATATTTAGAATTCCCAATGAAGTAAACATAGTGCAACTAAAGACTAATTTGAATTTGTACAAATTTGAAGGTTAAGATTTTTACAATTTAGTGCAGGTAATGGATGATATAGAATGTTTGGTTATTTTAAATTATTTACATGTCCATATAATTACCAATTTATAACATTTAACTTTTACTTATCTATACATGAGATTTGTCTAACCATGTGACTAAATAAAGCATTGAAACCAAAAAAAATTGAACTCTCAAGCTGTGATAGGTTTGTAATTCCTTCTTATGTTTCCTCCTGTGTAAGATTTTTGTATTCATTGAATATTTTTATTTCTTTAGTGCTACTAAGACTGTAAAATCCTAGATTTTTATTAATAAAATAATTAAGATAAAATAACTAAATTAATCAATACTATTAATATTGTAGGGAATGAGGAATTGGTTCAATCCGGAGAGTTGCAGGGTGACCCAGGGAACTTGGAGAACTAAATATAAGGTGAGTTTGTATTTTAGTTTTAAGATAATAATAATAATAATTATTATTATTGTTAGTATTATTTAAATAACCTATTATATATTCAACTACTAGTTAAAAGAAATATAATAGAATTAAATTCTTCATATAGTAGCCGATTCTCACAAGAGAAGGGTGTGGTTGACTAAGACCAATTTTATTGAGAGTTAATATAAGAATGTAAAAGGAAAAATGATTAGGGTTAGTATTCTGATTTGGACGAAAATATAAAGAATATAAAATTTATTTGGAAGTTACTATTCATGTTGAAGAAAAAAGATGGAAGAAAAAAAGAAAAGAAAGAAAACAGTCGAAAATCTCTTCCATACGTGAACTTTTCCAAATCTAATTTTCATGCACTTGCTAACCAGTTCAGAAGAAGGAGAAGAAGAAAGGATTTTTTGAGGATTCCAGGTAAGATAAGCCAAGATCAAACTATATATTGTAATCCATACGTTCAGTTTTTCAGATAGTTTCTAAAAGCCATGAACATTATGATTTAGTTCAAGAGAAGTTGGTTTGTTCGTTTGGATCTATTAGAAAGTGATTTCTAGAGTCGTTGGTGAAGATTTAATCCAAGAAGAGAGGTAAGTAGCCCCTTACAACTTGCATAAACAAATATACTTTGGTTTATCGAAGAACGTGTTTAAACGAGAGATTTTCCGGTTTTTTGTGAATGATTTGTTATGAAAGCTTGTGGTTTGATGCATTTGATCATCTGGAATAGTTTAGAGTGTTTTGAAGATAAAAACCCAAGATTTGGAAGTGATTCGAAGTGTTAAAAACGGGAAAAACAAATCTGAAATTTGAAAAATCGCGAATTCCGAAAATTTACGAATTATAACGAACGCCTGCAATGACACTCGAGCATCACACCAAGCGCCAGTTGTAAAGAGCGGATGCTCGTCGCCGCTCGAGCGCCATTCAAGGTGCCCCGCCTGTGTTTTTTTTAAGTTCTGAAACCCGAGACTTGACAAAATTTGGTAAACCGAGTGCTCGGGAGATCGCTTGAGTGCGATCTTGAGCGGCCGAAATCTGGGAAGTTGATTTTGCAAGAGCGCCCGACGCCGCTCGAGTGCTCCTGACAGTAAATTAACATTTCTAAAATTAGCCTAGTTTTTAATTATAAAATTGTTTTTATTGAATTCCAACTTATGTACCAGTAAGATTAGAGTGTTTAGAGATTGTTTGCACTGGCCATTGATTAAATTGAATTTTTATAAAGATTTTGAGTATGTTCTACTGAAATAGCTTTTATTCAAGTTTATCATTCCAAACTCTTTTCTTTTAAACTTTATTTGATTTTATTGGTTTGTATACTTGTATTTCACCTACCTAAAGATGTTTTCAGTATTGATATGACTGAATTATTATTATTTTCCTCCGTGTATCTCGGAGTGGCTATTCTCACTCATGTAGCTTGAGTTTGAGACTTGGATTTCCTCCATGTATCTTGGAATTGTCTTGTGGATTACTAATGTTGTTTCTGGTATCTAAATTGATTGTTTTTGGTTTGCCACTGTTGAGTGGGTTTAGCTCTTACATGGATCCATAGAGTAGCTAGTAAGTGAAATGTTATTAGAGTTCGGATTCTGGGTCATAGGTATTCCATCATCTCGAGGATGGTACCGCTCCTGGATTGGTCGGTTGCTACTTTGCGCACCTTGGACGAGCGGAAAAGCGTGTTACATGTTTTATGGAGTCGCCACTACCTGAAATGGTGCAGGTAGACACCTTGTTTGATTTTTTTGGTCTGCACCAATGATTCCGGATAAGTGACCCGATTACAACCCAGGGAAGTCCTTGAACACTTTGGGTAGCCCCACCAAAATGGGTTCCCTTAAATCAGTTGGATCATATTTGGGCTGATTTACTATTATTTAATTTTTTTTATCTTTTATCTTTTATATATATATATATATATATATATATATATATATATATATATATTTTAATGTTTTTTTATGACCACATGTGTACAAATATTGGAGGAATGGGGGTTGCTTTGCTACATCCTATACAAATTATAATACATATGATACATATAAAAAAAATCCAAAATAAAGAAATCTAAATCAAATATTTCAACATGGAGCAATGTACTTGGTTATTTCAAAAAAAAAATTTATTTATTAATTATTTTTATTATTCTTTTCTTTTTCCTTTTTGTTTAATTTTATCTTTCTCATATATATAAGGGATTAGAGGAGTAGGGGGTTGCTATACTACATCTTACATGCACATAAGAATTCTAAAGCAAAGAAACCCAAATTAAAAAGAATAAGAAATGGGGGCTGATTCAACCACTTCCAATAAAATGTTTTAGACTCTATTATATAATAACATATCTACATTGGGAGAATGGAGGGCCACTATGTTACATCTCATGTAGTAAAATAAAAAAATAAAACAAAACAAATGTAAGTAAGAAAATCAAAATAAACAAAGGAAACAAAAAAAAATGTGAAACACTTTGAACTACTACGCTATCCGCATTCAAAGATTCATATCTCCCTCAATTCTTGACCAAATTGTGTGAAATCTGATTTCCTAGAATCATCACTTTAAGCACTAAAATAACCTATAGCAGTTTTTAAAACTTAATTTTTATTTAAGAGATATGAAGCAACAAAATTTACTGTTAGACATCTCTCTGTGAAAATTTGAACCAAAGAAAATTAAAAATAAAATACCTACTCATAGTGTAGGGTCTCAAGCATATTTTTACATTAAACCAAAATAAAAATACCACAAATCTCATGAGGACTCCAGACTTGAATCAAACTAGAACTAGGTAAAAAAAATTGGTTTATCTGGAAAACAAGTGCAAGCCTAATGCAGAAAAACTTAGAACTTTACATCTTTGTTTTTTTTTCTTACATGATAAAATTACCCAAAGCCATCAAACATATATACATGTCTCTCACCAATCATGTAATCTCATCTCAAAAATTGTAATGAAAGAAAGGTCTCATACAATGTATTAAACAAATGACTCACCTATTATGGATTGACACTTTAAATCAGGTCTTGGAACCTTGGTGTGTCGTGAACAACAGTTTTCCTTTCTCCCTCCTTGCTAGTAGACGCCCTGCTTCTTTTTTCCACTTCTTCCCACTTGTTGTTTTTTTTTCAAAGAACTCTCTTACTTTCTCTCCTCCCTTTTTTTTTTCCAAAGAACTCTTTTACTTTCTCTCCCCCCCCCCCCCCCCTTTTGCTCCCAACTTCAAGCCTTTTTATAGAGAATTCCCACCCCTTCAACTTCTTAACCCCTAACCTTTCCTCTTCTTCTCCTAAACCTCTAACTCCTCCTCTTCCTCTCTTAAACACCTAAACGCCTAACTCCTCATCTTCCTCTCTTAAACACCTAAACCCCTAACTCTTCCTCTTCTTCTCTTTAAACACCTAAACCCCTAACTCTTCCTCTTCTTCTCTTTAAACACTATCATTTATTTAGGTTTGGTCAAAGTGTATTTTGTCCCATATTTTTTAGGCTTATATTTTTTTTAAGTTTAGTCTTAATATCCTCAAGAGAACATGAGTTGGACCAATTCGTCCAACTCATTTCTCTTTGTTTATATTTTTTTTATTTTCTTTTAATCTCAAAACTTTTATTAAATTTTTTATTTATTTGCATAACAAACCCATTAGGAAACTTACCTTATTTACTAAAAGAACCCCAAAATTTTTAATTTATCATTGGTCACATGGCAGCCACCATGGCGTACACGTGGTTGCCATGTGGCATCCAATTTCGGTTTTATAAAAATCCCCAAACTACCCTTTACTTCTTTTATCCATAACTTAACCGTTTGAGATCCAATTTGAGCACGGTTTGGTGCATTGGAATAGGCTCAGAATTCTCTTTATTATCGGCTTATTATTTCAAAAAGACGGGTCCACTATAAAAAAAACCTCGATGTACGTGCCCACATATATGCCGGTTTAAGATATGCTTCTTAGGCAATTCTATGGTGCAAAAATGGGGTGCTGATAGCTACGTTACCCACTCTTGGATTTGGTTGGGTCGTACATGCTAACTTTTTTTATTTTTCAGTTAAAACCCACTAAGGTAGGAAGAACCTTAGTGGCACTCCAACGGTGGGAGGAGGGCCGTACATGCTAACTCACTCGGGTATCGGTTGAGTTCTTCCGTTAAGTGTTGAATAACCTTACCGGTAGCGGTTGGTCCACCTGTAAACTGATTAGGTAACATATTGGCATAGCGTGTCCTTTCATGAGTCCTACAAGACTTATCTTGAATGATTGCCTTTTAGATTTGAATTTCTGGATTAATCTGATTATTCGTTTGCATATTTAAAACTGTATAAATGTTTCTTTTCTACATGGCTACTTGCTGAGATTTTATTATCTCACATTGTTTTATCGGATTTGTTTTCAAATTATCTTGGTGAGGACGTTGCGGAACCTAATTCGCAAGGGGACTATACTGATTACAAAGAAGAAGATTACTTTACTGTGTAGGATTAGGGATATTTATTATTTTGATGTTCATTTGAGTAGGAGATTTATAGTAGTTGATCATGGGTTATTTTAGAGTACTGTAGTTAAACCCATACTAGACAGTTTTAATTGATGGTTGCTGTTTATCGGTGGTTATGATTGGATACTTTGATTTATGTAATCCTCGCTTTTATTTAGATTTCATATTTTCTTCCGCACTCTGATTATGAATAAAGTTCAATTTTAATTATTGTCTGGTTTAGCATGCTTTTGGGCCACTGTTACTTTAACACTCCAGGTTTGGATACAAGGTCCAGATCCAGGGCGTTACAAAGACCCTTGTAAGTACCAAATTTTTTCACCCCTCAAATGCAAAAGAAAACAGAGTCCTAAAAAGACAAGTCTGAACCCTAAGAGCAAAAAAAGACCTTTTGCTCAAACTTGAGTTGACCACCATACTCCATGCCGAAGGAAAATCCTGACATGGTTCCAACGCAACTGAGTTTGCGCGAATCAAAGTCCAGATGAAAGAGATACGGTCAAAACACTCAAGAGGGCAAAATGGTAATCAAATACAAAAAGCCCTACCAAGTGGGAAATGTGCAATCCACATTTGCCAGATGGCAAAATAAAGTGCAATAAGACAAAAAGAAAAAAAGGGGAAAGGACAAAACATGAATAGTTAAGAAATAAAAATATCTTGAATAAAATAACAATAAGTCAAAATACGTCCAAATAAAATAATAAAAAACCAGAAAAATGTACGAAGTTACTGTGAAATCACATCACTATTCACATCAGTCAGATCCGGATTTTCCAGATTTTGACTAGATTGTGTTGCACTGAGCACCTTGCATGGTGCAACATGAAAAGCAAGTGCATAATGCAGTAGTTTCTTTTGAACCACTCTCACAAACTAATAGATCAGCGCGATTTGCGTTGATGTCACGGAGATGTAAACACGATGCAGGACTTCTCTGTTTTACCGTGTATAGACAACGTTGCAAACAAGTATGGCCCCCAACCTACTTTCTGTACAAATCAGCGCAAACCCTGGAATGTGTTTGATTTGATACAACAAAAAGTGGCCGCCTTTGTGCACAGTGCAATGAAGGAAGTGCAGCATCATTATTATATAACGGTGCAACACCGTGCAATAAGCATGGTGCACTTAAATTTGACTATAAAAGCTAGCTTTTGGGCACTATTGAGGGTATCCACCATTTCCACACTTCTCCTTTTCTCTACAAGTCAAAGCCTCAGAAATTCTTCATCAACCCTTCTTGATCACTTTAAACCATTTCTAAACCATCCAAAATTATTCTCAATCCTCTTCTAAGCTACCTAAATCCAAACTACAAGGGAAGATGTCTTTTCAAAAGGAAGGAGAAGAACTCAAGTTGGTGAGAAGGGCCTCAAGAGAGCTATGAGCACACCTTAAAGACTTCTTGAATCTTCTTTGTATGAAGCTATGTTAAATAAAATTCATAATTGAAGCTTAATATGCTTATTCTTCTTGATGGCATGCTTTAGATGTGATATATTGCTCTCTCTCTCTCTCTCTCTCTCTCTCTCTCTCTCTCTCTCTCTCTCTCTATATATATATTTGGTTCTTGAGTTTGGAAAATGAGCAAGGACCAAGCCTTTAAGGCATGGTCACCCAAATGAAGGGTGAGGGTCAGAGTTCATGTTCTCTATTTAATCATTTTAAGGTGGGGCCACAACATGTTCAAACCTGCTTGAAAGAAGGGGAGCCCAATCTCCCCTAAGAAAACCATTCTAGAAGTGTTCTAGGCTGCACTATACACTCCGGTTGGTGCAGCAAAGAACTTACACAGTATCGTTCGAATCGAACGGTGCAAGCAAAATAACAGGTGCAAAGCCTTGTGTATGCAGTGCACCTCCAGAAAACTTCCAGAATAGGATTTTCTCCTCTTTTCATGATTAAAATCAATTAATAAATAGGCTTAAGGAGCCAACAGGACCTCTAAGCACTCAGGGACCCTTTCTGGGACTTGGGCCATATTTGGGATCCTGGTGGGCCTTCCAATGGGGCCCACCAACTCAGTCTATCCATAAACCAATCCAAATGGTAAAGAATTAGGAGATAACATCACTATGGGTTAGTCCAAACCCACAGAAATCTTTAAAATCCAAGATTTATACTTAAATAATCAAGAATCTAAAAGAGAAGCGGCACCGCATTGCAAAGACAGTGTGATGTGCAAAAATTTTATACATGTTTTGTCATACGTTTACCCTTAATTTTATGCTAGTTGGTGTTTAATTTGCCTATTTATTAGAGTTTTTATGTATTTTGTTTATTGTTGTTTAGAAATAAATAAATTGAAAGAGTCAAGAGATTGAGGAGGGGATCTACAAGATATTCTCAGAATATTCGAATGAGCACAAATTCCCTTCATCAAGAGAATAGGAAACTTTCCTTTCCTGAGTTCCAGAAACATCCTTCAGTGTTTTGAGCATAACTTGAACTATAGAGCTCCAATAAGGGCAATCTTGGTGTCTATGGAAAGCTAAGAGAAGGCCCTACAAATTTAATGTTGATGACTTTCCAAAAACCGGTCATCTCGATAGAGAAAATTGAGCGTTAATATCAGAGGCAGAACATTGCTATTTTCAGGATTCTGTTTTGGGAAAGAAGAAAAAGGGGTTTTTAAAGCAAGGAAGGAAATTTTATTAGGAGAGTTACACCAGAGGAGGACATCCAGAGCTTGGAGGAGAGGAGTTTTTCATCATTGGGGAGGATTGGAAGCTTGGAGGAAGAAGAGGAAGACAGAGGCTGAATTGGAGTTTGTCGATAACTGAAATTCTCGATCTACATACAGTTTCCCTCTTAACTTTCTCATCTGCTCTTTGCCCAATTTTCATTATGAATTTCAAAGATTTTATGGTTTGTTTGGATTCAATCATGAACTAATTTCTATTGCTAAGGCTCCGATGTAATCTCTCCATGACAATTCTGAATCCTACTTCTATGTACTCATGATTCTATTATTCTTTTTGAGTATACATCGTTAAGTTTAATGCTTTCAATTATCTGGCCAATAGTTGAATGATTTGTTGTGCATGTTAATTTGAGAGATGATACATGTAGTTTAGCTTCATTTGATGTATGCCATGAATTGAACGAAAGACAGAAATGTGCCAATGTGATTCGTGCGGTTTGTTTTTGTGGGATATTATTAATCTTAATGTACTCAATTGCTTTTCAATTCGCATAAGCATATCGCGGGTTATAGCATGTTGGGTAATTCTAATTCTACACGAGAGAGGATTTTAGATATATTTCGCCATCAAATAGGATAATAATTGATTGATTGCTCGGTTAGGATTTGGAATTGGATTGGTTTGATGAATCAGATGCCTTAGTGTTTTATTTTTGAGTGAAATATTCTTCTTTTTAAGTGTTTGGTCGAGTCCTTTTTTTTCGATTTAATTTTTATTGTTTTCAATTTTTCAAATTCAAAACATCCCACTTTTCTTGATTTCCAAATAATTTAGAATTAGAACAATTTCAATAGCTAATAGGTAAATAGTCCTCGTGGGTTCAACATTCTTTTCATCACTATATTACTTGTTACGATTTCGTGCACTTGCAAATTTTCACAACAAATTTTTGGTGCCGTTGCTGGGGACTATTTATCTTCTATTACTTTTGATATCATTTAGTTCTAAGTTAATTTGATATTTCTTTATTTTAGTCTTAATTCTTAATTTTGTTTTATTTTTCTTTTCAGGTTTTCCGGGTTGTTCATCAGACATATTCGAAGCTTGGAGTTAGTACCTTTTGATCCTAAAATTGAACGCACCTTTCGTCGCATGAACAAGGAGAAGAAGGAGAATTTCACAACTGAAAATGAAGAAATGGAAAATCAACTTGGAAACATAACTTTGGAAGATTATGTTGTTCCCTTGGTCACCGGAGCTACTTCTAGCATTAGACGACCTGCCATTCAAGCCAATAACGTTGAGATAAAGCCAGCTATTCTTTAAATGGTGAAGTCAACGGTGCAATTTTGTGGCATGCACCATGATGATCCAAATGCACACATAGCTAATTTTTCTGGAGTTATGTGATACTTTCAAACATAATGGAGTTTCTCATGATGCTATTAGATTGAGGCTCTTTCCATTCTCCCTCCGAGACAAGGCAAAGGCATGGTTGAATTCACTTCCACCATTAACCATAACTACATGGGATGATTTGGCTAAGAAGTTTCTAGCAAAGTTCTTTCCCCCAGCCAAAACCGTGAAGATGCGAAATGATATCACCACCTTTGTCCAATTTGATATGGAGTCTCTTTATGAAGCTTGTGAGAGGTATAAAGAATTGCTTAGAAAGTGCCCACATCATGGACTTCCTGTTTGGATTCAAGTGCGAACCTTCCATAATGGTTTGCAACCCACAACATGTACAATGATTGATGCGGCAGCTGGAGGGACTTTGATGAAGAAATCACCAGAAGAAGCATATGATTTGGTGGAGGAGATGGCAACTAACAATTACCAATGGCCAACGGATAGAGTGACACCAAAAAGAACTCAGGGAGTTCATGAAATTGATTCTTTTTCTGCTTTAGCTGCTCAAGATGTAACTTTATCTGAGAAATTAGATAATATCAATGTAAGTGCCATTCAATCTGCTAATGTAATTTGTGAATTTTGTGCAGGGAATCATATGGGGACAGATTGTCAAGTGGGAAATCCATTTGCCAACAATAGTTCGGAGCAAGCAAACTTTGTGTCAAATTACCACCCAAATTTCTCATGGAGCAACTCCCAAAATGTTTCCAAGCCTCCACCGGGTTTTCAAAATCAACAACAACAGAAGAAGCTAAATATGGAGGAGGTAATGGTACAATTTATGGCAAAGGTGGATGCTAGATTTCAAGATCATGAAATTGCTCTAAAGAACAATGAGAACACTATGCGGAGCATTGAAAGGACGGTTAGTTAATTGGCAAAATTATTGTCCGAAAGACCTCAAGGGTCACTTCCAAGCACCATGGAAAATAACCCGAAAGAGCAAGTGCAAGCCATTTCCTTAAGGAGTTGAAGGGAGCTTAATGTACAAGAGAAAAAGCATAGAAAAGAGAAGCAAACTATGAGAGCTGCGGTGTAGAAAACTCAAGGCCAGGGTTCTCTTCCTAGTTCTGAAGGCCAAGACATCGAGGCCGCAGCACCCACATTCAAGGCTGCGGTGCCCACCCTTATTCCGAGCCAAACAGTGAAAAACTCAGGAAATCCTCCCATTTCTTCTTCTCATACTCCTCCTATACCTTTTTCTCAAAGACTTCAGAAAATAAGCTTGATAAACAATTTTCTAAATTCCTTGATGTGTCTAAAAAGTTACGTATTAACATTCCTTTTGCAGATGCCTTGGAACAAATGCCTAGCTAGGTGAAGTTCATGAAGGAGATTCTATCAAACAAGAGGAAGTTAGGAGAGTATGAGACTGTGATGTTGACTGAAGAGTGCACTGCCATTTTGCAAAATAAGTTGCCACCAAAGCCTAAAGATCCAGGGAGTTTTACTATTCCTTACAAAATTGGGAACTCTTATTTTGAAAAAGCTTTGTGTGATTTAGGTGCTAGCATAAATCTGATGCCTTTTTCTATTTTTAGGCAATTGGGGCTAGGAGAGGTCTAGGCCACTACAATTTCACTTCAATTGGTGGACTGGTCAATTAAACGACCAAGAGGAATAGTGGAGGATGTTCTTGTTAAAGTTGACAAGTTCATTTTCCCTGCAGATTTTATTGTTTTAGATATGGAGGAAGATCGAGAAATCCCACTTCTTCTTGGTTGACCATTCTTAGCCACGGGAAGAACTCTCACAGATGTGCAACAAGGGAAACTCATACTATGGGTGCAAGATGAACAAGTTACATTCAATTTGTTTGAAGCAATGAAATATTTGTCAACAACTGATACATGATTCAACATAGATGTGATTGATGAATTGGTGGTAGAAATTTTTGAAGAGAGTAATCCTAAGGAACCACTTGAGGCATGTCTTGTTCAATCTGGCACTATCGATTCCGAGAATTCCAAGATAAGCACCTGTGCACACCACTTGGAAGCATCTCCACATTACTTACCTAAAGGGAAGCCCGAAAACATAACATTGGGCAAAAACACTACTCCACAACAACCATCCGTCATTGAGGCCCCCTCTTTAGAACTCAAACCTCTTCCTTCTCATCTTAAGTATGGTTATTTACATGATTCTTCTTTACCTGTAATAATTTCTTCATCTTTGACAGGTCTTGAAGAAGAGAAGTTACTTCAAGTTTTGAGAGCTCACAAGCAAGCTTTGGGATGGACTATAGCTGACATTAATGGAATAAGCCCCTCAATTTGCATGCACAAGATTCTAATGGAAGAGCATTTCAAGCCTACGGTGCAGCCACAAAGGAGACTTAATCCAAACTTGCAAGAAATTGTAAGAAAAGAAATTCTCAAATTGTTGAATGCTGGAATTATTTATCCAATTTCTGATAGCTCATGGGTAAGTCCAGTGCAAGTAGTGCCAAAGAAGGGAGGAGTGACGGTGGTAAAGAATGAAAATAATGAACTCATCCCAACAAGAACAATCACCGGTTGGAGAGTGTGCATAGATTACCGCAAGCTTAATGATTCCACACGAAAAGATCACTTTCCACTTCCTTTCATTGATCAAATGTTGGAACGGCTTGCTGGTCATGCTTATTATTGTTTTCTTGATGGATACTCAGGGTACAATCAAATCCAAATTTCACCAGAAGATCAAGAAAAGACTACTTTCACTTGCCCGTATGGAACATTTGCCTATAGGAGGATGCCCTTTGGTTTGTGCAATGCTCCAGCAACATTTCAACGATGCATGATGGCCATTTTTTCGGATATGGTGGAAAAGTTTATTGAGATCTTTATGGATGATTTTTCTGTGTTTGGTTCTTCATTTGATAATTGTTTAAATAATTTATCTTCAGTTCTACAAAGATGTGAAGAATCTAACCTTGTTCATAATTGGGAAAAATGTCATTTTATGGTGCAGGAAGGAATTGTACTTGGGCATAAAGTTTCTTCAGAAGGCATTGAGGTAGACCGAGCCAAAGTAGAGGTCATCGAAAAATTACCTCCACCTAGCATGGTCAAGGGAGTGAGAAGTTTTTTGGGACATGTGAGGTTTTATCGTCGTTTTATTCAAGATTTTTCTAAAATTATTAAACCCCTTTGTTCTCTTTTGGTTAAAGATGCTCCATTTAACTTTTCCAATGATTGTTTGCATGCCTTTGAACTTTTGAAGAAGAAGTTAAGTTCAGCCCTAATAATATGTGCACCGGATTGGGCACTTCCATTTGAATTGATGTGTGATGCAAGCGATTATGCAATAAGAGCTGTGCTTGGACAAAGGAAGAACAAGGTTCTCCATGTTATCTACTATGCGAGTCGTACCTTGACTGGTGCCCAATTAAATTATGCTACTACAGAAAAAGAATTGCTAATAGTAGTATTTGCTTTTGATAAATTAAGATCATATTTAATTGGGTCAAAAGTAATTGTGTACATTGATCATTCTGCTCTTAAGTACTTGTTAGCTAAAAAGGAAGCTAAACCACGGTTATTTCGGTGGATTTTACTCCTACAAGAATTTGATTTGGAGATCAAAGACAAGAAGGGAACCGAGATTCAAGTAGCTGACCATCTCTCTAGACTTGAGCACACAACTGAAGAGATAGCCCCACCTTCTCCAATAAATGAGGTATTCCCGGATGAACAACTGTTTGTTTTATCTCTAACACAAGTTCCTTGGTATACAGATTATGTAAACTACTTGGTAAGCAATGTAACCAATCCTGAGTTTACATACAAATTGTAAGACCCCGAATTTTCCTTAAATAATTTAATAAATTAATAAATAATATCTTTGGGAGTTATAATTGATGGAAGTAATTTATTGACGTAGGTGAGCTTGATATCAGTGGAGATCAAGTGTTGGACGCAGATCCGACCATCCAATCATGAGTTATCAAGGTATGATTCATATTTTAATTTTGTTGTGTTCTGATTGGGCAGTGTGCATAGAAAACTTGTAAGTGAGCTACATGGGATCAGAGGGGTATAAATACTTGTTTAATACCATAATTTTATACATTTGAAATACCTATTGTATTCTCCTCATATTCAACAGCCGCAACACAAAACGACCACGAGCGACCGCTGACGACTGGAAGGAGAAGAAGAAGAAGGAAAAGGGAGAAAGTAAGTTGATTTAGATCTTCTAAACATTGTTGGGTGATAGTGGTCGTCGTTGTTCAAGAGGAGAAGGAGAAACAACGTAAACAGAGGTAGGTGACACCGTTTGATCGTTCGTTTTGTATTTACATGTGTTTAATCTCCAAACCATGTTTTTGTGATGTAGATATATGTATAAATCATGATATAATCGTTATATGTATTGTGGGAATGCTTAGAATAGAAAAAATCATATTTTCAAACACTTTCTGATCGTTTTTGAGTGACCGCCGACCTTACTGTACTCGGCGATCCTCAGCGCTCTTAGGTGCTAGTACAAAATTCGAGACCGCCCGAGACCGCTAGACGACTTATCGTCGGTGACCTAAATTGAACTACTGCCTACCTTAGACCGTCGGAGCGATCCTAGGTGCTCTGTGCAGAAATTGCAGAATTTCGTATTTTAAATCCTGATTCAATTCCAAACTATTTTTAGTCAATTTTAATCATTAATTAAGATGTTTTAAGACCAAAATAATTTATCAAATTTCCTATTTTACAGAAAAATAAATTAGGGAGATATTTAGGACACTAGTTGCCAAACTTTGTATGAAACTGGGAAATCTAGTCTTTGGAAAATTTGACCTATAATTTGATACCAGAACATCTCTAAATTACACTATAAACCAGATAATTACATAATAAGAATTCAGATCATAAGTTCAACTCAGTTAACCCGAATATTGAAGGAAATGTCAGAGTTACCCTTTTATATGCCGCTAGGCACCAACCCTTATAGAATGATTAGACTTTAGGGATTTTTGGAGTCTAGTGGGCATAGCTAGTTATGGATCCATAGTTGTGGCTAGATAGCTAAGGGATATGTCATTTGGGTTGAGTTTCTCCCTTGTGCGAGCGTGCTTCCTTTGCAAGTTGGTTTGTTTGGGAAGGTCCTATGTCTGGAGGGACACCCCGGTGAGCCGCTGGTGATTCCCTGTACATGTGGATAAGCGACCATCTCCATGTATTGATTCTGGTGCTACATGCTGGTGATACATGCCAACTCTGATGGGTACGTATGCAATAAGTCAGTGACTACGGCTCTTTTCTAAGCTGCGCTGCATGGGGCTTGAGTATCATTAGTAGCACTGCTCATAAGCCGCACGGTGGTATAGCGTTTGGTCGAGAGTCATCTCAAAAGGTTTATCTATCTTTGTGAGTCCTAAAATGACACTAAAATCACAATAACATGTTATTACTGTTGCATACATGCTAGAGGCATGTAATTGGTATATTGGTTGGATGTGACTGTTTAGTGCATCCTAGTAATGTATGGATTATGCTATTGGTTTATGATATTGGATTCCTATCATAGAACTTGCTGAAATTTATATTTAGAACTATTTACTATACTATTTTGTATTCATGATCGATAAGAATGGTTATACGAGCCTGCTTAGTCGAGATTGCTTAATCATGCATGATCAGCCCCTAGAGGTGGTGGAGGTAATGGAACATCCTGCTGCTCCTCCTCAACGTCAGCTCTCTCAATAGGATCAGCTCTAGCATGTCTCGCTTTACCAGCCATCTGCAAAATACAAATTTCACTTGTTAGTATCCAATAATTCTAGGGGTTCTATCTAATGTACTCACAATCCCATTCCCCTAAAGCTGGCTATCTAAGATTAGGACCATTTGCTTTGATACCATCTCTGTAACGCCCCGAACCCGGGTCAATGCAAACCAGCACCCAACCCGAACCCGATTCGCTACTGTAACAACCCGAATTCAGTTCATCAACCAAATCCGAGGTGTTACTAGCCCATATCAAAATAAATCATCAAGAAATATACCAAACTAAATAAATAAAGAATCCATTCAATTAATTAACTATCAAAGTGCAAAACAAGTATGTGCAGAAGTATAATCTAAAATCCTCAAGAACTAATATAATCAATCATCAATCTCAATATGAAAGTCTGGTAAAATAAAAGGGTCACTATCTCTCTCATCTCTCTAATACATCAAACCAAATGAATAAAAGTCTAATCAAAATAACTAAGTCTATATCAATCCACAACCTCAGACAATATCCGGATAATAGGAATCCTCCGGCGAATAATCAGCTAGCTCTCCCTGGAAATCACTACTATGATCCCCCTCTCACATGTCAGCTGAAAAATGAAATAAAGGTAGGGTGAGATACGAACATCCCAGTAGGTAACACATGCATGTTTAAACAGTTCATATAAGTAAAATAACAGTTCATGCATGGTGAAGGAATCTCTACTAATCAGGCTCGTATAATCATTCGTATTGATCATGAATACAAAACAGTATAGTTAAACAGTTCTAAATATGAATTTCAACATGTTCTATTATAGGAACCCAAAATCAGAATCAATAACATAATCCATACGTTACTAGGATGCACTAAACAGTCACATCCAACCAACATACCAATTACATGCCTCCAGCATGTATGCAACAGTAATAACAAGTGTTTATGATTTTAGTGTCAATGTAGGACTCACAAAGATAGATAAACCTTTTGAGATGACTCTTGACCAATCACTATACCACCGTGCGGCTTAGGAGCAATGCTACTAATGATACTCAAGTCCCATGCAGCGCAGCTTAGACAAGAGCCGTAGTCACTGACTTATTGCATACATACCCATCAGAGTTGGCATGTACCACCAGCATTTAGCACCAAAATCAATACATGGAGATAGTCGCTTATCCACATGTACAGGGAATCACCAGCGGCTCACCGGGGTGTCCGTCCAGACATAGGACCTTCCCAAACAAACTAACTTGCAAAGGAAGCACACTCACACAAGGGGGAAACTCAGCCCAAATGACATACCCCTTAGCTATCCAGCCACAACTATGGATCCATAACCAACTATGCCCACTAGACTCCAAAAATTCTCTAAAATATACTATTTCTATAAGGGTTGGTGCCTAGTGGCATATAAAGATTAAATCTGACATTTACTTCAATATTCGGGTTAACTGAGTTGAACTTATGATCTGAATTCTCTTTATGTAATTATCTGGTTTATAGTGTAATTTAGAGATGTTCTGGTAATCAAATAATAGTCAAGTTTTCGAAAAACTAGATTTCTCAATTACGTTCAAAGTTTGGCAACTAATGTCCTAAATATCTCCCTAATTTATTTTTCTATAAAACAGGAAATTGAATAATTTATTTTAGTCTTAAAACATCTTAATTAATGATTAAAATTGTCTAAAAATAGTTTGGAATTAAATCAGGGTTTGAAATTACGAAATTCTGAAATTTTTGCACATAGCGCCTAGGATCACCCTAGCGGTCTAAGGTAGGCGGTAGTTGAAATTAGATCACCGACGATAAGTCGTCTCGCGATCTCAGACGGTCTAAATTTTTACACTGGAGCCTAAGAGCGCCGAGGATCGCCGAGCACAGTCGAGGTTGGCGGTCCCTCAAAAACGTTCAGAAACAATGCGAATGTGTGATTTTCCACGTTCAACATCATTCTAACATACATATAATATTGTTATCAAACTAGATACATGAACATAACATACAAAAACATGCTTTGGAGATTAATCGAACGTAAATCCAAAAACAAACAGAAAACGGTGTCACCTACCTCTGTTTATGGTTGTTTCTTCTCCTCTTCTCTAAACAATAACTAGAACAAGATGAGACACTGCCTAGAAGAATGAAAAACGAGCAACACCCTCTCCCTTTTCCTTCTTCTTCTTCTTCTCTTCCTGTCTGGTCGCCGTTTGTCTCTTGCGGCTGTCGAATACGAAGAGTATTCCAAAACGTATACGATTAGGGTATTAATCTATTATTTATATCCCTTGATCCCACGTAGCTCACTTACAAGATTTCCTATACACACTGCCCAATCAGAACACCACAAACTTAAAGTAGGAATCATACCTTGATAACTCATGATCGAACGGTTGGATCTGCGTCCAATTCTGGATCTCCACTATTTATACCATCCCCTACATTAATAAAGTATTTCCATCAGTTATAACTCTCAAGGATATTATTTATTAATTTATTTTATTATTTAAGGAAAATTCGGGGTTTTACAGCAGATATTCACCAGGTTTAGAACTCCAAGAGCAATAATTAGTGATGGGGGAAAACATTTTTGCAACCGGCAATTTGAGGCACTCTTGAGCAAATATGGTGTTACACACAAGGTTGCAACTCCGTACCATCCTCAAACTAGTGGACAAGAAGAAATTTCCAACCGAGAGCTGAAACGAATATTGGAGAAAACTGTGAGCACTTCAAGGAAAGATTGGTCAAAAAAAACTAGATGATGCACTATGGGCATACCGAACAGCTTTCAAAACTCCAATTGGTATGTCCCCCTATCGTCTAGTTTATGGGAAAGCATGTCACTTACCGGTGGAGTTGGAACACAAGGCTTACTAGGCTATCAAGACTCTTAATTTTGACATGGAGGCAGCAGGAGAGAAGAGGATATTGCAACTCAATGAGATGGATGAGTTTCGGCATGCAACCTACGAGAATGCTCGCATATACAAGGAAAGAACCAAGAGATGGCATGATAAACACATTCTCAAGAGAAACTTCGTAGTTGGCCAAAGTGTTCTACTTTATAATTCCAGACTTCGCCTCTTCCCTGGAAAATTAAGATCCCGATGGTCTGGACCATTCATGGTAACAAGAGTTCTCCCGTATGGTGCTATTGAAGTTTCTAATGACTCAAATGAAACATTCAAAGTCAATGGGCAACGTCTAAAGCCCTACTTCGAAGGAGATTTCAATAAGCAAAAAGTATCCATTGATTTGCTCGATCGGTGATTCAAAGAAGGAAAAGTCAAGCTAAAGACTATAATCAAGCGCTTCTTGGGAGGCAACCCAAGAATTCTAAACATTTGATTTTGTTAATTTCAATATCTCCTCTTCTGTTTTGTTTTTAAATTTTTTTTTATTTATTCCTCAAGTGTTTTGGTTGTGTTATAATTTTAGTTCTTTTACATAGATGTCGCAATGACACTGTTCCTCACTTCCTTGCTCCGGAACCTAAACGTGTTGATTACGATGCTAAGGGAGAGGAAGCCTGATCCGTCTCCACCAGTGTTCAAGGAAGTTTCTTGTTACTCTATGTTGGCTTTCATTGTTGCACATTGAGGACAATGCACATTCTAAGTTTGGGGGAGTCACACTTGTGAACTTGTTTTCTTTTGTTTTTCTTATTTAGTCTAAAAAACCAAAAAAAAGAAGAAGAAGAAAAAAAATTATTGATGAGGTTTGATGACCAAAGGCCCATGATAAAATTTTATTGAACTAAACATGGTGCTTGGAAAGTGATAAATTTTGTTTTTGTTTAGATGCTTGACTCTTGTGTTGGTTTTATCTTATTTATGATTCTTTTGAACACTCTGAGCACATCGCCTAGAGCACATATCTGTTTTGCTTACCTTGAGAAAGTTTTTGTAAATCTAGAAAATGCCTATGATCTCAGTGAACTCTAGAACCTGCTTGATTAACACTTAAGGTGAAATCTTAGACTCCACCATGCTACAGAAAGGATTTAGGCCATTCTTTGTGCCGTTTGAGCTTTTCAAGCCTACCTGACATTTGTTTATCCATAATAGACCCCATTTGAGCTTGATTACACCTTTTCTTTGTCAACCACATACTAGCTTAACTTTCTAATAATCTCTACCTGTTGCACCACAAGCTCATGATCATTTTAAGAAATGTTATGAGATGAGCTACTGTATAGAGGAAGGATGAAGCTTCAACATTGTTCATTAAAAGAAGAAGAGGGTACTACACCCATTTGCACATAAAAGAAAGAAACAAGTTTGGGGGTGTAGCAAGAGAAAGTTAAAAAAAATACAGAAAGAAAAAAAAAAGTTGAAAGCAAGAGAAAGCTGAATTAAATGGTGAACTAGAAAAGTAGGTGTAACAAGATAAAGTCGAAAACAAGCTTCGTGATACAACTTTTGGTGGGACAATTAGCTCTACAAGGATTTTGGAATGATTCATGTGCTTAGGGTGTTTTTGAGCCATAACACTATCTGTTACCATACCGTCATCCTAGCCGCATGTTACAAGCTTAATAAAGTCCTAATGATCTTTGGTGTGGTGTTAGTCTACATTAGTGGAGAGTGATATGAAAAGCAGGCTTATGGAGTTTATACTTCATCAAAAGAGATATGCAAAATGTTTATGTGATTTCTTAAACCAATCAAAGTAGTGAATGGTTATGGGTAAAAGGTGATGCACACAAACACATTGAAAGAATCATGAATGAGATGAGACTGGCATTTGATTTGAAATTCTAGATATTAGCAATAATTAAAGTTTCCCTTGTGCTATAGACTATGTGACATCTTTGAGGCATGTTTTGCAACTCAAGCAGAATCAATACAAATCTTGTTTTTGTTTTCTTGTTTCATTTCTTTTGCTCGAGGACTAGCAAATCTTAAGTTTTGGGGTATTTGATGTGCAGAAATTTTATACAAGTTTTGTCATATGTTTATCCTTAATTTTATGCTAGTTGCTGTTTAATTTGTCTATTTATTAGAATTTTTATGTATTTTGTTTATTGTTGTTTAGGAATAAATAAATTGAAAGAGTCAAGACATTGAGGAGGGGAATCTACAAGATATTCTCAGAATTTTCGAATGACCACAAATTCTCTTCATCAAGAGAATAGGAAACTTTCCTTTCCCGAGTTCCAGAAACATCCTTCAGTGTTTTAAGCATAACTTGAGCTAGAGAGCTCCAATAAAGGCAATCTTGGTGTCTATGGAAAGCTAAGAGAAGGCCCTACAAATTTAATGTTGATGACTTTCCAAAAACCGGTCATCTCGATGGAGAAAATTGAGCGTTAATATCAGAGGCGGAACACTGCTATTTTCAGGATTCTGTTTTGGGAAACAAGAAAAAGTGGTTTTTAAAGCAAGGAAGGAAATTTTATTGGGAGAGTTACAAAAGAGGAGGACGTCCAAAGCTTGGAGGAGAGGAGTTTTTCATCATTAGAGAGGATTGGAAGCTTGGAGGAAGAAGAAGATGACAGAAGCTGAATTGGAGTTTGTTGATAACTGAAATTCTTGATCTACATACAGTTTTCCTCATAACTTTCTCATCTGCTGTTTGCCCAACTGTCATTATGAGAATTTCAGAGATTTTATGGTTTGTTTGGATTCAATCATGAGCGAATTTCTATTGCAAAGGCTCTGATGTAATCTCTCCATTACAATTCTAAATCCTACTTCTATGTACTCATGATTTTATTATTCTTTTTGAGTATACATCGTTAAGTTTAATGCTTTCAATTATCTGGCCAATAGTTGAATGATTTGTTGTGCATGTTAATTTGAGAGATGATGCATGTAGTTTAGCTTCATTTGATGTATGCTATGAATTGAACGAAAGATAGAAATGTGCCAACGTGATTCGTGCGGTTTGTTTTTATGGGATATTATTAACCTTAATGTATTCAATTGCTTTTAAATTTGCATAAGCATATCATGGGTTATAGCATGTTGGGTAATTCTAATTCTACTCGAGAGAGGGTTTTAGATATATTTAAAATTTTTCGCCGTCAAATAGGATAATAATTAATTGATTACTCGGTTAGGATTTGGAATTGGATTGGTTTGATGAATCGGATGCCTTAGTGTTTTATTTTTGGGTGAAATATTCTTCTTTGTAAGTATTTGGTCGAGTCCTTATTTTTCGATTTAATTTTTATTGTTTTCAATTTTTCAAATTCAAAACATTTCACTTTTCTTGATATTCAAATAATTTAGAATTAAAACAATTTCAATAGCTAATAGGTAAATAGTCCTCGTGGGTTCGACATTCTTTTCATCACTATATTACTTGTTACAATTTCGTGCGCTTGCGAATTTTCACAACAAAGTGCAAGCAAGGAATACACAGTTGCACCATCATTGCAATACGATGCCGTAGACTCCCCAAATTACACTATGAAAAAGGATGAATAATTGGCCGAAATCATAAAAAACAAGTCTTTCTTTTTGTAACCGAAATTAAATTTCAGATAAAGGTTAATCTCTTTGTATCCGAAAATAAATTTTGGAAACACACTTATCTGTTTGTATCCCAAATTATATTTCGGATACAAAGAGGTTTGTTTGTATCCGACCTGTTTTTTAGGATATTAATATTTTGTTCCAAATTAGAAATCCCGCGAGTTTTCACTCGTTTTTGGTATGTTACCTCCGTTTGAGAAGTGAGGATTCTCACATTTAGCCTCTGGGATTAACCCTATTCTCCCAAGTTCATACTTTAGGGTTAAATTGGAGGGTTCTAGACACATGCTTGTGTCTACCATTAGGGCTCCCTTTACCCTAGCTCTTACCTATAAATAGAGGGTCTCCCCTCAAGCAAATGACCAAGAAGTTGGAGATTAAAGAGCTCCAAGTGAAAAAGGAAACCTCTGCCTCTCTGCTTTCAGAACTCTAGATAAGCCTTCAACCCTTTTCTTTTCTAGTTTTAATTTCTAGGATTATTTTTGTCTTCTATTCTCTTCTATAGAATAAAGCCTATGTGTGTGTTTGTTACCCAAACCAACTTCCAAGTACCTCAAGACTACTCTCTAGCCATAAAACGTGAAGAGAGAGCTAGGGGAAAGGGAGACAAGTGGATCCGTAGGGCAAGCCCCATATGTGATAATTTTAGAAAGGTATAGTTTTAATATTTTGTTTGGATTGTATGATGATTTAGTGATGAAATATGGAGGAATACTATAGATCTATGCTATTCATAGTATTAGATCTCATTTTCTTCATATATTCTGATGTTTTACATTGTTTTCACCCATTTTATGGTTTTTGGTTTTTTTAGTCGTTTGGGTTAAGATCTTGGATCCTCTATTGTCCATATGGTAGATCTGGGATCAAAAGCCTTCCAGTAATCATTAGGGCATCATGATGTGGTTTTTGAGTCATTTTTTGTTTTTGAGAGAAAACCCTACGGTCTAAGCTCTTCCTTTTTTATGTTTTTCATCAACATGGCTATATTTGGTTTGATTTTTTTCATTTAATGAGAAGTATGGACCAGATCTATGCCCTGGATTGTTCAGATTCAGCTCTGCATCATGAGGTAGTTTTTTGAGCTATTTTTGGTTTTTGAGAGAAGACCCTACGGTCTAAGCTCTCCCTTTTTGATGTTTTTCATCAACGTGGGTATATTTGGTTTAGATTTTTTATTTAATGAGAAATATGAGCTCGATCTATGTCCTGGATTGTTCAGACTCAGTTCTGCAAAATTTTGTAAAAATAATATTTTTTTTATTTATTCATAGATTTCAAGGATTTAATTTAAAGTCAGATTTTTTAAGTTTTTATTTTGGATTTGTTTTCTTTTAGTTTTAATCACTCATGAAGCCCAAGAAATGGCTTTTGTTTTCATAAAGAAGGATTTAGAATTAATTGGATCATTCACATGGAAATAAGCCATACATTCTTTTTTCCTTTTACCTTGTTTTGATTTTTATTAGCAAGCATTTTTATAGCATGAGCAACACTTGGCAACCATTTTGGGTGGATTAATAGGGGTGCCTAACACCTTTCCCTATTCATAATCTAATCCCCTTACCCATCTCTGGATTTTTATTTTAAAGTAGAGTTATTTTTACTCTAGTTTTGCCTTTTTTATTTTATTTGATTATTTTGGTGTCCATTCACACCTTAAAATTGAATGGTGGCGACTCCTCCCTTTTATGAATCCCGTGTGATGATAGGAAGTCACGAGATTGATTTTTCCATGTCTCACAACTGGCGACTCCGCTGGGGATTTGTGGATTTAAGCCATGATTTGGTGTATTTGTTCATGTTTTTTTTATTTTCTTTGATTGCTTGCTGTTTTGATTATTTTTATTGGGCATGTTTGATGTATTTCAAATCTGATTTGTAGGATTAGAAAATTCATAAGGATAATGGCATGTATGTATTGTTTGGTTATGTCTAGAATCTTGTTTAGGGGCTTTATTGTAAAACCCCGAATTTTCCCAAATATTAAAATAAAATAATAATTAATATTCTTGAGGATTATTATGGATGGAAATAATTTATTATTGTAGAAAATATCGTTATTAGTGGAGATTAGGAGTTTGGCGCAGATCGAAGCATCTGATCGCGAGTTATCGCGATAAGATTAATATTTTAAAGCTAATGTATTTTGATTAAGCGATGTGCGTTGAGTTTGCTGTGCGTGAGTTGCGTGGGATAGAAGGTATATAATAAGTTGAAATAACCTAATAGAATAAAAAGAGTATTCTAATCGTATGCGTATCCTTCAGCCGCAAGAGAGAACTGTTGAGAGCGACCGAAGAAGAAGGAGGAGAAAGGAAGGACTTTGGTCTTGTGTTCTTCACCATCTGGAGAGTGTCTTGCATCTGTGAATAGTATTGCTTAGAAGAGAAGAAGAGGGAACGACTGTAATAGGTAGGTGACATCGTTTGATTGTTCGTTTTTTGTATTCACGATTGATTAATCTCCATTGCATGTTTTTATATGATATACTCATGTATTTAGTTTGATAACAATATTATATGTATGTTAGAATAATCTTGGACGTGAAAAATCAAGTTTTTAAACTGTTTCTGAACGTTTTTTAGTGACCGCCGACCTTACTATACTCGGAGATCCTCAGCGCTCTTAGGCGCTAGTGCAAAATTCGAGACCGCTTGACGACTTATCGTCGGCGACCGAAATTGAACAACTACCTATCTTAGACCGCCGGAGCGATCCTAGGTGATCCTGGGCGCTCTGTGTAGAAAATGCAGAATTTCATATTTTCAAACCCTGATTCAATTCCAAACTATTTTTAGTCAATTTTAATCATTAATTAAGAAGTTTTAAGACCAAAATAAATTATCAAATACCCTGTTTTGGCAGAAAAATAATAGGAAATTATTTTAGGTAATTAGTTACCTAAACTTGATCCTAAATAAGAAATTCTAAGTAATGCAGATAAACCTCTATAAATTTGAGTAATTAATTAAGAGACATTGAATTATATATCAATAACCAGATTTCTACAAATATTAACTATATATCTGAAACTCAACCCAGTCGAACTACCTTAAAGACATTGGAGAAAGAACCCTATTTACCTTTAGGCCTCATTAGTTAATTGAATTGGTCTACTCTAAGTTTCTCTACAAAAATAACACACACTTTATTATATTATGTCCCCACCCCTAAATTTTACCTGAACTACTTTATAAATAGCAAGAACCACATTATCGCTAAACGTAAGTAAATAGTAATTATCTTATTACCCCTAAACTTCACCTCTAAATTACTTTATAACTTTACATAACCTCAAAATTACTTCAAATGACCCCGCCACTACCTATAATCACTCGAGTCATCTAATACTTTGATTATCCCATAATTAGACCCAGTTATTGGGACTACAGACTAATGAACTAATTGTTGAATAAGGTTTGAATTATAAACTGATTGGGTTTAGGTTGTTATGAATACTCAAAATATAATTTGGACTGTGGATTGGATGCCATGACGGCTATAAGAGATTCGTACCATCTACGGATGAGATTTGATACCTCCTGCGAGAGAGATGAGACCTCCTGTTGGGGGAGATGTAATCCGGTTTGGATTGCATCTCACAGGGGAGATATGCGACCACCTGCGGGTAAGATGAGACCTCCTGTTGGGGGAGATGTAATCCGGTATGGATTGCATCCCACAGGGGAGATATGTGACCACCTGCAGGTGAAATGAGACCTCTTGTGGGGGAGATATAATCACGATGTAATTGCATCCCACAAGGGAGATATATGTGATTACCACCTGCGGGTAAGATGTGATGACTCCTACAGGAGAGACCTCATGTAGGGTGGATATGATTACTACATGATTGCATCCTACATGGGAGAATGTTGATATCAGATTGTGAGATTCACTATTAATTATGAATGACATGATTTACATTTAAATAAACTCTCTTTATTTCAAGCACTGAATAAATGTTGGTTTTGCATGATGATTACTCGTTCTTATTATCGACCGTGACTACCCGATTATTTTATCGTGCATGAATGATTACTTTTATATATAAACTATTTCTAGCATGCATGTGTTACCTACTGAGATATTCGTATCTCACCCTACTTCTTTATCTTATTTTTCAGCTGTTTCACGTGAGAGCATCCTTGGGGTTGACACGAGGGGGAGTTGCAGATTACTGAACTGAGGATCTTTCTTATTTTGTTTAGATCTTTCTTTTAGAGGTTGATATAGATGTACCTTGATGGATGTGCGCACGTCAGAAACGCCGCACGAGCGAGGTGTGTGGGAGCACGTGTGCCTCCTAAAAGGGTAAAGCGGGAAAAGGGAGTCGCCACCGCCTGATTGGGTGTAGGCGGACACCTGGGTGCCTAAGCTGGTCTAATTTGGTCTGCGGCTTGTGATTCTAAGTAGGGTCTCGGTTATGATTCAGGGAAGTCCTAAGACACCCTGGTCCGCCCCGTCAGTTGACGGGTCCCTCGGATCTTCCTA
The DNA here is from genome assembly GCA_947561395.2 of Buxus sempervirens. Taxonomy (NCBI): domain Eukaryota; kingdom Viridiplantae; phylum Streptophyta; class Magnoliopsida; order Buxales; family Buxaceae; genus Buxus; species Buxus sempervirens. The sequence goes on along the minus strand of OX387187.1, from coordinate 467,747 downwards.
GTTACGAGTCAACTCAATTCTCACTCACCTGGCTCCTAAGTCAGCATGCACACTTGGTTAAGTCTGGTGGGACCATCTAAGTGGTGTGGGTCCCTTTATTTGATTTTAGGGTTCAAGTGAAGAAAGGGGAAAGGCTTAAGGTTTGCCTCTTCCCATTTGAACCGCATACAACAGATAAGTAGGGACCAAAGAGTCCCTGCCTTGGCTTCTGAATTCACAGAACAGAAGGCATACAGGTCAATGGAATCCTAACCACATGGAGACCCAAAATATGCTATGGGCCATGACATGAGCATGCATGCTCTCATACATAGTACACATGGGGGCATCAAGTATTTGGGGTCTATATCTATGCAAAAATGAAAGGATGCATGAGTAGGAAACACCCTAACATGCCACTTGGGTGGGGGGTTCACGCATGCGCTAAAGGTGATCAAGCTGCAAGGCCTCCTATGTTATATAAGTTCAACAATACCAAAAGAAAGCATGCTGCAAACATCAGGGACTGCAACCATTTAAGGGGGTTTAGACATGCTAATGAGGGCTGGAAACCACATATGAAGGGGTATGGAAGGAATCCTTCATGTATGGTGCCTAGTGGGCTGATCTGGAAGTGCAGGTGAGTGTGTGGAGCTGCTGGGAACAACAGTTATCTAGGTGTGGAAAGGGGAACATGTTTACTAACACCAAACAGATGCACGATAAAGGGAATGGCCACAACCAAGCCATGGGGTAGGGGAAGCATGTTAGGGGACATTGGATTATTGAAGAAAAGGAGCATGCTCCCTATGCAAATAGGAGAAATTAGTAGCAAAGTAACACCTTAAAGATTCTAAAAATGGCATGAAAGATGCTCACATCCTCCCTAGGGGCCATACGAATGGTCCCTCCTTTACAGTAGGGTTTACTCACCTTGGTAGGAGCATAGGTGGATGGAGAATACACCACAACAACGAGATAACACTGTTTTTTTGAACATGAATTAGCCCGAATAAACTCCAAATAAGCTTTTATTCATACATGATGAAGAAAATGTAGAGGGAAACTTCACCTTGGGGTTTTACAACCCTTGTGTTGTGCAGAGATCTTCCTTGAAGCAAAACAAGAGCTGGATGTAACGCCCCGAACTTGGGTCAGTGCAAACCAGCACCCAACCCGAACCCTGTTCGTTACCGTAACAACCCAAGTCCGGTTCAACAACCAAACTCAAGGTGTTACCACGAAGCTGGGGTCAAATACAAACTAAGATTCACAATAATTTAAAAAAAAACTAATTAATTACATCAGAGTTCTGGTGGCCAATAAAAAAAAACAAGTCTTTAATCAATATATTCAATTCATTTTACAATCACATTTATCTAATCAACATGTGAAAATTTATATCGATTACAATTCTACCCATCAAATAAACCCCATCTTCGCGATCTCTCCAAGCAACCTGAAAAATAGGGGAAAACGGAGTGAGATTTACATCTCAGCAAGTAGTAAGTGCATGCAAGTAAACAGTCTCATTTAGGCAAATAGTCATGAGGTATACGATTAATCAACAATAAGGCGATGAATTCAAATCAACATAGCCAATTCCAAATACAGCAATAGGATATGCAATCATATGTAAATACCAGTAAAAAGATGTTATCAATAGATAAAACTGAAGATTAGCGATAAAACATGTATTCATAATTAATGGTCCATCTCACAAATCCGATAGTAATATTCTCCCATGTAGGATGCAAATACGTAGTATTCGCATCTCCCCTACATGAGGTTCCTCCCGCAGGAGCTAACACATCTCACCCGCAGGTGGTAACACACACATCTCCCCCACAAGAGGTCTCTCCCGCAGGAGTTTACACATCTCACCTGCAGGTGGTAATCACATATCTCCCTTATAGGATGCAATCACATCATGATTACATCTCCCCCACAAGAGGTCACATCTCTCCCACAGGAGGTCACATATCTCCCCTGTGGGATGCAATCCAATCAGGATTACATCTCCCCCAACAGGAGGTCTCATCTCACCCGCAGGTGGTCACATATCTCCCTTGTGGGATGCAATCCAATCTAGATTACATCTCCCCCAACAGGTGGTCACATATATATCTCCCTTGTGGGATGCAATCACATTGTGAATACATCTCCCCCACAAGAGGTCTCTCCCACAGGAGTTACACATCTCACCCGCAGGTGGTCACATATCTCATCCGCAGATGGTATGTATCTCTTATTGCCATCATGACATTTAATCCACAATCCAAAATAAAACTCTTGAACATAAGTTCCATTGAAATCATAATTAATGTAATTTCCAGAAAATCAATATTCATATTTAAAGCACAAACCAAGGTATTTCAAGTCTTGCTTAAAGTTTTCCTTATTAACCCCCTTATTATAATCAAAGTTCCCATATTAATACCTAAGAAAGTATTTATTTCAATTTTCTGTATTTATAGTTTCCAGCATATTCTACAGACCTAAAATATAGTTTAGAAGATAATTTTAATTCATAATTACCAGTTAGTATTTGCCCTATCAATATTCCCCATCATTTAGTCCTTTACATACACTATCCTACCATTAAGACTTTAATTATTTGGATGTTTATCAAATTTAATTTTTATAATTTACATACCTCAATTAGGCATTTATAAAGATGTTAGAATAGTTAAGATACTAGAAAAATTATTAGAAATTTATTTGAATTACAAAATACCCTAAATCTGAATTTACTGCATAGAGTGCCTACCTCTGCTATCTAGGCAGTCCCAGGCACTAGTGCAAATTTCTGCTATAAATTTCCAGATTTTCCAATTTCGGATTTTTATGCTTTTGATTTGTGTTTCATTGATCTAAATTAATCTACTAACATTCTAAATCATACCTAAAGCCCTCTAGATTAGTTTGCATCAATTAATTTCCAACGTATTACTATCCACATGATCATACCTATGATTATTCAATACTTTTCATATTTCTTCAAGTTTTGATTTTTGTGCTTAGACTTTGGGTTTAATTAGTCTAAAATAATTCCCTCACATTCTAAATCATTCCTACAACACTCTAGATTAATTTGCATCAATTAAATACCATCCCATGAATATTTACATGATCAAACCAAGATTTCTTCCTTACTTTAGCAAATCCTTCAAGAACACAAAACTCTAAAATATAAACCATTTGATTCCATGTAAATCAAGTTCCGACTAATCCATTCAAACTATATTAAATCACAGAAAACGAAATTATGCAGCTCCTCCAGTTTTCAAGGGTTACTACTTGCCTTATACGCTAAAATCCTTCTTCCATTAAAGCTTCTAATTCTGGACCTGACTTTTTCTCCCAAACGCACCAAGTTAGAGTTCGCTGATTCACATCTCTACCGTTCACATTGTAGTTCCATCAGTCATGAACAAACCCCCCAAATTTGAAGGCAATCCACCATACGAATTTTCTCCGATCATGATTTGATGATGGCTGGTCAAACATCTCCATTAGCAACCTTCTTCCTTTCTCTCTCTCTTTTCTTTCAATAATAAACCCACGAAAATTCTCTCTTGTCTAACCTTAATCTCCTATTTATATTAGGCTTTATAAGTCCTAAACCAACCCTAATAGGCTACTTTAATTTGGGCTAACCCAACCATGGTCTAATTAAAGTCTAACCCATTCTAATTAATTCCTACTTTTTCGCCACCTTTTATTTTTCTACTTGCAACCTATTTTCGTGCATAATATTTAATTAAACCTTAACATCACCTAAAACCTTATTTTCTCCAAATTAAGACTTGAAATCTCCTAATTACCCTTTTTCCCACTTTTAGGCTTTTATTAATTCCTTTTAATTTCTAACTTGTCAAAATAATTTATTTTCTTCTATTTTCTAATTCTAGTTATTATTTAATGATCTATTTATTAATTACCCTTTTCTGAAAATTACCAAAATACCCTTTTTACTCTTTTAGGCTAATTTCATTAAAATTCTTTCTTTATTTACAACTTATGACTTATTCGAATTACTTATCCTCTAAATCTTCACTTTTTATTTTAACTAGGATTTAACTCATATTTTCTTTTATTTATTATTTATGTATTTATTAGGTGAAAATTCGGGGTTTTACACTGGAGCCTCCTTCTTCTTGTACCAACAGCAGCTCACCCTCTTCTTGTTGGGGTGGAAAATGGAGAAGAAGAGAGGAAGGAGGGTAGGAAAGTCTTAGGGGAGTCCTACTTGGGGTTAAGAACCAATGGAGGGCTAAAAGGGAGGTTTTCGGATCAGAGGCAGTGGGGGAGAAGCAGTGGAGGTCAGCCAAGAGAAGCCAACCCCTTGAAAGTGTTCGGATTTTCTATTTATAGAACACAGAGACAAAACTGCATACTCAGTGCAGTTTTGCCGAAATTGAACAGTAACTGCACATACCGTGCGGTTTTGGTCAAAACCGCACGGTATGTATGGTTTTGTCCTTGTCTTTTCAGTAATGATTAGGGGACAAATTGGTCGTGCACAGTCTGGCGCGCCATGCAACCGTACTATAAGTACGGTTGCTTTTCGCGCGCCGCTTGCTTTGATTGGCTCGCGCAAGCGGTGGTCGAAAAATCAACCGCGTACCCCATGTGGTTGCTTCACATCCACATATTGTGTTTCTCTCCCCCTTTTTTTGGTTGAGTTGACAGCTGAGATGACTCAACCGCCCACTCGGATGAATTAGACTTCCCCAATTTTTATTATTTCCCACTTATCTTAATTAGTTTAATTAAGATATTAGACTTTGATTGATTTGCCCCTAGGACTATTTTGCTCATATCTTCTTCATCCGGGCTCCGATTCCAGCAAACTCAATTGCGTTGGAACCGTGTCAAGATTCTCTATCCACTGGGATAAATCAAGGTGGCCAATTATCACTTGATCAAAAAGTTTACTTTTGCCCCCTCAGAGTTTGACTTTTTAGTTAGGGTTTTCATTTTCAACATTTCTGGGGGTGCAAAAATGAGGTGCTTACAATGGATATTTTACGATTTAATTGAATATGACAGAAAGTGTGCTAGAAAACCATTTACCAAATTTATGAATTTATATTGATGACTTAGTTTGATGGTTATAGTTAGCCACGCATATTGATGAAATTAATGTTTTAATTCTCCGCACTCTGATAATTAATGGAATTAGTTGAATTTAAATGTCTGGTAATTAGTAGTTTGGCCTAGTATCACTTCGGATTCGGGTTTGGTGCTTGTTTTGTATAGATCCGGGTTCGGGGCATTACATTTGTCTTGTCACACATGCTTCCTTGTTGTATTTTTATGATAACATGCTTGGCTTTGGTGATTTAATGTTATGTCTTGATGATGAAAATGATGAGCATGAATTCAATAAATTTAGTAGGGTATTTTTGGGGGTTTTCCAGCATGTTTTCCCTAATAAAATACTTCTTATACCATATGATTAGTTGATGTTTTTTTTAGGCTTTGATTTGGGTATGAATGATGTATTTTGAGCATAAAAATGAAGAGCATGAAATCTGGGAATTTAGTGGACGTTTATGAGTTTTTCAAGCATGCTTTTCATGGTTAATTGCTGTTTGTACAATATGACAACATGCTTGGGTGATAATTTTTGGGTAGATATAATGGTCATGAGCATATTTAGGTGTTTCTATTATCTTGTTTGCTTGTGTGTTTATTTCCAATATGATTTCATATCTGCCTTTGTTTGAGCTTGTATATATGCATGGCTGCAAAAAAAGTGGCAAGGGGCTGGGACGGTGTGAATGCACCTTTAATTTCAAATGCACTTGAGCACTTTAAACCTTTTGCACAACCTACCCATTACCTATAGGAAGTTGAACCCGAATGTGTGTAGCTTGATGCAACGAGATCGTTACTTCGGAAAGCAAAAGTGAAAACATTCACCTTAGAACTTTGAGCTAATAATGTGATGACATTGTGGATCTTTGATTCTGGTCATCACTAAGCTTGAGATCTAAGTTGCCAATCAACCAAAACCCAAAAACCCAACGCTTGAAGGTGGAGAAACACTTTTTCAGCTAAAATAAACAATTACGATGGGGAAATGGGTTTGTAATTGAGAGAATACCGTTTGCATGTTTCACTAGCCAAGGTATGATATGGATACCATATTGAAGGTAAACACAAGGTAACAAGGTAATATCAATTTTATTTTTTTAGTTACTTTCATGTCATGTAAAATAAATGCCATGGTGTCCATATGTTTGGGATGGAATTTTTCCCAAAGAGGTTTGTATCTTAAGTTTGGTGTATCCTATAGGAAGAGTTCTTTTACTCTTCTCAGAAGTCATCTTACCCAAGATCCATGTAAGAGGCAACCAAAAGTTCAAGGTCCATGAACATGGTGTCTAACTTTGGAGGGAACATGTACCCTCATGAACAATCATGCATTTGTGCAATTATAGTGTCAAAATCCCATTTTGGGACTGTATTTAGAAGCCAAATTAAGGTATACATTAAGTGGAAATAAAGAAACATAATGTGTAAAAATCTGGGGAATAGCTGAATCAAAAAAAGGCCATTTTGGCATTAACCAAAAACTCAGGTCGGTAAAGCTATGTTGTCCTTGTATCCGACATTTATTTTCGGTAAAAAGGTTTTATGTGTGTATCCGAACACTTATTTCGGATACAATAAATCATGCATTTATCCAACCTGATATGTCGGATATAGTCCAAAAACTTCCAAATTGGTTTTTTATCCCAACTTTTTTGAATATAAAATGCCCAAAACATTGTAAATAACCTGTGGGCACCTCAATGGGAATATGGAAAGATAATTTAAGGGTTCAAATGATCTAGCAAAGGATTCAACTTAATCTTGGAACATAAATCCATCCTTTCCTTCAAGCTTAAAGAAGATACATAAAAAGAAGAATCAAGGTGTTATATTTCTTGATATCAACTTATCTCAAACATGTTTCAATCAAACTTTTGAACTTGAAAACCAATGAAAATTTTCAAATAGGCTCAAGCTTTTAACTTTGGGACATCTCTGGGGGACACTTGGAAGCCATCAAATTCCAAGCAAAACAAAAAACAAAAAATAGAAGAAAAATCAGAAATAAAGGATTTAAAAATCAACTTGAGTTTCTTTTTCAACTCAAAAATCTTAAAGTGGATTCAAAAATTCCATGGGCCTCTGAAAGCCTTTGAATTTCAAATCTTCTCCAAAATTTCCATGGGCCTCTGAAAGCCTTTGAATGTCAGATTTTTCTCAAAATTTCCATGGGCCTTTGAAAGCCTTTGAATTTCAGATCTTCTCCAAAATTTCCATGGGCCTCTGAAAGCCTTTGTATTTTAGATCTTTTTCAAAATTTCCATAGGCCTCTGAAAGCCTTTGAATTTCATATCTTTTCCAAAATTTCCATGGTCGAATTTCAGATCTTCTCCAAAATTTCCATGGGCCTCTGAAAGCCTTTGAATTTCATATCTTTTTCAAATTTTCCATGGGCCTCTGAAAGCCTTTGAATTTCAAATATTCTTCAAATAACCCGTAGGAATCTGAAAGCCTTGGAATTTCAAAAAATTAATTCATAGGACAACTGAAGGCCTTCAAAAACTTCAGATTTAATGGGCCACCAGTAGCCTTTGAATTTCAAATTCTCATAAGCCCTTGGAAGCTTGAGTAATTCCAAGACACTCTTTTGATTTGTCTAAAAGCTTTAATTTTAAGCATTTCATATCTTGTGGGACATGTTGGAAGCCCTAGAATATTCCAACACCTCTCTGGATGGTCTTTTTCGTACCAACGAATTTATAAGCCCTTGAAAGCTTGAGTAATTCCAAGACACTCTTTTGATTTGTCTAAAAGCTTTCATTTTAGGCATTTTATATCTTGTGGGACATGTTGGAAGCCCTAAAATATTCCAACACCTCTCTGAATGGTCTTTTTCGTACCAACCAACTCATAAGCCCTTGGAAGCTTGAGTAATTCCAAGACACCCTGTGATTTATCTAAAAGCTTTTATTTTGGATATTTCATATTCAGTGGGACATGTCGGAAACCCTAAAATATTCCAACTCAAAAAAAATTAAAAAAATTAAAAAAATTAAAAAAATTAAAAAAATTAAAAAAATTAAAAAAATTAAAAAAATTAAAAAAATTAAAAAAATTAAAAAAATTAAAAAAATTAAAAAATTAATCACAGGGTGAATAAGCTATGAATTGGTACTAATATATTTCTTTCTTTTTTTAATCCAGGTACTAAAATACTTGCAACCATTGCTCATGTGACCAGATCAAGGGCCCGCACGATAAATCCAGCTAAGAATCAAGCCAATGAGCCTGCCCAGGACTTTGTTCAGCTACAAGAACAAGTAGCAGGGATCGCCCAAATGCTAGAAAATTTGCTGGCAGCCCAAGCCCAAGCCCAGAACCAAGCCTCTACCTCCCACCAAGCACTGCCACCAAAACCTCAAATACCCATTCCACCTCAGCCACAACCTCAACCTGAATTTCACCAACCAATTCCTGAACCTATACTGATCAGGGAGGACAGTGTTGAATCTGAAAAGGAAAAGGAAAAAGAAAGGGTGAGGGAGGAAATGGAAAGAAAATTCTTACACAGGCTAGAGATCATCCAGGAGGAACTAAGGGAAGTAAAGGGCGCGAATAATTTTGGAGGCACCAGTTTCGAAGACTTGTGCATGTACCCTGATGTCTGCTTACCGGCCAAATTCAAGTGCCCAAACTTTGACAAGTACGACGGTACTGGCTGCCCCATGAGCCATCTGAAGCTCTATTGTGGGGCCCTATGCCAATTTAGTCGGGATGATGGCATTCTGATCCAGCTATTCCAGAGAAGTTTGATGGGAGCTGCTTTGAGGCGGTTCGCCACCATGGATCATGGACGGATAAGGAGGTGAAAGGACTTGGCAGATGCCTTTCTGGCCCAGTACAAGTTCAATTCTGAGATCGTGCCAAATAGGTACGATGTGATGAGAATGAGTAAAAGTAAAGACGAGTCAGTGAGGCAGTATGCCAAGAGGTGCAGGGAGACAGCATCTCAGGTCAGGCCACCTATGTTGGAGCCAGAAATGATTTCAACATTTATTAGCACACTGGGGCAACCATTTTACAGTCACTTGGTGGGTCAAACTACCACCAACTTTGCTACCCTAGTACAAGTGGCGTACCGGATTGAAGATGGGATCAGATCTGGCAAGATACTAGATCATTCATCCATGGCTAGTAAGCAAGACCCCAACATGAAGAAAGGAAACAGGGTCAAGAAAAATGGGAACAAAAAAGAAGGGAAGTGAACATGGTACAACAACCATCTGTTCCCAAAAATCCTATCCAGATCAATGTTTCCAATCCTCTTCACACCCCGGTGCCATCGACCCAGTCCACCCAACAAGCACCCATAAGGGTTAATGTTCCTGCAGCACAGTCAAACCAAAAAAGAGTTTTTACTATGGAGGCAAAGGATGCCTGGATGGCATCAAGGAGGAATAGGGTTCTTGCCCCTATCCAAGTTTTTACCCCTATCCCAATGACTCCATCCCAACTGCTACCCACTCTATTGCAAGCAAGGTATGTTACATTAAGAGAGCCGAATCCGAATGCCTCTAAGGGGAGAAATTTTGACCCCTCTACCACTTGTGATTTCCACATGGGTGCACCTGGGCACCCTACTGACAAATGTTGGCCATTAAACCATGTCATTCAGGATTTACTAGACCAAAATACCCTATCTTTCAATACAGGGGCTCCCGCTCCTCCTAGAACTGACATTGGCCAGAACCCTCTGCCCCAGCATCATGGAGCAAGCCCATCTAATGTTATAAGGGCCACTTTCTCTGATGAAATAACCTTTGACCCATCTCAGTTAATTGCTCTCGGTCAAGGTTTATTTTACTAAAGAAAGTGGAGAAGAGGAAATAAACATGATTTCAAAAAGGAATGACCGTGCTGCTAGGGATATTAACTCCTCTTTGAACTGGGTCTCCTCCTTCATGGCCCAGATAAATATTGCAAAACCTCCCTTGGTTATCAATTGCAATCCACCCACCGTTTCTTCACCCATTCCATCAAAACCACCCTTGGTTGTAAATGTGCCTTCTACTCATGTTTTTTCCTCTAAGTCCAAACTTCCACCTCTTGTAATAAATGTCCCGAAGTCTTCTTACTCTAAATCAGTTGTACCGTGGAACTACAGTGAAGGTTTCACAACCACAATTCCGGTGGTTGAGGGAGAAAGCAAGAAAGAAGTGAACCTCATGATGAGATTAGGAAAATGTGTGGAAGAGGGGGAGAAACAAAGGGAAACGGAGAAAGAATAAGCTGAGAAAGAAAAAGTAAAGGGAAAGGCTAAGGTAGGGGAAGACACCCCCAGGTAATTGACAGTGAGGCTGCTGACCTCATCAAGATAATCCGAAAGAGTGAATTCAACATTGTTGAGCAGTTAAACAAGGTCCCGACCCAGATTTCAATGCTGGGATTACTGCTGAATTCAGAAAAGCATAGGGATTCTCTGTTAAGGGTACTTCAGGGTGCACATGTGCCTAAAAATATTGAACCAGACCAACTAGGCAAGATGGTTGGGCAAATTTTGTCTCATAATGTCATATCCTTTTCAAAAACCGAGATTAGCCCAGCTGGATACCACCATGTTGATCCTTTGCACATAGCTGTGCTTTGCAAGGGTTGCATGGTGGCGCAGGTCTTAATAGATAACGGGTCGACTCTGAATGTCTGCCCGTTGATAACATTTGTTAAACTCGGTTTGGAGCATAATAAAATCAAGCAGAATGAGAGGATCATAAGAACTTTTGATAGCTCCAAAACACACTCCCTAGGGGAGGTTGAACTGCCGGTCACTATTGGACCGTATATATTCAATATCACATTTGAAGTAATGGATATACCGGCGGCCTTCAACCTACTCCTAGGAAAGCCGTGGATTCATACGGCTAGGGCCATACCATCTACCCTCCACCAGAGAGTAAAATACATCCAAGGGCAAAAAGTGATAATGGTCCTAGCCGAGAATTTGGTTCCTCCCATGGTGTCCCCTGATGTACCCTATATTAACATTGAAATGATTGTAGACAAGATGGCTTTTCACTCTTTTCAGTTCGAAACGGTTAATTTCATACCTGGGAGATATGAGGATAAGAAGGGTAAAATGACTTGTGCTGAAAGAATGGTAAATAAAGTGTTAAGAAAATATCACTTCCATCCAGGGAAAGGTCTGGGAATTAATTTGCAAGGAAGGTTGGAGCCGATAAGGGCAAAGAAACTAATCCCTAAGGCAGGACTAGGAATGAAGCCAGGGAAATGGAGAAGGCAGAAGCAGACAGAAGAAGGAAACACAGAAAGAAAATTCCCTCATTTAAGGGAAACTTTTCCGAAACCCTCTTGCACGATCCAACTGTCTCCTCTCATGGATCAGTCCAAGCCTCCATACCGCAATATCAATCCCTTTCAAAAGCCATCTATTCCAACCCTGCAACCATACAACCCACCTTCTACACTTGAGGCAATGGGCAAGCCTGGGCCACAGCCCGAAAAGCAGCAGGATGTCATTGAAAACATTGGGGCTTTCTTCGCCATGACTGAAGGCGAAAAATCTAAGGAAAATAAGGAGCTGCCTTTCATTGATTGGGCAGCAGTGAGGATTCCAGATGAGGTTATATCTGGATTGGGCCCCGTGGCAGAAAATGGCAGTACAACTCATCCGGTGATGATGGCATCGGATTCTGAGCTTGAGGAGCAGGCTTGCACCATTTTACCTGCTCCAAAGGAATTTATTATGAACAATTGGGAGGAAACTCCCCTTACCTTTGAAGCGGCGTTTGATTGACAAACAGACGCAGCTTCCAAAAAAAATTCCATTAGTGGAATGCCATTTTCCTGAAGGTTTTAATGAGCCTTCGTCTTCAGGAAAAGCTTTTTTAGAAGGCTTACAAAAAACCCAAAAAGATTTTTCTATTTTTTTCTAGAAAGTTTAAATGTTTCAAAAAGGTTCAAACCATTTATGAACCATATAAGCAAACGGAATTAAATCAGGCTGAGTATGACTTCGACCTTGAGCTCGACTTTGACCTAATGGGGATCGAAGAAAAGACCGAGGTCGAAGAAGACGACCCTCCTAAAGAAATTGCGTATCAACTGGAGCGTCATGAAAAGGGTGTTCAACCTAATATTGAGGAGACCATTTCAATAAATCTAGGGACCAAAGATGACCCAAAAATAGTGAAGGTTGGGGCTTGCCTGTCTGATGGGCAACATGATGAAATGTCACAATTCTTGGCAGATTATGAGGACATGTTTGCATGGTCGTATCGAGATATGCCAGGGCTAGATACTGACATGGTTGTGCACAGGCTACCAATTTTGCCAGGGGTTAATTCGGTCAAGCAAAAATTGAGAAGATTGAAACCGGAGTGGACACTGAAGGTCAAAGATGAAGTGGTCAAGCAATTCCAAGTGGGATTTTTGGTAGTCTCCACGTACCTCGAGTGGCTTGCAAATATAGTGTCAGTACCAAAGAAGGATGGGAAAGTCAGGATGTGCGTAGACTACAGATATCTGAACAAGGCAAGCCCAAAGAATGATTTTCCTCTTTCACACATCGACATTCTGGTCGATAATACCGCTGCACATAGCCTGTTCTCATTCATGGACGATTTCTCGGGGTATAATCAAATCAAGATGGCACAGGAAGATCAAGAAAAAACAGCTTTTATTACACCATGGGGTACCTTCCACTCCACCGTCATGCCATTTGGGCTTAAGAATGCCAGGGCAACTTACCAGCAGACCATGACAACACTATTCCATGATATGATCCATAAGGAGATGGAGGTCTATGTGGATGATATGATTGCCAAGTCCTGTGAAGAAGAAGACCATTTAACCAACTTAAAGAAGGTGTTTGATCGACTCAAGAAGTACAGTTTATGGCTTAACCCAGCAAAATGCTCTTTGGGGCTACATCAGGAAAATTATTGGGATTTATAGTGAGCAAAAGAGGAATTGAAATTGATCCTACTAAAGCAAAGGCGATTATTGAAATGCCATCACCCAGAACAGAGAAGGAAGTTAGGGGTTTTCTTGGAAGAATTCAGTACATCAATAGGTTCATAGCACAACTCACTGCCACCTGTGAACCAATTTTCAAGTTGCTAAGAAAGAACAACCCGACGGTCTGGGATGATGATTGACAACAAGCCTTTGACAAAATAAAGGAATATTTGCTGAATCCACCTGTGCTAGTGCCGCCAACTCCGGGAAAACCACTGATTCTGTACTTGTCAGTTTTGGATACATCGATGGGGTGTGTTTCGGGACGGCTTGATGAGATAAGCAGAAAGAAAAAGGCGATCTACTATCTGTGTAAGAAGTTAACTGAATATGAAGCCAATTATTCTCCTTTGGAAAAGACCTGTTGTGCTTTAGTGTGGGCCACTCAAAGACTGAGGCATTACTTCCTTAGTCATTCCACATTATTGATATCCCAGATGGACCCTTTGAAGTACCTATTTGAGAAACCAGCACTAATTGGTAGAACAGCAAAGTGGCAGCTCTTGCTTTCTGAATTTGACCTCAAATTTGTCACTCAAAAGGCAATTAAATGTCAAGCAATTGCTGATCACTTAGCTGAACATCCCTTGCCAGACTACCAACCGTTAAAGACTAATTTCTGAGTGAGGTAGTGTTGTTTACTGAGGAGGAGGAAAGTGAAAGCTCATGGCAAATGTTCTTTGACGAGGCCGCAAACATGAATGGAAATGGAATTTTGGCAATTTTGGTCAAGCCAGATGGGTCACATATCCCAATCGCAGTAAAGCTAAGATTTCAATGCACAAACAACATTGCGGAATATGAAGCATGTATAATTGGGTTGCAAGCTGCTCTAGACCATGAAGTAGAGGAACTTGACGTATACGGAGATTCAAGTCTTATCATCTTCCAAACAACCGGTGAATGGAAAACCAAAGATCACAAATTGATCCCATATCACCAGTATTTGGAAGAAATAAGTACCAAATTTACTCAAATTTCCTTCAGCTATATGCCAAGGGCCAAGAATCAGTTTGCAGATGCTTTGGCAACATTGGGTTCAATGATCAGTATTCCAGAAGGAGTAGATATCAAACCACTAGAAATTGAAGTCAGAGATGGACTAGCTTATTGTCCTATTCTAGAAGGAGCACCAGAAGAAGAAGTACCATGGTTTTAGGATATTCAGAAATTCTTGAATGATCGGAGTCTTCCAGAAAATGCTACCTCTACTGAGAAAAGGGCAATACAGAGATTAGAAGGACAATTCGTACTAAGTGGTGGGCAGCTAGATGAGAGATCACATAATGATAGCCTACTCAGATGTGTTGCCAAGGCTGAGTCAAAAAGGTTGATTGAGACTGTACATGGAGGAGTCTATGGGCCACATATGAATGGGCACATGCTTGCAAAGAAGATTCTGCGATTGGGAGACTATTGGTCAATGATGGAGCACGATTGCTGTGTACATGTTAAGAGATGTCATTTGTGCCAAATATATGCGGATAACAAGCATGCACCACCAAGTGAGCTTCACAACATGACCTCACTGTGGCCTTTCTCCATGTGGGGCATAGATGTTATTGGCATGATTTCCCCGAATGCATCAAATGGGCACAGATTCATTCTGGTAGCAATTGATTATTTCACCAAGTGGGTTGAAGGAGCTTCATAAGCAAATATCACAAGTAACCATGTTCTTAAATTTTTGAAGCACAATATCATTTGTCGCTATGGTCTACCAAATGCCATAGTATCAGACAATGCTTCAAATATTAAGAACAAGGACATGAAGAAGATGTGTGAGCAATTTCAGATCATCCATCACAAGTCAGCTCCGTACAGACCAAAGATGAATGGGGCAATAGAAGCAACAAACAAGAATATAAAGAAAATAATTCAGAAGATGGTAGTAAGTTATAGAGATTGGCATGAAATGCTACCGCTTGATCTACATGCCTACAGGACCTCAATCCGGACTTCTACTGGGGCAACCCCATATTCCCTAGTTTATGGAATGGAAGCAGTTTTACCCGTTGAAGTTTAAATCCCATCACTGAGAGTGCTAATGGAAACAGAGTTAGAAGAAGCCGAATGGATACAGTCAAGACATGATCAACTCAATCTGATAGAGGAAAAGTGTTCAAAGGCGCTTTGTCATAGCCAATTGTATCAGAAGAGAATGGCCAGGGCTTACAATAAGAAGGTGAAACCCAGAACTTTCCAAGAAGGAAATTTGGTCTTAAAGAAAATTTTACCATTTTTGGAAGATCCTCGTGGGAAATTCAAGCCAAATTGGGAAGGGCCTTATGTTGTCAAGAAGGTCTTATCAAGGGGTGCACTCATCTTAACAGAAATGGATGGGAAAGATTTTCCTGAGCCAATTAACTCTGATGCAGTAAAAATGTATTTTCCTTGATTGAATATTACTAAGAAATGATCCGAGACCATCTTTCTTTATTTCCCAAAATTTTAATCCTTAGTCTAGCCAAGTCGAGCCTGTTCGTTTCTTTGATAAACCTAAACTGGGACTTACAGTCTTATACTGGGGCAAAGATAATTGAGGCAAAAACAAAAGAAAAAAGAAATGAGAAATGAAAAAAAAAACAAGGAATAGTGGCAAATGAAAGCCAAGTCCAAAAAAGAAAATAAATGAACAAAATTTGGGGAATCAGGGTTATATACATCATGACTGTAGACATCCCAAATTGCACTACAAAATGAGAAAATAATGGAAAATATGTAATTGGGATTTAAAGCAGGCCAAAAATGCATGAAATTCAATAATTTAAGCCTTGCCCGTATTGTATCTACGGGCTGAGCGCGCCCGAATTTTGTGTACGGGCACACAATGCCCGTAATGCATATACGGACACCACTTGCCCGTAAATCATTTACAAGCGCATTAGATTTGTGCAAATTTTATACTTTCTCGATTTCTGAGCTTTATCTTTAATCCAATATATGTTTAAATGAGCGAATTATCTCTTTTATTCGTTCGAAATATCCTTGTTGCCCATGGATGGGCATTATCCTTGTGTTTAATTCAATCTGAAACTCTATCTTGCTAAACTCTGGACCAACCATGCCCCTGAATTTGCCTATAAATAGAGGGTCTCTCCTCAAGGAAAAGGCCACGAGAATTTGAAGTCCAAGGAGCTCCAAGAGAAGAGAGGAATCCTTGCTGCTCTGCTTGCTCAATCCAGGTAAGTCCCTTTTCCCTTTTATTTTCTGTCTTCAATTCTAGAAGTAATAGGATCTTCTCCATTGCTGTAGAATAAGGCCTCCTTTTATCTTGTATTCCTAAACTTGTCTCTAAGTACCTCAAGAGTCTCTCTAGCTGTAAAACGTGAAGAGAGAGCTAGGGGAAAGGGGAACAGGTGGATCCCTAGAATAGAACCCCATATCTATTTTTCTCCTCTTTTTATAGAACAAGGCCTTTGATTGTGTTTGTATACCCAAACCTATCTCCAAGTACCTCAAGAATCCTCTCTAGCCGTAAAACTTGAAGAGAGAGCTAGGGGAAAAGAGAACAGGTGGATCCGTAGGGTAGACCCCCATGTGCTCTAATCTGTGAGATGTGATTGTTTTAAATATCATGATCATGTTTTAATGGTTTTTATGTTGAATCTGAATGAATCCTATGAATCCATGATGTTTATAGCATGAAATCCTCCTTTTTTCTAAAATTTGGATTTTTCACATCGTTGCACCTACAGCACTGTTTTCGTGATTTTTGTGATATTAGGCTAAGATCCTAGATCTGTCATGATCAATATGATAGGTCTGGATCCAAAAGCCTGAAAGTAACTTCTAGGGTTTCATGATGTGGTTTTTGAGTCCTTTTTCATTATTGAGAGAAAACCCTACGGCCTAAGTTCTCCCATTTTGATGTTCTTCATCAACGTGGGTATTTTTTGTTATGATTTCTTGATTTAATGTGAAATTTGGGCTATGTCTATGTCCTGGACTATTCAAGTTCAATCCAACAATATTTTATAAAATCGTATTTTTCTAGATTTCTAGAATTTAACTTGAAACCAGATTTTTGAAGTTTTCACTTTAGATTGGTTTTATTTGATTTTATCTCAATTTTGTTTTAATCATGAAATCCTACGAATGGTATCATCATATTTGAAAGTTCTGGATCAATCAGGCTATTCATATGAAAAAACCATACACTTTTGTCCTTTTTGTGATTTTTTTTGATTTTTGTAGCAAGCCCTTTTTCCTTTGAAAAACATGAACAATACCTGGCAACCACCTTGTGTGGATGAATAGGGGTGCCTAACACCTTCCCCTGTTCATAACCTAATCCCCTTACCCATCTCTGATTGTTTTTTTTAGAGGTTATTTTTACCCTAAATTTGCCTTTTGTGCTTATTTGATATTTTGGTGTCCATTCACACCTAAACAGAATGGTGGCGACTCTTTGTTTGTAACCAATCCCGTGTGATGATCAGGAAGTCATTGAATTGATTTTTCCCATGTCTCACAACTGGCGACTCCGCTGGAGACCCGAGGATTTGAGCCTTTTGGTGTTTTAGTTCATGTTTTTTATATTTTTGGATTTGCTTGCTATTTTGTGTTTTTAGCATGTCTTTGTTTTGCTTGCTATTTTGTGATCTTAAGCATGCTTGGTATGTTTTAAATCTGAATTATTGCTTAAGAATTCATGGGGGTAGAAACATGCTTAATTCTGATTTATAAGATTGTTTCTAGAAACATGCGTAGAGGAGGTTCGTTTTTCTAAACCATGCTGATTTCTTGCTGTATTTTTATAATAGCATGTTTTAATTTTCAGCATGATCTCCATGATGTGTTTTTGGATTGTATAGCATGATCATATTTTTGCATGTTTGGGTGATTCTTGTGAGCATGTTTAGGTGCTATAGGATTGTTTTGTGTATTTGTTTACTTTAAATATGCTTTCATATTATGCCTTGGTTTGTTTATGCATGGCTACGAAAAGAGTGGCAAGGGTTTGGGACGTTGTGAATGCACCCAATTTTTACAATGTACTGTGCACATTTTATTTTTTACACAGCCTACCTATAACCTATAGGAAGTTGAACCCGAATGTGTGTAGCTTGGCGCAACGAGGTCGATACTTCGGAAAGCGAAAGTGAAAACATTCACCTTAGAACTTTGGGCCAATGATGTGATGATAACGTGGATCTGTGATTCGATTCTGGTCATCACTAGGCTTGAGTGCTAAGTTGCCATTAAGCCAAAACCCAAAGCCCCTACACTTGAAGGTGGAGATACACGTTTTTGGCTAAAGTACACAATTACGTGAGGATATGGGTTTATAATTGAGGGAAGGCCGTTTGCATAGTTTACAAACCAGGGCATAATGCGGATGCCATATTGAAGGTAAACAAGGTAATCTTAATTTTTGCATTATTTTCATGTCATAGGGGTGTCATGGTGTCCATTGGTTTAGGATGAAATTGTTCCTAAATAGGCATGCATCCTAAAATTGGTGTAGCCCACAGGAAGAGTTTGTAACTCTGTTCAAAATCAATCCTACCCAATGTTCATACAGGAGGCAACCAAAGGGTACCAAATTCTTAAGTATGGTGGCTAATTTGGAGGGAACATGTGCCCTCCTAAACATGTATTTTGCAAATAGGTCAAAGTCCACTTTGGGATAGTTTAGAAGCCTAGTAAGGGTGAACCGTATGTTTGGATGAGCAATCAAAGTGATCAAATCATATAAAAACTGAAAAAAAAAACAGAAAA
This sequence comes from Buxus sempervirens, assembly GCA_947561395.2. Classification (NCBI taxonomy): domain Eukaryota; kingdom Viridiplantae; phylum Streptophyta; class Magnoliopsida; order Buxales; family Buxaceae; genus Buxus; species Buxus sempervirens. The sequence goes on along the minus strand of OX387187.1, from coordinate 448,964 downwards.
GAGCTCCGTAAACCGCATTTATTACACGGGCTGGGCTCACCCATATTGGTTATACGGGCTCGGCTCGCCCGTGTTAACTATACGGTCGCGGCTTGCTCATAATTTAAATACGGGCAAGGCCGGACCGTACTAAATATGCGGTCTTAGCGAAAAATTCAACTTTAATCAGTTTTCCCCACTAAATCCTGTCCCTTTAACCTTTAAATGATGATAAAGGGAAATGAGTTTGAACAAAATGCTTCAAATAAATAAATGAAAAAATGTGAAAGAAAATCCTTTGGGCCTCTGAAAGCCTTTGAATTTCAGAATTTTTCTCAAAAATCTTTGGGCCTCTGAAAGCCTTTGAATTTCAGACTTTTTCTCAAAAAAATCTCTAGGCCTCTGAAAGCCTTTGAATTTCAGACCTTCTTTAAAAATATCCCTGGGCCTCTGAAAGCCTTTGAATTTCAGATCATTTTCTTTTGGGCCTCTGGAAGCCTTTGAATTTCAGACTTTTTCTCAAAAAATCTCCGAGCCTCTGAAAGCCTTTGAATTTCAAATCTTCTTCAAAAATATCCCTGGGCTTCTGAAAGCCTTTGAATTTCAGATCTTTTTCTTTTGGGCCTCTAAAAGCCTTTGAATTTCAGACCTTTTTCTTTGGGCCTCTGAAAGCCTTTGAATTTCAGATCTTTTTCTTTGGGCCTCTGAAAGCCTTTGAATTTCAGATCTTTATCTTTTGGGCCTCTGAAAGACTTTGAATTTCAGATCTTTTTCCTCGGGCCCCTGAAAGCCTTTGAATTTCAGACCTTTCTCAAAAATCTCTAGGCCTCTGAAAGCCTTTGAATTTCAGACTTTTTCCAAAAATATCCCTGGGCCTCTGAAAGCCTTTGAATTTCAGACCTTTTCCAAAATACCTCTGAAAGCCTTTGAATTTCAGATCCTTTTCTTCTTTTTTTTGTGGGACCTGTTGAAAGCCCTAGAATATTCCAACAATTCAAAAAAAAAGAAGCAAATAAAGAAAAAAAATCCAAACTCATGTTCACTCAGCTTGCACATAGGCATTCATAGGCATGTGAATGAGATTAAATGGGCACTGATATTTTTCCTTTATTTTTGCCAGGTACCAAGTACACTTGGAACCATAACTCCTATAACCAGATCAAGAGCTCACGCCATGAATCCCATCGAGAATGAAGCTGATGCTCCTCACTCAGATGTAGCCCTGCTTCAGGAGCAAGTGGCAAGATTAGCCCGAATGCTAGAGAACATACTATCGGTGCAAGCCCAGCAAGTGTAAGCCCAGAACCAAGCCTCCACTTCCAACCCAGCACCTCCACCCCAAATCAACATTCCACCTCCGATTCAACCTATTCCTGAACCCATTTAAGCAAAATGGGAGAATCATAAGAGCCTTTGACAGCTCTAAAACACACTCCCTAGGGGAGGTTGAACTGCCGATCACTATTGGACCGTATATTTTTAACATCACATTTGAAATGATGGATATACCTGCAGCCTTCAACCTACTCCTAGGAAGGCCGTGGATTCATACAGCTAGGGCTATACCATCTACCCTCCACCAAAGAGACAAATATATTAGAGGGCAAAAGGTGATTACAGTCCTAGCTGAAAACTTGGTTCCTCCCATGTGGTCCCCTGATGTACCCTACATAAACATGGAAATGACTGCTGACAAGATGACATTTCATTCTTTCCAGTTTGAAACTGTCAATTTTATACCTAGGGGGTATCAGGAAAAAGAAGGAAAGTTGACCTGTGCTAAAAAAATGGTCAAGAATATACTGGGAAAGTACAATTTCCACCCTGGAAAAGGACTGGGGGTTAACCTGCAAGGAAGGATAGAACCGATAAAGGTTAAGAAGATGGTCCATAGAATAGGATTGGGGTCCAAGCCAAGGAACGGGAGAAGACGGAAGGAGATAGAAGACATGAAATTCCCTCACATCAGGGAAACTTTTCCAAAGCTTTCTCATATGATTCAGTTGTCTCCTCTCCAGGATCAGTCCAAACCCCCATACTATAACATCAACCCATTTCAGAAACCCAAGTCCTCAACCATGCAGCCATATGTTCCACCTTCACCTCCACAAGCATTGGGTGGGCCTGGGCCACATACAGAATAGGAGCATGACTTTTCCGAGGACGTCGGGGCCTTTTTTGCCATGACTGAAGGCAACCAAGAAAAAGGAGCAAAGGAGCTACCCTTCATTGATTGGGCTGATGTAGAAGTTCCATTTGGGACAAGCCCTATAGAAGAAGCAGGTGATGCAACTCACCCAGTACTGGTGATTTCATATGCGGACCCTGAGCTTGAGGAGCAGGCTTGTATCCCTACCCCCAGATTCTTTTATGTTGAACAATTAGGAGGAAACTCCCCTTACTTTTGAAGCCGCGTTTGTTTGGCAAACAGACATGGCCTCCAAAAAAAACTCCATTAGTGGAATGCCCTTTTCCTAAAGGTTTTAATGAGCCTTCGTCTTCAGGAAAAGATTTTGTAGAAGGCTCTCAAAAAACACAAAGATTTTTCAATTTTTTCTAAAAAAATTAAATTTTTCAAAAGGGTCCAAACCACTTATGAACCATATAAGCAAACGGAATTAGATCAAGTTGAGTATGACTTCAACCTCGAGCTCGACTTTGACTTAATGGGGGTCGAAGAAGAGACCGAGGACGAAGAAGACGACCCTCCCAAAAGAAATCACATATCAATTGGAGCGTCATGAAAAGGGGGACCAACCCAATATTGAAGAGACCATATCAATAAACCTAGAGACCGAAGATGACCCGAAAATAGTGAAGATTGGGGTATATCTATCTGAGGTACAACGTGATGAAATGATACGGTTCTTGGCTTATTATGAAGATGTATATGCATGGTCGTATCGGGATATGCCAGGGTAAGACACGGACATGATTGTGCACAGGCTACCAATTCTACCAGATGTTAAGCCAGTTAAACAGAAACTGAGAATGTTGAAACCTGAATGGACATTGAAGGTCAAAGATGAAGTGGTTAAACAATTCCAAGCTGGATTCTCGGCGGTCTCCACGTACCCTGAATGGCTTGCAAATATAGTGCCAGTGCCAAAGAAGGATGGAAAGGTCAGAATGTGTGTAGACTACAGAGACTTGAATAAGGCAAGTCCAAAGGACGATTTTCCACTTCCACACATCGACATCTTGGTGGACAACACTGCTGTACATAGCCTGTTCTCATTCATGGACGGTTTTTCTGGGTACAATCAAATTAAGATGGCTAAGGAGGATCAAGAAAAAACATCCTTCATTACACCTTGGGGTACCTTCCATTACACTGTCATGCCATTTGGGCTTAAGATCGTCGGGGCAACCTACGAGCGGGCCATGACAGCATTATTCCACGACATGATCCATAAGGAGATGGAGGTCTATGTGGATGATATGATAGCCAAATCATGTAAAGAAGAAGACCACTTGATCAACTTGAAGAGGGTGTTTAACCGGCTCAAGAAATACAGTCTAAGGCTTAACCCTGCTAAATGCATCTTTGGGGCTACATCAGGAAAATTATTGGGTTTTATAGAAAGCAGAAGGGGAATTGAGATTGACCCAGCTAAAGCTAAAGTAATCATTGAAATGCCATAACCTAGAACGGAGAAGGAAGTTCGTGGTTTCCTTGGAAGGATTCAGTACATAAGCCGGTTCATAGCACAGCTCATTGCTATCTGTGAACCAATCTTTAAGTTTCGGAGAAAGAATAACCCGACGGTCTAGAATGAAGATTGCCAAGAAGCCTTTGACACAATAAAGGAGTATTTATTGAGCCCACCTGTGCTAGTGCCACCAACTCCAGGAAGACCATTGATTTATACTTTTCAGTTTTGGAGACATCAATGGGGTATGTCTTGGGGCAGCATGACGATACAGGCAGAAAGGAAAGGGCAATTTACTACCTAAGCAAGAAGTTTACAGAATATGAAGCAAAGTATTCCCCTTTGGAAAAGACCTATTGTGCTTTAGTATGGGCAACTCAGAGACTGAGGCATTATTTCCTTAGTCATTCCACCTTATTGATATCCCGAATGGACCCCTTGAAGTATCTATTTGAAAAACCGGCTTTAACTGGCAGAACGGCAAAGTGGTAGCTGTTACTCTCTGAATTTGATCTCACATACATCACTCAAAAGGCTATTAAGGGTCAAGCCATTGCTGATCACTTAGCTGCACACCCTTTACCAGAATACCAACCCTTAAAGACCAACTTTCCTGATAAGGCAATCCTGTTTACTGAAGAAGAAGAAGGGGAAAGCTCACGACAAATGTTCTTTGAGGGGGCCACCAACATGAACAGAAATGGAATAGGAGCAGTTTTGATCAAGCCAGATGGGGCACACATCCCAATCGCAGTAAAACTGAGGTTCCAATGCACAAACAATATTGCAGAGTATGAAGCATGCATAATTGGGTTACAAGCAGCCTTAGACCATGAAGTAGAGGAACTTGACGTATATGGAGATTCGAGTCTTATCATCTTCCAAACAACTGGTGAATGGAAAACAAAGGATTACAAATTGATCCCTTATCACCAGTATTTAGAAGAAGTAAGCACCAAATTCACTCGAATTTCCTTCAATTATATGCCAAGGGCCAAAAATCAGTTTGCGGATGCTCTAACAACATTGGCTTCAATGGTTAGTATGCCAGAAGGTGTTGATATTAGACCACTGGAAATTGAAGTCAGAGATGAACCTGCTTATTGCCTTGTTCTAGAAGAAACCCCAAAAGAATAAGTACCATGGTTTCAAGATATTAAGAACTTCCTAAATGATTGGAGTTTGCCAGAAAATGTCACTTCTACAGAGAAAAGAACAATACAGAGGTTAGCAGGACAGTTCTTACTAAGTGGTAGGCAGTTGTACAAAAGATCACACAACGATATCCTACTTAGATGTGTTGCCAAGACCGAGTCAGAAAGGTTAGTCGAAACTGTACATGGAGGAGTTTGTGGACCCTATATGAACGGGCACATACTTGCCAAGAAGATTCTGCGATTGGGATATTACTGGTCGACAATGGAGCACGATTGCTATATACATGTCAAAAGGTGTCATTTATGCTAAGTGCATGCTAATAATAAGAATGCGCCCCCAAGTAAATTGCACAATATGACATCTCCATGGCCTTTCTCCATGTGGAGTATAGACGTCATTGGAATGATCTCTCCAAAGGCATCAAATGGACACAGGTTTATACTTGTAGCAATTGATTACTTCACCAAGATATGAAGAAAATGTGTGAACAGTTTCAGATCACCCACCACAAGTCAGCTCCGTACAGACCAAAGATGAATGGGGCAGTGGAAGCAGCGAATAAGAATATAAATAAGATCATCCAGAAGATGGTAGTGAGTTTCAAAGATTGGCATGAAATGCTGCCACTTGCTCTACATGCTTACAGAACCTCAATTCGGACTTCTATAGGGGCAACCCCGTATTCTTTAGTATATGGGATGGAAGCGGTTTTACCAGTGGAAGTAGAAATACCTTCACTAAGAGTGCTAATGGAAGCTAAATTAGAAAAAGCTGAATGGATACAGTCAAGACATGATCAACTCAATTTAATAGAGGAAAAGCGGTTAAAAGCACTTTGTCATGGCCAATTGTATCAGAAGAGAATGGCCAAGGCTTACAATAAGAAGGTGAAGCCCAGAACTTTCCAAGAAGGAAATTTAGTATTGAAGAAAATTTTACCCTTTCTGGAAGACCCTCGTGGAAAATTCAAACCAAATTGGGAGGGGCCTTATGTTGTCAAAAAGGTCTTGTCAGGGGTGCTCTCATCTTAACAGAAATGGATAGGAAAGATTTTCTTGAGCCAATTAACTCTAATGCAGTAAAGAGATATGTTCCTTGAATTAATATTACTAGGAAATGATCTGAGGCCATTTTTCCTTATTTCCCAAAATTTTCATCCCTAGTCAAGCCAATTTGAGCCTGTTCGTCTTCTTTGATAAACCTAAACTGGACTTACAGTCTTATACTGGGGCAAGGCCAATAAGGACAAAAAGAGAAAGAAAGAAAGAGAACAAAAATAGTGGCAAATGAAAGCCAAATACAAAGAAGGAAAAGGGGATTAAGTTCATCATGACTGTAAGTCCGGTTGACCTATTTTCACACTTAGAAACTTTTGAGCCTTTAATACCTTTTCTTTCATAAACCGAGCTTAGCCTTTGTTTCGTCCTATTCTTAAGTCCTCGGTGATTTTAGTATGTTCATGCAACTTTCAGAGTAAGATTAAGTACTGAAAACTGAGCAGATTAGCAGGATCCGTCATGAATAAAAAGCCATCTGGGGATGATTCTAAAGGTCACAGATTTGGTCTCTCCCTATTGCTTGGACTACCCTTTTCATTATTCAACCTAATTTTAATTCCTTTAATTATATGTGATTAAGTGTTTTGGATCAGCTTTAAAAAAAAACTATACTTTGGCCAGTGATAAGAAATCAAATACTTTTTCATAAAACTTCTGTTTTTACAAGCATCTGAGAATTCTGAGGCCAATAATATAAAACCTGTTTTTGAATTAAATCTATTGTCTTTCCACTAATGGAGTTTGCTTTTGTATAAAAGTATGAAAAAAAAAGAAAAAAAAAGAGATAAAAGAATCTAATCCCTACTCCCCAACTGCTCCTCAAGCTCCCTAATCCGAGCTGCCTGAGTTGCAATGATTCCAGAAGCTCCCTCTGCATCGGGATCGCTCAAAAAGGTGATGATCTCATCTGAAAGTGATTGCTTGATCTTCAACGCCCTAAGGTCAGCCAAGGAATCCTGATATTTCTTCCACATCGCTCGAACTTCAAAGCGGCAAGCCTGCCTTTGTTCTTCAAGTTTCTTCTCCATGGCAATGCGGCAAGACCTCTGCTCTTCAAGTTGCCTCTCCAGATCAATACCCTTTATCCTGAGCTCTTGTGCTTCTCGTACCCATATTTGTTGAAGCAGCTTGTGGGTTACCCTTTCAGACTCACGGATGTCTTCATAAGTATGGTGAAGAGCTGCAGGAGGATCCTCTGGTACTGGGGCATGACTCTGCACCTGCTCTTTGATCCAGAAATGATAGTCCTTCATATGGGACTCAAAAAAGATTGGACCCCGCAGAAGGCGAAAATAAGACCACTCATTCATTAATTGAGCATTTAGCCCCATGGTGGCTGGTGTAAGTGGCCCTACAAAGCTTTCATAGCCAATTGGGATCATAATTCCCTGGGTCACTCCAAATTGCCGAAGAACCCTCAAGGGAAGATAAAGAACAACAGATTTCAAGCCTGCTAAAACCAAAAGTTCCTATCTCTGAAGCTGATCGCGGTCTCTGGATTGGGCTGATAAGTGCCAGGCCATCTCACTTGATCATCCTGGAGAGTACCCAAGAAAGTGAACCATCCCTACTTGCCGCCTTGGATATTAGGACACCCCCTATTGCTCATCAAAACGGGAACTTTCAATCTTGGAAAGAAGCGGCGAGTTATCTCTTCAACTCGACTCAGGTGATCAAGCAACCAAAGCTTCAGAAAAGGGGAGTATTTCAATTTATTTTAAAGAAAAAAAAGAAAAGAAAAAAAGAAAAAGAAAAGACAAAAGAAGAGAAAAAAAAGAAAAAGAGAAGAAGAAGAAGAAAAAAAAAGAGAAAAAAATATTTCTTTTTTTTACCTATAGGATAGGGGCGCAGGCAAGGAAGCGTTTCTTCTTTCTGAAATAGCAGTCAGTCAAGGCCTGGTATATCTCTGCCAAGATCATAGGGGCCAATCTCTCACGTTCCCTAACCTAGCAGATAACTGAGATGACAGCCAAGTCAACCTAGTCGTCACCCCGTGGAAAAAGCAACTGATTGACCACTATCAGAGTCAAAGCATTAAACCGGGCATCCTTGTCCTCACTCCTTAGAAGTTTTTTAGTTAGAAAGGTCTTGGACAAGGTCAATAGTGTATCAGAATTTCCTAAGTCCTTCTTCCCTATACCCAAGAATGTGGAGGCCTCCTTTTTGTAGCTAGGCTTTAGGGGTGGGTTCACAACTTTTCGGAAAACCTTAGGCCAAGGATGGTTTCAATTTCTTCTATGGTAGGAGTCATCTCTTTGTCATCAAAACGGAAGAGATTTAGTTCAGGTACCCAATGTCCAATCAAAGCTTCAATGATTTCCCACTTAAAGGGAATTTTAGGAAGGTGCAGGATGTGGCCTAAGTGGATGGAATCCGAGCGAATCTCCTCATCAAGGGTCATGGAGTTAACCCACCTATCATAGAAGGAATCCACAACATTGTACCTAGTAAGATTAGGAGGTTTTGATCTAACCGATTGTCTTACAGGAGGAGATTCATCGGCAGAAGAGAAAGGGGCGAGGGAAGCCATGGAAGCACCAAAGAAGCCAAGGAACGCAGAAAACGGAAGGCTCAGGGAGTTTTCAAACTTTTAAAAACGTCACAGTGACATTCCCCATGAGTTTATATAGAAAATTTGAAAAGGCAGTAAAATCCGTATTTATAATACGAGCATGGCGTGTCCGTATAGAGAATGCGAACACACTGTAACCGTAAAAAATTTACGGGCAAAGTGCGCCCGTATTAACATTACGGGCACGGCTTGCTCGTAACATAAATACGGTTGCTTCGGAAAAATGCAAAAAAATGGGAAATTTCAATTTCAATTGCTTCCCTAGGCTTCACCTGTCCCTGCTTTAACATATATTATGCAAGAAAAGCTAGAAATAAAAGAAAAAAGAGCATAAATGAATAAAAATGAATCAAATTTCTTTTATATATATGAAGGTATACATCAGTTTGTCAAATACAAATGTACATGAAGAATCCTAATCTACTGTGCCTCTGCAAGTCTATCTCCTCTGCCACGTCCTCTGCCTCGAGATCGTCGACGCCCAAAGACTATCAGCACTTTATCGCGAGCGGAGACGCACTCCATCCTGCAGCCCAAAATAGATTGAATGTCATACAAATACAAGATTAGAAGTCAAGTGCATAGAAGAAACATACCTTGAGTCAGCCGAAGAAGCAGGGGCAGACCCCGGGAGATCTACGTCTCTAGCAGGCTCAAGATCAGGATCTACAGGAATGGGCTCAACCGCAGGATCAGCCCTAATTGCAGGCTCAGAAGCTGGAGTCGGTGCCTCTGGAACATCGATCACAGGTGGAGGGTCTATCACAGCCTCAGTAGCAGCAATCTCTACCTCAGGCACCTCCTCGGTCACAGCAACCCCCTCAACAGGCTCCATCTCTATATCTACACCAGTGGATGCATCAGGAGCGGTCTCTGAGGCTGAAGCAGACTCTGGCACATCCATAGCAGTAGGTGCAACATCGGCATCGATCTCAGGCTCTGCTGCAGTGCCTCTACCGATCTAGGGGAAGTCACAAACTCCACCTGTGCCACAGAGAATACCTCGCCACGAAGATGCATAGGCACAGGTGAAGCAAGTGAAGAAGAGCTGGCTGTGTCCTCCTGAAAATAAGAAAAGAAATTTTAGTCAGAACAGGATAAACAGATGTAAGAGCAAGAGTGGAAAGAGGTGAAAGAATTAACCTGGGTATGAGATGGACCCGCCTGGTCCTGTGCATCAGAAGGGCCTCCCTGGCCCTGTGCCCTAGCAAGCTGTCCCCGGAGGTCTGAGATAGTAATGTAGAGGGCGTCCCGCTCAGCAATAGCAGCATCTCGCTGGTGCTCTATATCAGCATACCGAGACCGGATCTCTGCCAACTGAGCCTCCTGAAATAGAAGAGAAGGTGTCAGAAAATACCAAGTCAAAAAGAATATAAGAATATAAGATCAAAAAGGAGAAGGCATACCGTCGTATCGCAGGCCCTAATCACTACCCCTCCTATCTCCGTGACTCCGCCACGGATAGGCATAGGTGGCTTAAGGCACCCAACTGAAGCCCGCCTGAACCAGGCATCATAGTCACCCTCCTCCAATAATGTTTCTGCCTCAATCCAATCTAGGAACTGAGCAGGATCAATAGGCATAGGAGGAAAAGAAGGGGTAGTATCTGGAAGAATGGCAGGAATCCGAGGCTCCCCGATATGCTGATAAAAGAAGCGCTCGCCGCAATACCAGATGCTGCCCATCTGACCAATAAAAAACTGATAGCGCTGACGTCTCTGGTCAGGGGCAAAAGCATCATCTCTAGACACATGCAGGGCCAGTACCTCATGAATGTCCTCTATCCGGGGGATGAACAGCTGAAAAACAAAAAGAAGAATATTAGACATGTGATTCAGGAAGGAAAAAAGAGAAGGGAGGAAGAATTAAAGAAGATTACCTCAAACCGATATAGCCTGTCCAGGTGGGCCCGGGCAGACCTAGGACGACTCTTTTCAGAGTCGTGCTCCACATGGCACCATCTACTATCCATGGGATATGTCTCCTCTGGCATCATAGAGGTAGAACGGAAATAGGGAATATACACCCTAGCAAAGAACTGCAAAAAGAAGGAAAAGGGTCATAAGAATAGAAAAAGAGAGAAAGAGAGAAAAAGAGAAAGAAAGATAAGAGAAATAAGTGTTTCACCTGCAGGAAGGGCTAGAAGAATTTGCACCCAACTCCAGCTCCTCTGGAAGTAGAGAGGCCGCTAATTGACCAGCGCAGACCAGTCAGAATGGTGCCAAAAATGAGCGGGCCCCATGCATACCTCCTCGCTCGCTGCAAGTCTCACAATAAGCTCAAAAAATGAGGACTGACAGAAGTCGTGTCCTCTGGGAAGAAGCAGGAACCCATCATATAAAGAAAGATAAGACGGAAAGCAAATGGAAAAGCTGGATCACCAGCGGCAAGCTGGCCAAGCTGCCTCCCCCGGAAGGTCTCTCTCAACCAAGTCAGAGACAATCTCGCTCTCCCTCTATCCCATGCCTCCGGAGGCAGCACAATATAGCCAAGATAAGAGGCGATCTCCTCGGCATCCGGCATCACCATCTCGGGAATAATATCACCGATCATCCTAATCCCGGTGATAAGTGTAAAGTCAGACGGCCGGATCCCAATCTCGACATCTGGAAAGTGGAAGCTCAGTGTCTCAGGGAAGAACCTTTCGAGCAGCACTGCAATAAGGGCTCGATCCAGGAGAACATCTGGGATAATGATGAAGAGGCCAAAACCATATAAGCCTAGCTCCCGGCGGAAGGCTGAACTGCAATCTCGGAGAAATCTAATAAAACTAGCCCAGCTCCCTCGATAATGAGACATGGGATACTCGAAAGGGATATCTGCCCTAATACACGCTGAGGGATGAGTCCTCAAGCCATGCAAAAGATCAGTATCCCTAATCTGGGCAGCAACCGCCTCAGGACCTCAACCCTGGTCCTGGCCTCATCTCTACCACGGCCTCCTCTGCAGCCTCATCTACGGCTATCATCATGGACGCCATCTCTGCCTCCACCTCGGCGCCTGCTACGACTCCTGTTACTGCCTGAAGCCTCCACTGCCGGCAAAAGAAATAATCGGAAAGAAGAAAGAATCAGGGTGGTGAATTTGGTGAAGGAAATTTGAATTTAGAAGGGTTAGATTATACCTCTGGGGTCGCCTCACGCGAATCCCCAGAAGGGAGATCTGGGATATCAGAATCGGAATCCCTCTTGGCTCTCGAAGATGAGGCCACATCAGCATGATCCGCTGAACCCTCGAGGAGGAGGGCTCATCTGCAGGATCCCTAAAAGCTGAATGAATACGAGCCATCTACGATTCAAATCAGGGAGATGTTAATTATTCTTGTTAAAAATTTTTATTACTTGATTTTCATTTTAACCGAGAATAATTGATTTGCAAGAAAAAGAAAATGGAGAATGGAAGGAAATACTGCAGAAACCTCCGACCACTCAGGGGTCAACTGAAGGAATTCATTTTTATTATTGGCTTTATATTCTGGAAAAAAAATATAATAAGAAAAAAAAAGGGGGAAACAAAGAAGTGTGTTAAGGATATGATTTTAATGTTGAAATTTTATGTCCTGAGACACCTGATTGTCTAAAGTTGTTTGGTTTCAGGACAGTTAAGGCAGTTGGTTCATGCCAAAACAATGTGATAGGATGTTCTCACAAAAATGGTATGCTAGATTGGGAGTTTGTACTTATTCCACACTAAGCAAGCATCTACAGAATATGGACTAAAAGCAGGAATTCAACCAGGACAAAAATCAAAGACAAGAATTCCCATTTCTCATTCAGGAATCAGAAAAAGGTGGAACATCGTCAGGGTCCAAACATGGAAATTAGGATACAGAAGCATCAGCATATGCAGTATATTTTCAAAATCAGAATGATGCAACAGTGAACACACCCAACAATCTGGAGACTTATTCAAAGCATCATGTATTCAAAGTCAAAGAATCATTCAGTGTTGAACAATACAACAAAAGCAAAAGTTTGAGGAACCCAAGATCAAAATTGATTGTTCGGGAATAAGTATCGGTCAAACAGAAAAATCAGATTCAGGACAAAGAAAACAAGTCAAGCAAAAATTCATTTCTGGTTGCATGGATACAAGAAACATGTGAAATGGGGGATTATCTTCGATCAAGAACAAATTCATGCACAAGACAAATTCGTGCATAAGGAATGTTGTATATAAAAATTTCTGAGGTTCGGCCACTTACTTGTGTCAGTCGAAATTGGAAAATTTGAAAACAAAGATCACACCTTGCTTCACCCGAGCTTCCACAGAAGAAATTCGAAGAAGATTAATGTGTCGAATGGAATCCTGAGTGGAGAACGAAGACGGCTGCAAAGTCAATGGGGAAGTCCAACAAATGGTGAAGGTCGCTGGAAATAGGAAAGCTCACCAGAGATGGTGAGAGTTGCTGGAAAGGGACGTGCTGTAAAACCCCAATTTTTTTGCTAAGTTTTTTTTTTATTTAAAGTTAATTACGTGTACATATTAAATTAAGTAGATGTGGGTATATGTAGGGTTTTCGGTGGGCGAGCACACACGGAATCAAAGAATTTCAAAGGTTGTCGAGTGGCAAACTGAATATGGAAGGTAAATGGTTAAGGGAAATTAGGTTTAGTTTTTGGGAATACTCGTATACGTTCGTAACCGATGAAGATTGGCAATTGCGGCTACCGACTGGCGACCTAGGTTTTCGTTGGGAAGAGAAGGGAACGGCTACTGGATTTGTGGTGTTGGTGATCAAGGATTCAGAAGGTTTTCCTCTTGTGAAATTAGGATCATCTCGGCGGCGTTAGCAAGCACACAGACGGACTGTTGGTGATCGGCCGTGGTTTGGAATATATTTGTGCTGGGATATAAGCGTGCAAGAGGTGAGTAGCATCGTTTTAAAACTGAGGTTTTGTGTTTATTCGTGAGTTTATCCTGTTGCATGAGTGATTTCTGAGTTTCTGGAAGAACTTCGACCGAGCATGATTTTATTGTAACTGAATGATGATAAATAGAAAATATGTTTAGATTAATTTCAAAACTAGTTTGAATGTGTTCTGGGGAGATTAGGAGACTAAACAAATGGTTACAGACTGAAAAAGATCGGCCAGAGTTGGAGATCTGGAAATAACAGAGAGTCGAAAAATACAGTGAGTATCCGCTCACTTGGCGCTCACTTGCGCCGACTTCGGGTAGTGAGCGCGAGATACACTCAACCTATCCGCCGAGCTTGCGCTCACTTCGCGCCGAGCTCGCGCTCACTTAAATATTATTTGCTCTTCTCGCGCGAACTTCACGCTCACTTCGCGCCGAGCTCGCGCTCACTTGATTTTAAGTAGGCGCATACCCCATTTTCGACTATCGACCTATCCGCCGACCTATCGACCTATCTGCCGACCTCGCGCCTAGCGCAGGAGGTCAACGCATGGTCTAATAAGCTTGCCGAATTGTATTTTTGACTAAACCAAACTGGTTTTTGATGATTTGAGGGTTCAACCACTTAACCAATCACTTGTTTGGGACTTTAGAACAAATATAACCTATTCAATTAATAGGAGAAAATTTAGTGGAAATTCTTAGAGGATTCCAAGGCAAATTTTAGGTTATTTGTAAGTGTTGTACTGGGTACCAATCACTAGGAGTTACTAGTTATTTTCCTCTTTGTTTTATACACTGTACTTGGTAGAATTTATTAAATCTTGGTTTTACTTGTTGGAAAATTCTGAATGTATTGTAAGGATTTTATTGGTGTGAGTAACTGAGTTTTATTTCAAATTGGCATGTGTTACGAATTTGGGAAAATACTGAAAGTACTTGAAGTACCGTCTGGTCCAGAGGGACATGTGGTGAACTGTGTTGAGTTATACATGATGTGGCATGTATTGTTTTAATTTGATGTTGGAATTGAGATTATACGATGATTTATTGTTTTGGTTTAGCTTGTCCTGGATCCATGCTTAAGCTTAGTAATGTAATGTTATTGTTGGTTGTTGAAATTGCATGGCCTTGTGTGTTGCCACGACCGGTGTAGAGCAGCCAGAAACCCTGAGTAGGCCTGGTTGTTAATGCCGAAACCCGGGGAGTAGGCTGGCATTGGATGACAAAACCCTGAGTAGGCCGTCATTTCAGAGTTTCCAAAACCCTGAGTAAGCCGGAACTGTGTACATGGAGGTGTGGAGTGTCTACTTGGCATGTTTAATTTATCAACTTAACAATAGTCATGACATTGACCAATCGATGTGTTGCCGCATTGAATTGAAATGTGATTAGAGCTGATTAATTGGTTTTGGTTTTAAATGTGGAAATTGTATTAGTTGCTTAATCGTACGGGATGTTTATCGATGCATAATTTTGAACTGCGGTTAACTATTTTTGCATGCATATGCTACTCGCTGAGATATTCGTATCTCACTCTGTTGTTTTTGTTTTGTTTTCAGATACTCGAGATGAGGCAACTATTGGGGTAGATCCGACTGAGACTTATAGGGAGGAAGACTACTATTACATTCCTTAGACTTGTAGGTTATTTTTGATTTGAATCTTGAATAAATTGAATGATTGAGGTGTAATAAAGTCATTTGGGGTTGTACCATTTGAATCTTAGTTAAGTTTTAAATATTGAATTCCTAGATAAAATATAATTGTGCACTCTGACATGTTTTAGTTAGATGATTATCCAACGATCATAAATGATTAAAGATCCTTACCTAACACTCCGTGAGATGTGTTATATCTTTATTGAACAACACGGATCCGGGGCGTTACACGTGCGTCGCCGGAGAAGATGGGAAGCACTGTTGAGATTGAGAAGGAAGACCGGAGAAGAAGATACGATCGTAGGAAAAATAAGGCAAAATGCGAGCAGAAGAGAAAGAAGAGTCGCAGCCGTGATTAAGAAGGAAGCCAAAATCCGTAAAAATAACACGTGCAGCAAGCGCTCATAAAGGTAGAGCAGTCCAATTCGCCCGTATAAAATTTACGGGCATCATCTGCCCGCAATGCAAATACGGGCGAAGCAGAAAATTGCATTTTTTATTATTTTCTCCACACTTTTTAGGAGATTAATGTTTATATTAGTTGTAAGTTGCAAGGATTGCCACCTTACCCACTTTTGTTTAAAATTTTGTCTCAAATCTCACTTCATAGCCACGAGTGCTCAGTGAGAGGAGAAAGGAGGATTTGCCCCTTAAGATTAGGGACTTTTCAGCAAATCTTCCGCAATAAATTCTTTTTCCAAAATCATCCATTTAGTCCTTGCAAAATGCAATTAGTTAGACAAAAATCTCAAAAAGTGCAATTGGTGGGTCTTTTTTGCTCTCTGCTCATAATTGGTTTCAATTACTAGCAAAGAGGGGGCAGCTGTAGACACCCCAAATTGCACTACAAAATGAGAAAATAATGGAAAATATGTAATTGGGATTTAAAACAGGCCAAAAATGCATGAAATTCAATAATTTAAGCCTTGCCCGTACTGTATCTACGGGCTGAGCGCGCCCGAATTTTGTGTACGGGCATACAGTGCCCGTAATGCATATACGAACACCACTTGCCCGTAAATCATTTACAGGCGCATTAGATTTGTGCGAATTTGATCCTTTCTCGATTTCTGAGCTTTATCTTTAGTCCAATATATCTTTAAATAAGCGAATTATCTCTTTTATTCGTTCGAAATATCCTTGTTGGCCATGGATGGGCATTATCCTTGTGTTTAATTCAATCTGAAACTCTATCTTGCCAAACTCTGGACCAACCATGCCCCTGAGTTTGCCTATAAATAGAGGGTCTCTCCTCAAGCAAAAGGCCACGAAAATTTGAAGTCCAAGGAGCTCCAAGAGAAGAGAGGAATCCTTGCTGCTCTGCTTGCTCAATCTAGGTAAGTCCATTTTCCCTTTTATTTTCTATCTTCAATTCTAGAAGTAATAGGATCTTCTCCATTGCTGTAGAATAAGGCCTCCTTTTATCTTGTATTCCTAAACTTGTCTCTAAGTACCTCAAGAGTCTCTCTAGCCGTAAAACGTGAAGAGAGAGCTAGGGGAAAGGGGAACAGGTGGATCCCTAGAATAGAACCCCATATCTATTTTTCTCCTCTTTTTATAGAACAAGGCCTTTGATTGTGTTTGTATACCCAAACCTATCTCCAAGTACCTCAAGAATCCTCTCTAGCCGTAAAACTTGAAGAGAGAGCTAGGGGAAAAGAGAACAGGTGGATCCGTAGGGTAGACCCCCATGTGCTCTAATCTGTGAGATGTGATTGTTTTAAATATCATGATCATGTTTTAATGGTTTTTATGTTGAATCTGAATGAATCCTATGAATCCATGATGTTTATAGCATGAAATCCTCCTTTTTTCTAAAATTTGGATTTTTCACATCGTTGCACCTACAGCACTGTTTTCGTGATTTTTGTGATATTAGGCTAAGATCCTAGATCTGTCATGATCAATATGATAGATCTAGATCCAAAAGCCTGAAAGTAACTTCTAGGGTTTCATGATGTGGTTTTTGAGTCCTTTTTCATTATTGAGAGAAGACCCTGTGGTCTAAGTTCTCCCATTTTGATGTTCTTCAACAACGTGGGTATTTTTTGTTATGATTTCTTGATTTAATGTGAAATTTGGGCTATGTCTATGTCTTGTATTGTTCAAGTTCAATCCAGCAATATTTTATAAAATCGTATTTTTCTAGATTTCTAGAATTTAACTTGAAACCAGATTTTTGAAGTTTTCACTTTAGATTGGTTTTATTTGATTTTATCTCAATTTTGTTTTAATCATGGAACCCTAGGAATGGTATGATCATATTTGAAAGTCCTGGATCAATCAGGCTATTCGTATGAAAAAACCATACACTTTTGTCCTTTTTGTGATTTTTTTTTATTTTTGTAGCAAGCCCTTTTTCCTTTGAAAAACATGAACAATACCTGGCAACCACCTTGTGTGGATGAATAGGGGTGCCTAACACCTTCCCCTGTTCATAACCTAATCCCCTTACCCATCTCTGGTTGTTTTTTTAGAGGGTTATTTTTACCCTAAATTTGCCTTTTGTGCTTATTTGATATTTTGGTGTCCATTCACACCTAAACAGAATGGTGGCGACTCTTTGTTTGTAACCAATCCCGTGTGATAATCAGGAAGTCATTGAATTGATTTTTCCCATGTCTCACAATGACTAAGTCCAGTTGACCAATTTTCATGTTTGGAAAATTTTGAGCCTTTAACACCCTTTCTTTCATAAACCAAGCATAGCCTTCATTTCGTTCTATTTATAAGCCCTCGGTGATTTTAGTGTATTCTTTCAATATTCAGAGTAAAAATTGGCGATGACGGAATGCAAAAGCCGGCCCTAGTGAAAACCGTAACTGGCGCTAGGGGCAATATTGGCAAGAGGAAAAGAAAAGAAAAAAAAAGAGAAAAAAAAAAGAAAAATAGAATCAGAGATTGAGTTGATCATGTTATCCAAGCTTGAAGTGAAAGCAGTATGAGCACTGAAGATGGAACAGACTGGGAATAACGGGGTCAATTCTCGAAGAAAAGAAATTTGGGGAAGACTCTAAGGGTCCTAGGATAGACAGATATGATCTCTCCCTATTGCTTAAATCATCCTCTTCATTATTCAACTTGATTTTAATTCCTTTAATTATGTGCAATTAAGTGTTTTGGACCAAACAAAAAAATTTATATTTTGGCCAGTGATGAGAAATCAAATACTTTTCATAAAACCTTTGTTTTTGCAAGCATCTGAGAATTCTGAGGCCTATAGTATCAAAAATTATTTTTGAATAAAATCCTTTGTATTTCCACTATGGGAGTTTGCTTTTGAACAAAGGTATGGAAAAAAATGCAATAAAAGGAGCTAGTCCCTATCCCCTAGCCGCCTCTCAAGCTCCCGAATCCGAGCTGCTTGAGTCGTAATAATCCTAGAAGCTTCCTCTGCATCCGGATTGCTAAAAAAGGAGATAACCTCATCTGAAAGTGCCTGCTTGATATTTATACCCCTAAGGTCGGCTAAAGCATCCTGGTACTTCTGCCGTATCACCTGGACTTCAAAGCGGCGAGCCAGCCTCTGTTCCTCAAGTTGCTTTTCCAAAGCAGTACAGCGAGACACCTGCTCTTCAATTTGCCTCTTCAAATCAAGGCCTCATATCCTAAGTTCTTGGGCCTCTCATACCCAAATTTTTTGAAGCCATTTATGAGATGCTCTCTCAGAAACCAGTATATCTTCGTAAGTGGGTGCAAGAACAGCAGGAGGATCCTCTGGTACTGGGGTACGACTCTGAACCTGCTTTCTGATCCAGAAAAGGTAGTCCTTCACATGTGACTCAGAAAAGACTAGGCCCCTCATGAAGCGCACATAGGACCATTCCTTCATCAACCAAGCACATAGCCCCATGGTGGCTGGTGTAAGTGGTCCCAAGAAGTCTGCATACCCATCTGGAATCATGGTCCCCTGAGTCCCTCCAAGTTGCCGAAGGACCCTCAAAGGAAGATAGAGAACAACAGATCTCAAGCCTACTATAACCATGAAGTTCCTGTCTCTGAAGTTAATCACTGTCTCGGCATTTGGCTAATAAGTGCCAAGTCATCTCACCTAATCATCATGGAGAGTGCCCAAGAAAGTAAACAAACCCTGCTTGCCACCTTGGATGTCAAGACATCCCCTGTTACTAATCAAAACAAGAACTTTAATCTTGTGGAAAAGCGTCGATCAATCATCTCAATCTGACTCAGATGGTCAAGTAACCAAAGCTGCAAAAAGAGGGAGCATTTCAGTTTATTTTAGCTTCACAAAGAAGTTGTAAAAAAAAGGGAGATTTTACCTGTAGGATAGGGGAACAAGCGAGAAAGCGCTTCTTCTTCCTGAAATGACAGTTAGTCAAGGCTTGATACATCTCTACCAAAATCATAGGGGCCAACCTCTCCTGCTCCTTAACCTGGCATATGACTGAAATGAGAGCCAAGTCAACTTTGTCATCACCCCGTGGGAAAAGTAGCTAGTTGACCACTATCAAAGTCAAAGCATTAAACCGGGCCTCTCGGTCATCACCCCTTAAGAGTTTTTCAGTCAAAAAAGTCTTGGACAGAGTCAGCAGGGTGTCAGAGGCCCCTAAGTCCTTTTTCCCTATACCCAAAAAAGTAGAAGCTTCCTTTTTGTAACTAGGCTTAAGGGGCGGGTTCACCACTTTCTCTGAGAACCTCAAGCTAAGGATCGTTTCAATCTCCTCAACTATAGGGGTCATCTCTTTATCACCAAATCTAAAAAGATTTAACTGAGCTTCCCAGTGTCCAATCAAGGCCTCAATGATTTCCCATTTGAAGGGGATGGTAGGGATGAGCAGGATGTGAACCAAGTTGGTAGAATCCCACTTGATGCCCTCTTCAAGGGTCATGGAGTTAACCCATCTATTGTAGAATGAATCTACAATGTTGTATCTAGTGAGATTATGGGGCTTTGATCTGAACGGTTGTTTTGCAGGGGAGGCGTCCGTGGCAGAAGAAAACAAGGAGGAAGATGATCCAGAAGCCATTGGGGATGAATGGAACCTGTTAGAAGCAAGTGGAGGAAGAAAACACGAAGGGAGGAAGCTTTCTAAACTCAAATAATCGTCACAAAGACGCACATCCCGAGATATTGATATTTTTTATACGGCTTAAGTGTATCCGAACTAACATTTCGGATACAAATAATGTCCTTCATATCCGACAAGTTATATCGGATACAAATAGTATTATATGTATCCGAAATCTTATTTCGAATATAAGTGATATTGTATGTATCCACAATGTTATTTCGGATACAAATAGCGGTTGTATTTGCCGACCTGATATTTCGGATACATGAAAAAGTGAAAAAAAGAGAGAAAAGCATGAAAAATCCGAAAAATTTTCCTGTATTACCTGTGTACATTTCATAACTGTAAAAAATGGAAATAAAGGAGCAAGATAATGAGGAGCAATGAATGTGAAGTTTCTTTATATATAAAATTCATTTTTTACAAAAATAGTCAATGCACAAGAAATCCTAATCTACTGTCCCTCTGCAGGACTATCCCCACATCCTCTACCACGTCCTCTGCTACGACCTCTACCTCGGGGTCGCCGGCGCCCAAAGACATGTGTCAGAATGCGCTCAGCAGCGCAGCGCTGTCCCCAACCCAGAATGGACTGAATCTAATACGTGTAGTTGTAAGCCGAGTTGTCAGGGAATGGGCCCGTAGGAACAGAATTCGAAGTCAAAGGCTCAGGCTAAGCAAGAGCAAGCTCAGCTGGAGGAATGGATGCCTCAAGCTCAGCATGATCCTCAGTCAAAATAGCCTCAAAAGCCTCAGCTCCCACAGCTCCAGAAGCCTCAGCAGTAACAGGAACAAGGACATCTGGTTTAGTAGAAGTAAAGTCAGAAGTTGAAACACATGATCATTTAAGAAATAAAATTGAAGCAAGCTTACCAGGGGATATCTGCAACAGAAACCGTACAATCAGGAACGATCACGAAAGGAGATGCACCAGCAGGATCTATGATAGAAACAAGAACAGGAGATGAGGTGGAATCAAGACCAGTAACCGGGATGACATCGGGATTAGCAGCTGGAGATGAACCATGGACTGTAAGGACTGGCTCAGCAGGAACATCATCAGCACCCAAGGCAGCACCCACAGAGGTAGAAGGGCCTGGATGGTCAAAATCCTAAAAATCACAAATGAATAAGAATCAGTATCAATTTGCATAAATAAAGGATGCCCAAAATTCTAAAGGAAGCAAACCTGATCATGATGTTAGCACCTGATTTTTGCACCCCTAAAATGCAGAAAATAAAAAGTCAAACTAAAAAGTCAAACCTTGAGGGGGTCAAATTTTGACTTTTTCATCTAAGGAGATTTGGCCGTCAAACTTCATCTCATTGAAAAGAGCATTTCGACACGGTTCAAACGCAATTGAGTTTGCTGGAATCGGAGTCCGGATAAGGAAGTTATGAGCCGGTCAAACTTTTGGGGAGCAAAAAGTTGACTTTTTGCTCGACCCCAATTCAGCTGTCCAAAGTGATCCCAATGGATAGGTGGTTCTAAGCTGATTCCAATGATACTAAGTTTGGGGACACTAGACGAAGAAGTTATGGACAGTTGAAGTTTCAAGAAAACTACCCGTTTGGCAAAATAGCAGCAAAAAAGCAAAATGAATTAATAAAATAAATTAAAAAAACATTTAATAAAACATATCTTAATATTTTAACATTTAATAAAAAGTATATGAATATTTTAATAATATAATAATAAAGAATCTTAGATTTTTTTAATAAAATATTAAGAAAATCGAATAAAAATCTTTAATTAAATCAAATTTAATAAAAGATTTCAAATCCGGCATTTAAAAAACGTGCGCAACCGCACTTGTTTGGTATGAACCGCACTTCAAATGCGGTTTTGATCTTCTAGAAGGTGGACGCGTGTCCTGTACGGCAACGGTGGCAGATTCGCACGTTTTTAATGCCAACCACACTTAAAGTGCGGTTTTTGCATTTTTAGTGTAATTTGGCAGGAACCGCACTTGAAGTGCGTTTGTGACCAAACCACACTTAAAGTGCGGTTCCGGCCAATTTTTGCCTATAAAAGGGGGGCCAGCCCCCCAATTGGAGCAAGCTGGCCCCCTAAAGCCTCCTCCCTCTCTATCTTCGTGTTTTCCACGTCCCCTACCCTGCCAAAACTCTGCAAGCCTGAAAAATTCCCGTTTTACCATTAAGCCATACCCTTCACCCTTACCTATCATTCCCTTCTATCTGAAGCATAAAGAACCCCCTTTTTAAACCAATTTCAGAGAATCAACAGGAGTGCGGAAGCGCTGCCCAAATTTCTCGGAGAACCCAAACACATCAGAAGTGAAAGGTAACAGTAAAAGTGTACTTCTGGTAACTTTTTCTTTAACATACATGTGAATTTTTGTATTTGAACAACTTAAATTCTTTTATTTCTATTATATTGTTACTAACTTGTTTATTTCACCTTCACATGCTATGAGAGACCCCATGAGAAGGGGTGTCTCTACACGAAAAGGGAAAGAGAAGGTTTATAAAACAAAGAATGGAATGTGCAAACTAACGTAATTTGATGAATTGGTTTCATTTAAGAATACAAGAGGGGTCTGTCCTCTTTGGATGGTCTAATGTAACCACAACCCATTTCTTCTTCCTTTCTCATCCTTTCTCATCTTGCAAATGACTCAACTGAATGAAGAAAAGTGAGATTTCATCTCATTACAAAACCTCGAAGGAAAGAAGAAAGATTTGAAGGCAAACGAAGGTGTTGACACTACAACAGGAGCGCTAAGAACCCAAACAGAAGTCACCGGAACACCCCAAGAAGACATCCAAACCGATCTCGGCCAGAATTGGCGCAAAACTCAAAAATCAGGCGATGCCCGTAGAGGCAATACGGTCTGGGCATGCCCTTATTTCCTATACGGGCAGGCCTGAACCGTATCGCATTTACGGGCAAGGCCAGCCCGTATAGCAAATACGGGCAGCTTTAAAAATAACTTAAAAAACATAATTTTTGGCTTGGTTGGACTTGATCCGACCCGAACCGGCCTGACCCGATCCAATGAGCTGTTTGGGCTATCCGTAGCCCATTTGTGGACCATAGGCCTAACCAGGCCCACCAAGGCACCCTGGGCCTACTTATGGGGCCCACCTCTGACCGGCCCAAAACCAAGTCCGTTTTCAACAAACGGGCCCAAGGCCATCTCCTTAATCGTCTTTGGGCCAAAACCAAGCCCAGTAGACCCTTTTAGCCTTTTAGTTTGTTTAATAAATAAATAAACCAAAATAGGGTTACCCAATAACCCTACTGGGCCCAAGCCCCAAACCTGGCAAACCACAGGCCTTCCAACGGGGCCTGTACCCGACCTACCTCACTTAAGTAAAAAGATAACAAATGAAATAAAAGGGGCCCACACCTCCAGAGGACCCCGCCAGACCCAAGAAGAGGCATGCTGGTCTAGGAAAGGGTGAAAATTGACTCAAAAACCAGGAAGACCAGAGGGACCTGTCAAACTGACGGGGCGGGCCAGGGTGTCTTCGGACTTCCCCGGACGTAACCGAGGACTTAGCTAGAACTCTGAAAAGCCGCAGACCATACTTAGACCCGGATAGGGCAATCACCGTGTCTGCCTGCACCTCTCAGGCAGTGGCCACTCCGAATGTCCCGAGGCATGCACGAACTCACGTGCGCCCAAAGTGCGATCCAATTTAGGTGCGCACACATGAGCTGGACTCTGTGGATAGGCCTGTAAAACTCAAAGCGATCCCTATAAGAATGGCATGGAAATACATAAAGGAGAAGCAAAGATAGAAAAAAACTAGATACATTTCTAGTCCTAAGCTCAGCAACCAGAGCCTCCAGCTCTCTGATCCAAGCATCTCTCTGAGCCACGATCACATCGTGGTCAGCAATCAAGTCATCAACTGCTGCCCGCTGACTCTGAAACCGGTCCCTCAGAGCATTCAACTCCTCCACCTGCCAATGAAAAAGGGGTTAAAGTCATGAATACTAAGTTGAAAGAAATAAGATGGAAGAGCCAAGAGCAAACTTACAGTATCGTCATGAACCCAGATGTAGATCCCGCCAATCTCGGTCACTCCAGCCCGAGTAGGCCGATCCATCAAACACCCGATGGATACCCTCCTAATCCACTCATCATAGTCCCCAGCTACTGTGAGTCCCTCTGCATCCTCCCACTGATCAAACTGGTCAACATCAAACCCAACTAGGAGGATGGTAGGACCAACAGGAGGAGGAGGAACTGGAATACGAGGCACACCCATGTGCTGATAGTACAATTGCTCGCCTAGATACATAACCCTACCAAGCTTCCCAAGGAAGCACTGGTAGGGCTGGTGTTGGAGATCCCGATCAAAGGCGTCCTGTAGTATGAGCTCACGAGCCACCCCGTTACTTACATCCTCGAAGCAGGCCAACAATAGCTGCAAAGAAGAAGAAGAATGTCAGGAATAAACAAGGCATGAAAGAAAGAGACAAGGGATAAAGGGTTAAGGATTTTTACCTCAGATCGTCGGGAACGGTCTAGGTGAACCCGAGCTGAACGAGGCTGGCTCCTATTTGCATCCCTATCAAGCACAGACCACCGTATGGTTACAGGGAACTCCTCAGCATCGGCACAGGAGATGGGCGAAAATAGGTCATGTAAGTGTACATGAATATCTGGCAAAAAAGAAACCAGTCAGGGACAGAAAGAAGAGATCTTGAAATAAAATGTATTCAGTACCTGGAATATCTGCCAGAAGAATCGGTAGCTAATACCATCCCCTATCGGAGCGGCCAAACCGCGGATGGCTCGGCATAGTCCAGCCAGGACAGTCCCATATATAAGTCGACCCCATGCCAACTGTCTGGTCTGGTGGAAATCTCTGAGGGCATCCAAGAAAATGGGACTAACTACGGTCGTATCCTCCTGGAAGAAGTAGCTCCCAAGCATGAGCAAGAAGATGTGCCGAAATATAGGAGCAAAGGCCTCGCCCTCTGCAGAGATGGTCGTATGCCGCCCATCGAAGTGATCAAAAAGGCTACGACGCAGCCAGCTAATAGAAAGTCAGCTGCTCCTCCCATCCCAAGCATCATCAGGTAAGGCGGCATATCCCAAGAGAGAACTAATGTCTGCATAGGGAGGCCGATCCATCACTATAGTCCGCCCCACCAGAGAGATGCCAGTAATCATGGCAAAATCAGAAGGACGAATCCCCAGCTCAACATCGGGCAAATGGAAGGATTGTGTATTAGCGAAGTATCGCTCCACCATGGCATAGACGAGAGGGCGGTCAACTCGAAACGATGGAATGAGGAGAAAATGGTCGAAGTGGCACCGATTGAACTCACATCTAAGTGCCGGAGAAAGTGTATGAACCAGCTCGCTGAATCTCCCCCAGCTGCCTCGTAGGTGAGAGTGAGGATATGGAAGAGGAAGATCGGCCCTGACACACATGGAGGGATGGCTATCCAAGCCACTAAGGAGCTCTGTGTCCTGAACAGACGCCCTCAACTCCTCAAAGAACTCTAAACGGAAGACTAGAGCAATGGTCTCCCGAGCCTGATCTGAAGCTCTACTACGGCCTCTCTCTCTCTCTACCATGGCCTCTCTCTCAACCGCGGCCTCTCTCTCGGCCGCGACCCCGACCTAGACCGGGAGCCACAATGGGCTAAAAGTCAAAAGATGAAGGGTGAAAGTTTGTTTAAGGAGAAAGAAGAGGAAGAAAAAATAAAAGTAGCCTACCTCGACAAAAACCTCTCCAGAGCTCTCTTTGGAATCATCCAACGGCTCAGATAGGGTAGCACTCTGATCAGAATCAATCCTAGCTCGTGAGGAAGAAGGTCGATCGGCTGGATCAACCTCCTCTCTCACACGGGAACGACCTCTAGCCATCTATAGGAAACAAGGAAGTGTTTTATATTTCTGTTAACTACAATTTTATGTTCAATTGTTTATCAGAAATTTTGACTTCCAATTGTAGACACCCCAAATTGCACTACAAAATGAGAAAATAATTGAAAACATGTAATTGGGATTTGAAACAGGTCAAAAATGCATAAAATTTCATCAAACAGGCAGTGCCCATATTGTATCTGCGAACTAGTCGCGCCTGCAATCAGTATACGGGCATGCCGTGCCCATATTGAGAATGCGGGCAGGACACACCCGCATTATATATACAGGCACGAGGGTTTTTGTGCGAATTTATCCTTTTTCGATTTCTGAGCCTTATCTACATCCAAATCTCTCTCTGGGAGATTCGAATCCTCTTGTTTATCCATTCGAATCCTCTTATTTATCCTCTTTGGTTCAATGGATTGGCATTATCTCTGTTTTTAATTCAATCTGAAACTCTATCTTGGCATATCCCTTGGACCAACCATGCCCCTGGGTTTGCCTATAAATAGAGGGCATCCTCAAGCAAAGGGCCATTAATTTGAAGTCTGAAGAGCTCCAAGTGAAGAAGGGAATCCCTGCTTGTCTGCTTTCTCAATCCAGGTAAGTTCATTTTCTCTTTTATTTTCTGTTTTCAATTCTAGAAATAATCTAATTTTCTCCATTGCTATAGAATAAGGCCTAGTTTATACTTGTATTCCCAAACCTACCTCCAAGTACCTCAAGACTCCTCTCTAGCCATAAAACGTGAAGAGAGAGCTAAGGGAAAGGGGAACAAGTGGATTCTTAAATAGAACCCTATAATCTGTTCTTCTCTTTTTTTTATAGAATAAGGCCATTGATTGTGTTTGTATCCCCAAACCTATCTCCAAGTACCTCAAGACTCATCTCTAGCCATAAAACGTGAAGAGAGAGCTAAGGGAAAAGAGAACAGGTGGATCTATAGGGTAGACCCCCATGTGCTATAATCTGGGAGATGTGGTTGCTTTTACTATCATGTTAATGTTTTAATGGTTTTATTTTGAATCTGCGGGAACCCTATGAATCCATGATGTTTATAGCATGAGATCCCCACTTTTTTCAATAGTTTGGATTTTTCACACCTTTGCACCTACAACACTGTTTTCTTGATTTTGGTGATATTTGGCTAGGATTCTGGATCTACCATGATCTATATGGTAGATCTAAAACCAAAAGCCAGAAAGTAACCTATAGGGTTTCATGATGTGATTTTGAAATTGTTTTAATCTTGGAGAAAGGATCCTATGGTCTAAACTCTCCCTTTTGATTTTTTTCATCAACATGGGTTGAGTGGGGGTTCTATTTCTCCACTATTGAGAGATTCGAATCAGATCTGTACTCCAAGTAACTTTACTCTTCAATGATTTAATCAAGAGATTTCAATCTAGTTTTTCAACCTTTTAATGGTTTAGCCTAAAGCTAGTTTTTCAGGTTTCTCTTTAGATTGGTTTTATCTGATTTTTATCTCAATTTTATTTTAATCATGAAACCCATAGAATGGTATGATCATATTGAAAGTTCTGAATTAATCGGGATATTCATATGAAAAACCATACACTTTTGTTATTTTTATGTTTTTTTTCTTTTTTTAAGCAAGCATTCTTTATTTTAACATGAACAATACCTAGCAACCACCTTGTGTGGATGAATAGGGGTGCCTAACACCTTCCCCTATTCATAACATAATCCCCTTACCCATCTCTGATTGTTTTTGTTTTGTTTTTAAAATAGAGTTATTTTTACTCTAATTTTGCCTTTTTGTGCTTATTTGATGATTTTGGTTTCCATTCACACCTAAACAGAATGGTGGAGACTCTTTGTTTTTTATGAATCCCGTGTGATGATTAGGAAGTCATTAAATTGATTTTTCATGTCTCACACCACTATTGTTCTTTGCAAAGCTTAACCTTTCCTAATTTATTTTCAGGATTACCAGATAAGGAAAAGAAAAAAAAGTACAAGGTGTACTCAAGAAGGCAGAACATGCAAAAGCAAGGAGAAAGGGTCAATATTGCATAAAGAAGTCCTAGTTGCTTGGTGATCGAAGCAAGAATTGCATGTAAATCATCTAATCAAGTTAAACATAGAAATTAATGAGGATGCATCAGAAGGCAAGTTTGCTTCGACAATCATCAAAATGCAGCAGTAAGAAAGCAAATAGGGATTGTCTGAAAATATGCTAGAGGGTATAACATTGCATGGTTATGTGAAAAGGTTGGTCAAAACAATCAAATACAGGTAATTTCAAGATTCAATGAAGGAGGTAAACAAAAATTCATGCTCATCAAAACGCCAAACTCAAGTCTTGCAAAAATTCAAGAGTAAAAGGATAACAGGTTACCTGAAATTGGGAACAAACGTGGGTAAGGAGGATAATCGCCAAGAACAAATGAGTCACCCACTGTCAATTGCGGCAGGAACAGTGGAGAGATGGGTGACTGATGGCAAGCTTGAAATCAGATTGGCGCGGAGCAGGGAGTGTTGCCTAAGTCCCCGGAACACATATAAAGTATCACCGAAGTTCGTGTGACGGCGTCAAGCAATGAACTGTCATCAAAAGGGCCAAACTAGGGCTCAACCGCAACAGTGAGCAGGTGAATTGCCGGAATCAAAGGAAGCCGCCGGAGTTGAGAAAGCCGCCTAGAAGTCTCCAGAGAAGGAAGGTGGCGAAGGTTCGTCGCAGGAGGAAGGATGTGTGTCCGCCCTTGTCGTTCGGAGAAGAAGAGAAACGAAGTGCAGGTTGCGCGGGCAAGTCATATAGCCTGGTGTATCTGAAATGTTATTTCGGATACAAATAGAAGTTGGCATATCCGAACACCTATTTCGGATACAACGAAAAAAAGAAAAAAAAAGAGAAAAAAGGAAATAAAATAAAATAAAATAAAATAAAAAGAGAAAGAGAAAAAAAAGAAGAAAAAAAAAAAGAAAGAAAAGAAAGAAGAATATATCATTGGTCAAAAGGTCAAATATTCAGTCAATTTTTAATCTGGCATGGTTTGCTACAAAATCAGTTTTTTCAAAAATCTTATATTTTGGTCTTAAAATCCACCTCATAGCCACGAGAGCTCAGTGGAATTTAAGACAGCTGGGAGAAATGCCCCCCTAAAGTTAGGGCTTTTTGGCAAATCTCCACCCAAAATTGTTTTGCAAAAATAAAATTGAACAAAGCAAATCATGGTCACGGGAGTGAAATTCGGATCTGTCTAATCTTTGTTGTTCATTGTTTTGCAATTCCATCAAAGAGGGGCAGTTGTAGACACCCCAAATTGCACTGTGAAGAAGGATGAATAATTGGCCGAAATCATCAAAAACAAGTCTTTCTTTTTGTAACCGAAATTAAATTTCAGATAAAGGTTAATCTCTTTGTATCCGAAAATTGATTTTGGAAACACACCTATCTGTTTGTATCCGAAATTATATTTCGAATACAAAGAGGTTTGTTTGTATCCGACCTGTTTTTTCGGATACTAATATTTTGCTCCAAATTAGAAATCCTGCAAGTTTTCACTCGTTTTTGGTATGTTACCTCCATTTGAGAAGTGAGGATTCTCACATTTAGCCTCTGAGATTAACCCTATTCTCCCAAGTTCATACTTTAGGGTTAAATTGGAGGGTTCTAGACACATGTTTGTGTCTACCATTACGGCTCCCTTTGCCTTAGCTCTTACCTATAAATAGAGGGTCTCCCCTCCAGCAAATGGCCAAGAAGTTGGAGATTGAAGAGCTCCAAGTGAAGAAGGGAACCTCTGCCTCTCTGCTTTCAAAACTCCAGGTAAGCCTTCAACCCTTTTCTTTTCTAGTTTTAATTTCTAGGATTATTTTTGCATTCTATTATCTTCTATAGAATAAGGCATATGTGTGTGTTTGTTACCCAAACCAACTTCCAAGTACCTCAAGACTACTCTCTAGCCGTAAAACGTGTAGAGAGAGCTAGGGGAAAGGGAGACAGGTGGATCCGTAGGGCAGGCCCCCATATGTGATAATCTTATAAATGTATAGTTTTAATGTTTTGTTTGGATTCTATGATGATTTAGTGATGAAATATGGAGGAAGACTCTAGATCTATGCTATTCATAGCATTAGATCTCATTTTCTTCATATATTCTGATGTTTTACATTGTTTTCACCCGTTTTATGGTTTTTGGTTTTTTTAGTCGTTTGGTTAAGATCTTGGATCCTCCATTGTTCATATGGTAGATCTAGAATCAGAAGCCTTCTAGTAATCTTTAGGGCATCATGAGGAGGTTTTTGAGTCATTTTTGGTTTTTGAGAGAAGACCCTACGGTCTAAGCTCTCCCTTTTTGATGTTTTTCATCAACGTGGGTATATTTGGTTTAGATTTTTTATTTAATGAGAAATATGAGCTCGATCTATGTCCTGGATTGTTCAGACTCAGTTCTGCAAAATTTTGTAAAAATAATATTTTTTTTTTTATTTATTCATAGATTTCAAGGATTTAATTTAAAGTCAGATTTTTTAAGTTTTTATTTTGGATTTGTTTTCTTTTAGTTTTAATCACTCATGAAGCCCAAGAAATGGCTTTTGTTTTCATAAAGAAGGATTTAGAATTAATTGGATCATTCACATGGAAATAAGCCATACATTCTTTTTTCCTTTTACCTTGTTTTGATTTTTATTAGCAAGCATTTTTATAGCATGAGCAACACTTGGCAACCATTTTGGGTGGATTAATAGGGGTGCCTAACACCTTTCCCTATTCATAATCTAATCCCCTTACCCATCTCTGGATTTTTATTTTAAAGTAGAGTTATTTTTACTCTAGTTTTGCCTTTTTTATTTTATTTGATTATTTTGGTGTCCATTCACACCTTAAAATTGAATGGTGGCGACTCCTCCCTTTTATGAATCCCGTGTGATGATAGGAAGTCACGAGATTGATTTTTCCATGTCTCACAGGTGCACAATCAGATTATGTTGCATTGCTTTGAGTATGCAGTGCAACATCCATAAACTCAAAATATTGTGTTTCTGGCAAATTCTTGATTAAAAATCAATGCCAAACAAAATTTAACCAACCCAACAAGGTCACTGTCTACACAGCAAACCCAAAAGGGACTTAGGCCTCCATAAGACTTTACTTGGAACAGGGTGGCCTTCCATTGGGGCCCACCCCTTAGACCAACATCACACGATTCTAAAAGAACATAACTAACCAAGAATTGGACCAAACCTCACTTGAGGTCCAAAAACATGACCAAACAAATATCATGCTGGCATAGGACTGTGAGATATAAAAAATCAATTTAATGACTTCCTAATCATCACATGGGATTGGTTAAAACAAAGAGTCGCCACCATTCTATTTAGGTGTGAATGGACACCAAAATCTCAAATAAGCACAAAAAGGCAAATTTAGGGTAAAAATAACCCTATTTAAAAAAAATAACCAGAGATGGGTAAGGGGATTAGGTTATGAATAGGGGAAGGTGTTAGGCACCCCTATTCATCCACACAAGGTGGTTGCCAGGCATTGTTCATGTTAAAAATAAAGAAGGCTTGCTACTAAAATCATAAAAAATCAAAAAAAGACAAAAATGTATGGTTTTTTCATACGAACAGCCTGATTGATTCAGAACTTTCAAATATGATCATACCATTCTAAAGGTTTCATGATTAAAGTAAAATTGAGATAAAAAAAATAAGATAAAACCAATCTAAAGAGAAACCTGAAAAACTAGTTTTAGGCTAAACCATTAAAAGGTTGAAAAACTAGATTGAAATCTCTCGATTAAATCATTGAAAAATAAAGTTACTTGGAGTACAGATCTGATCCGGATCTCTCAATAGTGGAGATATAGAACCCCCACTCAACCCATGTTGATGAAAAAACATCAAAAATGAGAGTTTAGACCATAGGATCCCTTCTCCAAGATCAAAAACAATTTTAAAATCATATCATAAAACCCTACAGGTTACTTTTAGGCTTTTGGTCTTAGATCTACCATATAGATCATGGTAGATCTAGAATCCTAGCCAAATATCACCAAAATTAAGAAAACAGTGCTGTAAGTGCAAAGATGTGAAAAATCCAAATTTTAGAAAGAAGTGGCGAACTCATGCTATAAACATCATGGATTCATAGGATTCCTCTAGATTCAAAATAAAACCATTAAAACATTAACAGGATAGTAAAAGCAACCACATCTCACAGATTAGAGCACATGGGGGTCTACCCTACGGATCCACCTGTTCTCTTTTACCCTAGCTCTCTCTTCACATTTTACGACTAGAGAGGAGTCTTGAGGTACTTGGAGATAGGTTTGGGGATACAAACACAATCAATGACCTTATTCTACAAAAAAAAAAAAAAGAACAGATTATAGGGTTCTATTCTAGGGATCCACCTGCTCCCCTTTCCCCTAGCTCTCTCTTCACGTTTTACGGCTAGAGAGTATTCTTGAGGTACTTGGAGGCAAGTTTAGGAATACAAGTACAAGAAGGCCTTATTCTACAGCAATGGAGAAGATTAGATTATTTCTAGAATTGAAAACAGAAAATAAAAGGGAAAAGGGACTTACCTGGATTGAGCAAGCAGAGCAGCAGGGATTCCTTTCTTCACTTAGAGCTCTTCAGACTTCAAATTAATGGCATTTTGCTTGAGGAGAAGCCCTCTATTTATAGGCAAGCCCAGGGGTATTGTTGGTCCAGAGGGATATACCAAAATCCTCCAGATTGAATTGAAAATAGGGATAATGCCAATCCATGGCCAAATAGGATAAATAAGAGAATTCGAATGGATAAATAAGATAATTCGCATATCCCAGAGAGATATTTGGGTGCAGATAAGGCTCAAAAATCGAGAAAAGATAAAATTCGCACAAAAACCCCGTGCTCGTATATACATTACGGGCAAGTGCTACCCGCATTCTCAATACGGGCGCAGCATGCCCGTATAGGAATTGCGGGCGCGATCAGCCCGTAAGTAAAATACGGGCAATGCTTGATTGATGAAATTTTATGCATTTTTGACCTGCTTCAAATCCGAATTACATGTTTTCAATTATTTTCTCACTTTGTAGTACAATTTGGGGTGTCTACAAGGACGGATGATGAGAGACAAGTGTAACCGAATAATCCAACTAGGGATGACCCGTGGGACCTGTCTTTTGACAAGGCAGACCAAGGTGCCTACAGACTTCCCCAGATAATAGTTGGGTACTTAACCAAAATCTTATAAAAACATAGACCATTGTCTTAGACAAACATCTAGGTATCCAAGAGTCTACCTGCAACCAATCAAGTAGTGGCGACTCCCATTCCTCCTAAAACCAAACCATTGCATTGGCAAAAGAGAGCGCATCGGGTCCAAAAAAGGAAACCCATTGCCACGTGTGCTTTTACCGACGTGCGCACAACCCCCTAAAGTATCTCATTTTGATGCAGAGCTATGAAGAATCAGAAACATGATAGTATAAGAGACTGCTGAAACTTTTTATCTTAAATCTTTGCTTGAGTTTGATGTGTTGTAGTTATAATTAGCTTACCATTCTAAAAAAAACAATGTTAGTTTTTTTTATTTGCAACCCAAGATCTTTTTGTTGAGTTTCCATTGTTTGCGATATATTTAATTTCTACAACCCCATAAGAATTTTTTTTCCTAATTTTTTAATTTCTTATTTAGAATTTTATAAGATTTGATTGGATTTTTTTTCATGAACAGTTGTCATGGTTATAATCTTAAATCTTTTTCTTTGTTTTCGATACACTTGCTGGTAAGCAAACGATTCAGGCATGATCAGAAGAAGCCTTATGACGAACTAAACAATAGATGCAATGTTCCTATATGAGTTTCAAGTTTTGCTTATGTAAATACCTGATTAATATATGGTGAAGAGTTTCTCTAGTAAGAGCTTCTTAATTCCTAGTTAATTAGCCTTGAGTACAATAATGCTACAGCGGGCAAAATGAGATTCAAATATATTAGTTAAAACCCATAATTTGAAGGTAATGAGATTCAAATATATTAGCTAAAACACATAATTTGTAAGAGTAAAGAATCAAGTTCTATGCTACCTAGGTATGCTTATCAAGTTCTATGCTAGGATTGCTCATCAACAACTGAAAATCATCATCAAGTAAACTAAATAATTCCAAAGATAGAGTGCCAACTTACCAGCCATTGCCAAACCTTGCCTCGTGTGCCTATAACTATAAACATGAGAGGATTTACAATCTTCAATGCTGTTGAAAAGTTTTAGCAGTCCCCTATCATAAATGTCACGGCAACATAGAGGGTGAGATAGACAGATGTGCGTGTGTGTGTCTATGTTTTTTTTTTAAAGAAATTAATCACTACTTTTGAAATTATTTCGTATATAGCATCTAGTGGTCTTACATCAAATTTTTATTTAAGTCTTTAGTAGTTATGTTACCCACCTAAACAACATATACCTGCAAAATTAGAATTATTAAAAATTTGAGGAAATAAAAAGGCATCTAAACTATTAAAAACACAAAGTAGGAAAAATAGGAGAAAAAGAAAAACGAAACAACAATCTAGTTGGCAAAAAATTCACTTTAGCACAAAACCAAATGTAATTTTCGCAAGACAGATACAAATAAGAACATGAGGAAAGTCATGAGGAACATAGAGGGTGAGAGAGAGAGAGAGAGAGGGGGCATACATGGCTCCTTGCACCTCTTCTTGCATATTGGAAATTAAAAAAAAACTCACATACACACACAAAAGAAAAATCTAAGAGAAAAGAGGTGGGAATGCCTTGTGCTTTGCACTTATCCCAAACAACTACATCAACCCATGTCTTCAAAAGAGTAAAACAAGGAGGAAAAAAGAGGAAAACGATAGAAAGGGGGGGTGGGGTTTGGGAACTAGAGATGACAATGGGGAGGGCCAAATTAGAAACCCACCTTGCTTGAGGGTTTAGTATGTCATAAATCGGGTTAGGTCATGTTAAAGTGTAGTTTAACCTACCCTAAAACTGACCTTAATCTATTCAAATATTACGATTATTATTATTATTATTATTATTATTATTATTATTATTATTATTATTATTATTATTATATGTAATATATATAAATACATATTTTATGGATAAATATATTATTTATTTAGATATTTTTGCCAACCTGATAGGCTGGTTAGGGTTTGGTTTAGGTTAAATCCTAATATTTGATCGTTAAGATTTGCCAAAAACTTGCCCCATTCCCATCCTTGAGGGGCAAGAAAATAAAGAGGGGGAGAGGGGATTGCATTATAGTCCTGTCCTTCTCATTGTGTGTGTATAATACAATATAAAAAATATTATAAATTAATATTTCTATGTATATAATATAATATACATGAACATAATTTGTATGCATATAATTTACATTTTTTTGATTTACTTTTCACTTTTTTGATATGTATATTTTTTTCAACATATTGGCACAAAAAATTCAATGGCACAATGCATGCCAATGAAATTAATTTGTAAAAATATGACTTTACTTTGATATGATGAGAAACAAATTATCCATTTTCTTTGTCGGTGTTTCGAGTTTGAACTATAACATTAATGATTTTATTAAGATCAATTCATACTACTATAGACACCCCAAATTGCACTACAAAATGAGAAAATAATGAAAACATGTAATTGAGATTTAAAACATGCCAAAAATGCATGAAATTTAATCATTTAAGCATTGCCCGTATTGTATTTACGGGCTGACCGTGCCCGAATTTTGTATACGAGCACGCAGCGCCCGTAATGCCAATGCGGACACCACTTGCCCGTAATATAAATACGGGCGCGATGTTTTTGTGCAAATTTTATCTTTGCTCGATTTCTAAGCCTTATCTTCAGTCTAATATCTCTTTAAATGAGCGAATTATCTCTTTTATTCGTTCAAAATATCTTTGTTGGCCATGGATGGGCATTATCCTTATTTTTAACCCAATCTGGTGGGATCCTGGTATATCCTTTTGGACCAACCATACCCTTGGGTTTGCCTATAAATAGAGGGGAGATTCTTAAGCAAAGGGCCACGAAAATTTGAAGTCCAAGGAGCTCCAAGAGAAGAGAGGAATCCCTGCTGCTCTGCTTGCTCAATCCAGGTAAGTCCGTTTTCCCTTTTATTTTCTGTCTTCAATTCTAGAAGTAGTAGGATATTCTCCATTGCTGTAGGATAAGGCCTCCTTTTATCTTGTATTCCTAAACTTGTCTCTAAGTACCTCAAGAGTCTCTCTAGCCATAAAGCATGAAGAGAAAGCTAGGGGAAAGGGGAACAAGTAGATCCCTAGAATAGAACCCCATAATCTGTTTTTCTTCTTTTTCATAGAATAAGGCCTTTGATTGTGTTTGTATACCCAACTTGTCTCCAAGTACCTCAAGAATCCTCTCTAGCCGTAAAACGTGAAGAGAGAGCTAGGGGAAAAGAGAACAGGTAGATCCGTAGGGTAGACCCCCATGTGCTCTAATCTGTGAGATGTGGCTGTTTTAAATATCCTGATCATGTTATAATGGTTTTTATGTTGAATCTGAATGAATCCTATGAATCTATGATGTTTATAGCATGAAATCCTCTTTTTCTCCTAAAATTTGGATTTTCACCACTTTTGCACCTACAACACTGTTTTCGTGATTTTTGTGATATTAGGCTAAGATCCTGGATCTATATGATAGATCTGGATTCATAGGCCTGAAAGTAACTTCTAGGGTTTCATGATGTGGTTTTTGAGTTGTTTTTCATGTTTGAGAGAAGACCCTACGGTCTAAGTTCTCCCATTTTGATGTTCTTCATCAACATAGGTATTTTTGGTTTTGATTTCTTGATTTAATGTGAAATTTGGGCTATATCTATGTCCTGGACTGTTCAAGTTCAATTCTACAATATTTTATAAAAATCATATTTTTCTCGATTTCCAGAATTTAACTTAAAGCTAGATTTTTGAAGTTTTCACTTTAGATTGGTTTTATTTGATTTTATCTCAATTTTATTTTAATCATGAAACCCTAGGAATGGTATGATCGTATTTGAAAGTTCTGGATCAATCAGGCTATTCGTATGAAAAAAACCATACATTTTTTGTCTTTTTTATGATTTTTCATATTTTTGTAGCAAGCCCTTTTTCCTTTATTTTAACATGAAAAGTACCTGGCAACCACCTTGTGTGGATGAATAGGGGTGCCTAACACCTTCCTCTATTCATAACCTAATCCCCTTACCCATCTCTGGTTTTTTTTTAATAGAGTTATTTTTACCCTAAATTTGCCTTTTTGTGCTTATTTGATATTTTGGTGTCCATTCACACCTAAATAGAATGGTGGCGACTCTTTGTTTTTAACCAATCCCGTGTGATGATTAGGGAAGTCATTGAATTGATTTTTTCCATGTCTCACAACTGGCGACTCTGCTGGGGACTTGTGGATTTCAAACTTTTGGTTTTTGTTCATGTTTTTGATGTCTTTGTTTTGTTCGCTCTTTTTGTGTTTTTAGCATGTTTGATATGTTCTATGGTTATGCCTACTATTTTGTGTTCTTAAGCATACTTGCTATGTTTTAAATCTGAATTATTGCTTAAGAATTCATGGGGGTAGAAACATGCTTAATTTTGATTTATAGGATTGTTTCTAGAAACACGCGTAGGGGGGTTCGTTTTGCTAAACCATGCTAATTTCTTGCTATATTTTAATAATAACATGTTTTAAATTTCAGCATGTTCTCCATGATGTATTTTGGTTGTATAATATGAGCATATTTTTGCATGTTTGAGATGATTTTTATGAGCATGTTTTAGGTGCTATAGGATTGTTTTGTATATTTGTTTACTTTAAATATGATTTCCTATTATGCCTTGGTTTGTGTAATGCATGGCTGTGAAAAGAGTGGCAAGGGTTTGGGATGTTGTGAATGCACCCAATTTTTACAATGCATTGTGCACATTTTATTTTTACACAACCTACCCATAACCTATAGGAAGTTGAACCCGAATGTGTGTAGCTTAGCGCAACGAGGTCGATACTTCGGAAAGCGAAAATGAAAACATTCACCTTAGAACTTTGGGCCAATGATATGATGATAACGTGGATCTGTGATTCGATTTTGGTCATCATTAGGCTTGAGTACTAAGTTTCCATTAAGCCAAAACCCAAAGCCCCTACGCTTGAAGGTGGAGTTACACGTTTTTGGCTAAAGTACACAATTACGTGGGGATATGGGTTTGTAATTGTACGAAGGCCATTTGCATGGTTCGCAAGCCAAGGCATAATGCGGATGCCATATTGAAGGTAAACAAGGTAACAAGGTAATCTTAATTTTTGCATTATTTTCATGTCATAGGAGTGTCATGGTGTCCATCGGTTTGGGATAAATTTGGTCCCAAATAGGCATGTTTCCTAAAATTGGTGTAGCCCATAGGAAGAGTTTTTAACTCTGTTCAGGATCAATCCTACCCAATGTTCATACAAGAGGCAACCAAAGGGTACCATACCCCTGAATATGGTGTCAATTTGAAAGGTACATGTGCCCTCCTAAACATATATTTTTGCAAATAGGTCAAAGTCCACTTTGGGACAATTTAGAGGCCTAGCAAGGGTGAACCGTATGTTTGGATGAGCAATCAAAGTGATCAAATCATGTAAAAACTGAAAAAAAAAAACTAAAAGAGCTCCGTAAACCGCATTCATTACACGGGCTGGGCTCGCCCGTGTTTACTATACGGTCACGGCTTGCTCGCAATTTAAATACGGGCAAGGCCGGACCGTACAATATATGCCGTCTTAGCGGAAAATTCAATTTTAATCAGTCTTTCCCACTAAATCCTATTCCTTTAACATTTAAATGATGATAAAGGGAAATGAGTTTGAATAAAATGCTTCAAAAAAATATGTGAAAGAAAATCTTTGGGGCCTCTGAAAGCCTTTGAATTTCAGACTTTTTCTCAAAAAATCCTTGGGTCTCTGAAAGCCTTTGAATTTCAGACCTTTTTCAAAAATATCCTTGGGCCTCTGAAAGCCTTTGAATTTCAAATCTCCGGGCCTCTGAAAGCGTTTGAATTTCAGACCTTTTTCAAAAATATCCTTGGGCCTCTGAAAGCCTTTGAATTTAAGATCTTTTTCCTTTGGGCCTCTGAAAGCCTTTGAATTTCAGACTTTTTCCTTTGGGCCTCTGAAAGCCTTTGAATTTCAAATCTTTTTCTTTTAGGCCTCTGAAAGCCTTTGAATTTCAGACTTTTTCCTTTGGGCCTCTAAAAGCCTTTGAATTTCAGATCTTTTTCCTCGGGCCTCTGAAAGCCTTTGAATTTCAGACTTTTTCTCAAAAAAATCTCCGGGCCTCTGAAAGCCTTTGAATTTCAGACTTTTTCCTTTGGGCCTCTGAAAGCCTTTGAATTTCAAATCTTTTTCCTTTGAGCCTCTGAAAGCCTTTGAATTTCAGACTTTTTCCTTTGGGCCTTTGAAAGCCTTTGAATTTCAGATCTATTTCCTTTGGACCTCTAAAAGCCTTTGAATTTCAAACTTTTTCCTTTGGGCCTCTGAAAGCCTTTGAATTTCAGATCTTTTTCCTCGGGCCTCTGAAAGCCTTTGAATTTCAGACCTTTCTCAAAAATCTCTGGGCCTCTGAAAGCCTTTGAATTTCAGACCTTTTGCAAAAATATCCCTGGGCCTCTGAAAGCCTTTAAATTTCAGACTTTTTCCAAAAATATCCCTGGGCCTCTGAAAGCCTTTGAATTTCAGACCTTTTTCAAAAATACCCCTGGGCCTCTGAAAGCCTTTGAATTTCAGATCCTTTTCTCTTTTTGTGGGATCTGTTGGAAGCCCTAGAATATTCCAACAATTCTAAAAAAAAAAGCAAATAAAGAAAAAAATCCAAACTTGTGTTCACCTAGATTGCATATAGGCATTCATAGGTATGTGAATGAGATTAAATTGGCACTGATATTTTTCCTTTATTTTTTACCAGGTACCAAGTACACTTGAAACCATAGCTCCTATAACCAGATCAAGAGCTCGCGCCATGAATCCCATCGAAAATGAAGCTGATGCTCCTCTCCCAGATGTAGCCTTGCTTCAGGAGCAGGTGGCAGGACTAGCCCGAATGCTAGAGAACATACTATCAGTGCAGGCCCAATAGGTACAAGCCCAGAACCAAGCATCCACTTCCAACACAGCACCTTCACCCAAAATCAATATTCCACCTCCGGTTCAACCTATTCCTGAACCCATTTATGAACCCACCCCTGAATCTATACTGATCAGGGATGAGACCGTTGAATCAGACAAAGAAAAGGAAAAAGAAAGGATGAGGGAAGAAATGGAAAGGAAATCCATGCACCGACTAGAAATGATCCAAGACGAACTGATAGAGGTAAAAGGGGTGAACAACTTTGCCCAAATGTTAACCTGCCGGCCAAGTTCAAGTGCCCAGACCTAGACAAATATGATGGCATTTGCTGCCCCATGAGCCATCTGAAGTTGTACTGTGGTGCCCTATGCCAGTTCGGTCGGGGATGAGGGCGTCTTGATTCAACTCTTCCAAAGGAGCTTAATTGGAACTGCGTTGAGATGGTTTGCCACTTTAGACCATGGAAAGATCCGAAGATGGAAGGACCTAGCAGATGCCTTCCTGGCTCAATACAGGTTTAATTCAGAAATCATGCCAAATAGGTACGATGTAATAAGAATGAGTAAGGGAAGGGACGAATCCGTAAGGCAATATGCCAAAAAATGGAGGGAGACTGCCTCTCAGGTCAGGCCACCCATGCTAGAGCAGGAGATGATTTCCACTTTCATCAATACATTGGATCAACCATTCTACGGCCACCTGGTGGGTCAGACCCACTAATTTTGCTGCCTTAGTACAAGTGGCTGACCGAATCGAAGATGGGATTAGGTCAGGTAAAATAATTGACCACTCTGCCATGGTCAGTCAATAGGACCCCAATCTAAAGAAAGGAAGCGGGATAAAGAAGAATGGGAACAAGAAAGAGGGTGAGATAAACATGGTACAGCCACCGTCGGGCCCTAACAAGCCCATACAAATCAATATACCCACTCCTTTTCCTACTCCATCTGCTCCATCTACCCAGGCCTCCATGAGGGTTAATGTTCCAGTAGCACCCTCAGACCAAAAGAGGGCTTTTACTAAAGAGGAAAGGGATGCCTACTTCGCAGAAAGGAGAAATAGGGTTTTCACCCCTATTCCAATGATTCCGTCTCAGTTGCTACCCACTTTATTGCAAGTAGGGTATATTACTTTAAGAGAACCCAATCCGAATGCATCCAAGGGGAGAAATTTTGACCCCTCCACCACTTGTGATTTCCACATGGGTGCACCTGGGCACCCTACTGACAAGTGTTGGCCATTGAAATACACCATTCAGGATTTGCTTGACCAAAATACCCTGTCTTTCAATACAGGGGCTCCCAATCCTCCCAGAACAGACATTGGCCAAAACCCTCTACCTCAATACAATGGGGCAGGCCCATCTAATGTCATAGGGGTCATTTCTTCTGATGAAATAACCTTTGACCCATCTCAGTTAATTGCTCCAATAGGGACGACGGTCAAAGTTTATTTTGACAGAAGAAATAACGATAAAGAGGTAAACGTGATTTCAAAAGGGAATGATAGTGTTGCTAAGAACATTAGCTCTTCTCTAGACCGAGTCTCATCTCTCATGGCCCTAATGAATATAGCCAAACTACATTTGGTTATCAATTGCAATCCATCCACCTTTACTTCACCCGTTCAATCAAAACCGCCATTGGTCATAAACTGTGACCATCTCAATGCATCAGTCACTTCTGCAACCTCTCAACCAAAACAGTGTCCACCATTGGTTGTTGATATTCCTCTTACTCAAATTTCATCATCCAAGTCCAAACTTCCTCCCTTGGTGATAAATGTCCCAAAACCTTCCTACTCTGAATCGGCTGTACCATGGAACTACAGTGAAGCCTTCACCACTACATTCCCTGCAGCTGAGGCAGAAAGCAAGAAAGAAGTGAACCTCATGATGAGGTCGGGAAAATGCACAGGTGAAGGAGAGAAACAGAAAGAAAATGGGAAGGAAGAAGCTGAGAAAGAGAAAACAAAAGGAAAGGCTAAGGTAGGGGAAGATGCCCCCCAGGTAATTGACAGTGAGGCTGCTAACCTCATTAAAATCATAAAAAAGAGTGAGTTCAATGTTGTCAAGCAGTTGAACAAAGTCCCTGCCCAGATCTCAATTCTGGGATTATTGTTAAATTCTGAAAAGCACAGGGACTCCTTGTTAAGGATACTTCAGGGGGCACATGTGCCTAAAAACATTGAACCAGACCAACTAGGCAAGATGGTTGGGCAGATCTTATCCCATAATGTCCTAACTTTCTCTGAGACTGAAATTAGCCCAGCAGGGTACCATCATGTTGATCCTTTGCACATAGCTGTGCTCAGTAAGGGTTGCATGATAGCCCGGGTTTTAATTGATAATGGGTCGGCTCTGAATGTCTGCCCGTTAATAACATTTGTTAAGCTCGGTCTAGAGCAAAATAAAATTAAACAAAATGGGAGAATCATAAGAGCCTTTGATAGCTCTAAAACACACTCCCTAGGGGAGGTTGAACTGCCGGTCACTATTGAACCATATATCTTTAACATCACATTTGAAGTAATGGATATACCAGCGGCCTTCAACCTACTCCTAGGAAGGCCGTGGATTTATACAGCCAGGGCTATACCGTCTACCCTCCACCAAAGAGTCAAATATATTAGAGGGCAAAAGGTGATTACTGTCCTAGCTGAAAACTTGATTCCTCCCATGTGATCCGCTGATGTACCCTACATAAACATGGAAATGACTGCAGACAAGATGACATTTCACTCTTTCCAGTTTGAAACTGTCAATTTTATACCTTGGGAGTATCAAGAAAAAGAAAGAAAGTTGACTTCTGCTGAGAAAATGGTCACGAAAGTGCTAGGAAAGTACGATTTCCACCTTGGAAAAGGTCTGGGGGTTAACCTGCAAGAAAGGATAGAACTGGTAAAGGTTAAGAAGATGGTCCACAGAGCAGGATTGGGGTCCAAGCCAAGGAATTGAAAAAGACAGAGGCAGATGGAAGACATGAAATTCCCTCACATCAGGGAAACTTTTCCAAAGCTTTCTCATATGATTCAACTGTCTCCTCCCCAGGATCAGTCCAAAACGCCATATTATAAAATCAACCTATTCCAGAAACCCAAGTCCTCAACCTTGCAACCATATGTTCCACATTCACCTCCACAAGCATTGGGTGGGCCTGGACCACATACAGAATAGGAGCATGACTTTTCCGACAACGTTGGAGCCTTTTTTGCCATGACAGAAGGC
This sequence comes from Buxus sempervirens, assembly GCA_947561395.2. Taxonomy (NCBI): domain Eukaryota; kingdom Viridiplantae; phylum Streptophyta; class Magnoliopsida; order Buxales; family Buxaceae; genus Buxus; species Buxus sempervirens. Next base: position 405,797 of record OX387187.1, on the reverse strand, counting down.
AACCAAGAAGAAGGAGCAGAGGAGCTACCGTTCATTGATTGGGCTGCAGTAGAAGTTCCATCTGGGACAAGCCCTACAGAAGAAGCAGGCGATGCAACTCACCCAGTACTGGTGATTTTGGATGCGGACCCAGAGCTTAAGGAGCAGGCTTGTACCCCTGCCCCAGATTCTTTTATGTTGAACAATTGGGAGTAAACTCCCCTTACTTTTGAAGCTGCGTTTGTTTGGCAAACAGACATGGCTTCCAAAAAAAAACTCCATTAGTGGAATGCCCTTTTCCTGAAGGTTTTAATGAACCTTCGTCTTCAGGAAAAGATTTTGTAGAAGGCTCTCAAGAAACAAAAAAAGATTTTTCAATTTTTTCTAGAAAAATTAAATTTTTCAAAAAGATCCAAACCACTTATGAACCATATAAGCAAACGGAATTGGATCAAGTTGAGTATGACTTCGATCTCGAGCTCGACTTCGACCTAATGAGGGTTGAGGAAAAGACCGAGGACGAAGAAGACGACCCTCCAAAAGAAATCACATATCAATTGGAGCGTCATGAAAAGGGGGACCAACCCAATATTGAAGAGACCATATCAATAAACCTAGGGACCGAAGATGACCCAAAAATAGTGAAGAGTGGGGTATGCCTATCTGAGGTACAGCGTGATGAAATGATACGATTCTTGGCAGATTATGAAGATGTATTTGCATGGTCGTATCGGGATATGCCAGGGTTAGACACTAATATGGTTGTGCACAGGCTGCCAATTCTGCTAGATGTTAAGCCAGTTAAACAGAAACTGAGAAGGTTGAAACCTGAGTGGACATTGAAGGTCAAAGATGAAGTGGTTAAACAATTCCAAGAAGGATTCTTGGCGGTCTCCACGTACCCTGAATGGCTTGCAAATATAGTGCCAGTACCAAAGAAGGATGGAAAGGTCAGAATGTGTGTAGACTACAAAGACTTGAATAAGGCAAGCCCAATGGACGATTTTCCACTTCCACACATCGACATCTTGGTGGACAACACTGCTGTACATAGCCAGTTCTCATTCATGGACGGTTTTTCTAGGTACAATCAAATCAAGATGGCTAAGGAAGATCAAGAGAAAACAGTATTCATAACACCTTGGGGTACCTTCCACTACACTTTCATGCCATTTGGGCTTAAAAACGCCGGGGCAACCTACCAGTGGGCCATGACAGCATTATTCCACGATATGATCCATAAGGAGATGGAGGTCTATGTAGACAATATGATAGCCAAATCATGTGAAAAAAAAGACCACCTGATCAACTTGAAGAAGGTGTTTGACCGGCTCAGGAAATATAGTCTAAGGCTTAACCCTGCAAAATGTGTCTTTAGGGCTACATCAGGAAAATTGTTGAGCTTTATAGTAAGCACAAAGGGAATTGAGATTGACCCAGCTAACGCTAAAGCAATCATTGAAATGCCATCACCTAGAACGGAGAAGGAAGTTCGTGGTTTTCTTGGAAGGATTCAGTACATAAGCCGATTCATAGCACAACTCACTGCTATCTGTGAACCAATCTTTAAGCTTTTGAGAAAAAATAACCCGACGGTCTGGAATGACGATTGCCAAGAAGCCTTTGACACAATAAAGAAGTATTTATTGAATCCACCTGAGCTAGTGCCACCAACTCCAGGAAGACGATTGATCTTATACTTGTCAGTTTTGGAGACGTCAATGGGGTGTGTCTTGGGACAACATGACGACACAGGCAGAAAGGACAGGGCAATTTATTACCTAAGCAAGAAATTTACAGAATATGAAGTAAAGTATTCTCCTTTGGAAAAGACCTGTTGTGCTTTAGCATGGGCAACTCAGAGATTGAGGCATTATTTCCTTAGTCATTCCACCTTATTGATATCCCGAATGGACCCTTTGAAGTATCTATTTGAAAAACCAGCTTTAATTGGCAGAACGGCAAAGTGGCAGCTGTTACTCTCTGAATTTGATCTCACATACATCACTCAGAAGGCCATTAAGGGTCAAGCCATTGCTGATCACTTAGCTGCACACCCTTTACCAGAATACCAACCTTTAAAGACCAACTTTCCTGATGAGGCAATCCTGTTTACTAAAGAAGAAGGTGAAAGCTCTTGGCAAAAGTTCTTTGATTGGGCCGCCAACATGAATGGAAATGGAATAGGGGCAATTTTGATCAAGCCAGATGGGGCACACATCCTAATCGTAGTGAAACAGAGGTTCCAGTGCACAAACAATATTGCAGAGTATGAAGCATGCATAATTAGGTTACAAGCAGCCTTAGACCATGAAGTGGAGGAACTTGACATATATGGAGATTCGAGTCTTATCATCTTCCAAACAACTAGTGAATGGAAAACCAAGGATCACAAACTGATCCCCTATCACCAGTATTTGGAAGAAATAAGCACCAAATTCACTTGAATTTCCTTCAACTATATGCCAAGGACCAAGAACCAATTCGCAGATGCTTTAGCAACATTGGCTTCAATGGTCAGTATGCCAGAGGGTGTTGATATTAGACCATTGGAAATCGAATTCAGAGATGAACCTACTTATTGCCTTGTTCTAGAAGAAACACCAGAAGAAGAAGTACTATGGTTTCAAGACATTAAGAACTTCCTAAATGATCGGAGTTTGCCAGAAAATGTCACTCCTACAGAGAAAAGAACAATAAAGAGACTGGCAGGACCGTTTTTACTAAGTGGTGGGCAGTTGTAAGAGAGATAGTACAACGATATCCTACTCAAATGTGTTGCCAAGACCGAGTCATAAAGGTTAGTTGAAACTGTATATGGAGGAGTTTGTGGACCCCATATGAACGGGCACATGCTTGCCTAAAAGATTCTGCGATTGGGATATTACTGGTCGACGATGGAGCACGATTGCTATATACATGTCAAAAAGTGTCATTTATGCCAAGTGTATGCTGATAACAAAAATGCACCCTCCAAGTGAATTACACAACATGACATCTCCATGGCCCTTCTCCATGTGGGGTATAGACGTCATTGGAATGATCTCTCCAAAGGCATCGAATGGACACAGGTTTATACTTGTAGCAATTGATTATTTCACTAAGTGGGTAGAAGCAGCTTCGTATGCAAATATCACAAGTAGCCACGTTCTTAAATTTCTAAAACACAACATCATTTGTCGCTATCGTTTGCCAAGTGCCATAGTATTAGACAATACTTCAAATATTAAGAACAAAGATATGAAGAAAATGTGTGAGCAGTTTCAGATTACCCATCACAAGTCAGCTCCTTACAGACCAAAGATGAATGGGGCAGTGGAAGCAGCGAATAAGAATATAAAGAAGATCATTCAGAAGATGGTAGTGAGTTTCAAAGATTGGCATGAAATGCTGCCACTTGCTCTACATGCTTACAGAACCTCGATTCAGACTTCTACAGGGGCAACCCTGTATTCTTTAGTATATGGGATGGAAGCGGTTTTACCAATGGAATTAGAAATACCTTCACTAAGAGTGCTAATGGAAGCTGAATTAGAAAAAGATGAATGGATACAGTTCAGACATGATCAACTCAATCTAATAGAGGAAAAGCGTTTGAAGGCGCTTTGTCATGGCCAATTGTATCAGAAGAGAATGGCCAGGGCTTACAATAAGAAGGTGAAGCCCAGAACTTTCCAAGAAGGAAATTTAGTATTAAAGAAAATCTTACCCTTTCTGGAAGACCCTCGTGGAAAATTCAAACCAAATTGGGAGGGGCCTTATGTGGTCAAGAAGGTCCTATCAGGGGGTGCTCTCATCTTAACAGAAATGGATGGGAAAGATTTTCCTGAGCCAATCAACTCTGATGCAGTAAAGAGGTATTTTCCTTGATTGAATATTACTAGGAAATGATCTGAGGCCATTTTTCCTTATTTCCCAAAATTTTCATCCCTAGTCAAGCCAATTTGAGCCTGTTTGTCTTCTTTGATAAACCTAAACTGGACTTACAGTCTTATACTGGGGCAAGGCCAATAAGGGCAAAGCCAATAGGGGCAAAAAGAGAAGAAAAATAGTAGCAAATGAAAGCCAAATACAAAAAAAGGGAATTGGGTCAAGTTCATCATGACTGTAAGTCTAGTTGACCTATTTTCACACTTAGAAAATTTTGAGCCTTTAATACCTTTTCTTTCATAAACCGAGCTTAGCCTTTGTTTCGTCCTATTCTTAAGTCATCGGTGATTTTAGTATATTTATTCAACTTTCAGAGTAAGATTGGTGATGATGGAATGCAGAAGCCGGCCTTAGTAAAAACCGTAATTGGCGCTAGGGGCAATATTGGCAAAAAGAAAAAAAAGAAGAAAAAAAAAAAGAAAAGAAAGAAGAATCAAGGGTTGAGTTGATCATATGGTCCAAATTTAATCAGCATAAGCACTAGAAACTGAGCAGATTAGCAAGGTCAGTCATGGAGGAAAAGCCATTTGGGGATGATTCTAAAGGTCGCAGGATAGGCAGATTTGGTCTCTTCCTATTGCTTGGACTACCCTTTTCATTATTCAACCTGGTTTTAATTCCTTTAATTATGTGTGATTAAGTGTTTTGGATCAGCTTTCAAAAAAAGAAAAAAAAACTATATTTTGGCCAGTGATGAGAAATCAAATACTTTTTCATAAAACTTCTGTTTTTTACAAGCATCTGAGAATTCTGAGGCCAATAATATAAAACCTATTTTTGAATTAAATTCTTTATCATTCCACTACTGGAGTTTGCTTTGTATAAAGGTGAGAAAAAGAAAGAAAAAAAAGAGAATCTAATCCCTATCCCCTAACTACTCCTCAAGCTCCCTAATCCGAGCTGCCTGAGTTGCAATGATTCCAGAAGCTCCCTCTGCATCGGGATCGCTCAAAAAGGAGATGATCTCATCTGAAAGTGATTGCTTGATCTTCAACGCCCTAACGTCAGCCAAGGAATCCTGATATTTCCTCCGCATTGCCCAGACTACAAAGCGACGAGCCTGTCTTTGTTCTTCAAGTTTCTTCTCCATGGCAATGCGGAAAGACCTCTGCTCTTCAAGTTGCCTCTCCAGATCAATACCCTTTATCCTGAGCTCTTGTGCTTCTCGTACCCATATTTGTTGAAGCCGTTTGTGGGTTGCCCTTTCAGACTCCAGGATATCCTCATAAGTAGGGGGAAGAACTGCAGGAGGATCCTCTGGTACTGGGGCATGACTCTGCACTTGCTCTTTGATCCAAAAATAATAGTCCTTCACATGGGACTCAGAAAAGACTGGACCCTGCAGAAAGCGAACATAAGACCACTCATTCATTAATTGAGCATTTAGCCCCATGGTGGCTGGTGTAAGTGGCCCTAAGAAGTTCTCATATCCAGTTGGGATCATAATCCCCTGGGTTGCTATAAACTGCCGAAGAACCCTCAAAAGAAGATAAAGAACAGCAGATTTCAAGCCTGCTAGAGAAAGCTCCTGTCTTTGAAGCTGATCACTGTCTCGGGGTTGGGCTAATAAGTGCCAGACCATCTCACCTGATCATCCTGGAGAGTACCCAAGAAAGTGGACCAACCTTGCTTGCCACCTTGGATATTAGGACACCCCCTATTGCTCATCAAAACAGAAACTTTCAATCTTGGAAAGAAGCGGCGAGTTATCTCTTCAACCTGATTCAGGTGGTTAAGTAACCAAAGCTGCAGAAAAGGGAAGAATTTCAATTTATTTCAAAAGAAAAAAATAGAGAAAAAGAAAGAAAAAAAAAGAGAGAAAAAGAAAAAGAAGAAAGAAGAAAAAAATAATATATTTATTTCTCTTTTACCTGTAAAATAGGGGCGCAGGCAAGGAAGCGTTTCTTCTTTCTGAAATAGCAGTCAGTCAGGGCCTGGTATATCTCTGCCAAGATCATAGGGGTCAATCTCTCACATTCCCTAACCTGGCAGATAACTGAGATGAGAGCCAAGTCAAACTGGTCGTCACCCCGTGGAAAAAGCAACTGGTTGACCACTATCAAGGTCAAAGCATTAAATCAGGCATCCTTGTCCTCACCTCTTAGAAGTTTTTCAGTCAGAAAGGTCTTGGACAAGGTCAGCAGTGTATCAAAATTTCCTAAGTCCTTTTTTCCTATACCCAAGAAGGTGGAGGCCTCCTTTTTGTAGCTAGGCTTTAGGGGCGAGTTCACAACTTTTTCAGAAAACCTTAGGCCAAGGATGGTTTCAATTTCTTCTATGGTAGGAGTCATCTCTTTGTCATCAAAACGGAAGAGATTTAATTCAGGTACCTAGTGTCCAGTCAAAGCTTCAATGATTTCCCATTTAAAGGGAATTTTAGAGATGTGTAGGATGTGGCCTAAGTGGATGGAATCCCAGCGAATTTCCTCATCAAGGATCATAGAGTTAACTCACATATTATAGAAGGAATCCACAATATTGTACCTAGTGAGATTAGGAGGTTTTGATCTAACAGGTTGTCTTGCAGGAAGAGATTCGTCAGAGAGAATAGGAGAAACCATAAGAGAAGATACGGGCACAGGCAAATTAGGGTTGAAGTGCGAGCAGAAATGAAGAAGGAAGTCGCAGTCGTGACTAAGTAAACCCAGAAACCCGTAAAAAGACCACGGGCAGCAGAAACCCGCAAAGGTATTACGGTCGTTCGTGCCTGTATTCAAATTACGAGCGTCATCTGCCCGTAAAGTAAATACGGGCAAAGCAGAAAAGCATTTTTTCATCATTTTCTCCATATTTTCAGGAGATTAATGTTTATATTAGTTGTAAGTTGCAAGGATTGCCACCTTACCCACTTTTGTTTAAAATTTGTCTCAAATCTCACTTCATAGCCACGAGTGCTTAGTGAGACTAGAGATGAGGATTTGCCCCTTAAGGTTAGGGACTTTTCAGCAAATCTTCCACACAAATTCTTTTTCCAATATCATCCTTTTAATCCTTGCAAAGTACAATTAGTTAGACAAAATCTCAAAAAAGTGCAATTGGTGGGTCTTTTTGCTCTCTGCTAGTAATTGGTTCCAATTACTAGCAAAGAGGGGGCAGTTGTAGACACCCCAAATTGCACTGCAAAATTAGAAAATAATGAAAACATGTAATTGGGATTTAAAACAGGCCAAAAATGCATGAAATTTAATCATTTAAGCATTGCCCGTATTGTATCTACGGGCTGACCGCGCCCGAATTTTGTATAGGAGCACGCAGCGCCCGTAATGCCAATGCGGACACCACTTGCCCGTAATATAAATACAGGCGCGATGTTTTTGTGCGAATTTTATCTTTGCTCGATTTCTGAGCCTTATCTTCAGTCTAATATCTCTTTAAATGAGTGAATTATCTCTTTTATTCGTTCGAAATATCTTTGTTGGCCATGGATAGGCATTATCCTTATTTTTAACCCAATCTGGTGGGATCCTAGTATATCCTTTTGGACCAACCATACCCCTGGGTTTGCCTATAAATAGAGGGGAGATTCTTAAGCAAAGGGCCACGAAAATTTGAAGTCCAAGGAGCTCCAAGAGAAGAGAGGAATCCCTGCTGCTCTGCTTGCTCAATCCAGGTAAGTCCGTTTTCCCTTTTATTTTCTGTCTTCAATTCTAGAAGTAGTAGGATATTCTCCATTGCTGTAGGATAAGGCCTCCTTTTATCTTGTATTCCTAAACTTGTCTCTAAGTACCTCAAGAGTCTCTCTAGCCGTAAAACATGAAGAGAAAGCTAGGGGAAAGGGGAACAAGTAGATCCCTAGAATAGAACCCCATAATCTGTTTTTCTTCTTTTTCATAGAATAAGGCCTTTGATTGTGTTTGTATACCCAACTTGTCTCCAAGTACCTCAAGAATCCTCTCTAGCCGTAAAACGTGAAGAGAGAGCTAGGGGAAAAGAGAACAGGTAGATCCGTAGGGTAGACCCCCATGTGCTCTAATCTGTGAGATGTGGCTGTTTTAAATATCCTGATCATGTTATAATGGTTTTTATGTTGAATCTGAATGAATCCTATGAATCTATGATGTTTATAGCATGAAATCCTCTTTTTCTCCTAAAATTTGGATTTTCACTACTTTTGCACCTACAGCACTGTTTTCGTGATTTTTGGGATATTAGGCTAAGATCCTGGATCTATCATGATCTATATGATAAATCTGGATTCATAGGCTTGAAAGTAACTTCTAGGGTTTCATGATGTGGTTTTTGAGTTGTTTTTCATGTTTGAGAGAAGACCCTACGGTCTAAGTTCTCCCATTTTGATGTTCTTCATCAACATGGGTATTTTTGGTTTTGATTTCTTGATTTAATGTGAAATTTGGGCTATATCTATGTCCTCGACAGTTCAAGTTCAATTCTGCAATATTTTATAAAAATCATATTTTTCTCGATTTCCAGAATTTAACTTAAAGCCAGATTTTTGAAGTTTTCACTTTAGATTGGTTTTATTTGATTTTATCTCAATTTTATTTTAATCATGAAACCCTAGGAATGGTATGATCATATTTGAAAGTTCTGGATCAATCAGGCTATTCGTATGAAAAAACCATACATTTTTGTCTTTTTTATGATTTTTCATGATTTTTGTAGCAAGCCCTTTTTCCTTTATTTTAACATAAACAATACCTGGCAACCACCTTGTGTGAATGAATAGGGGTGCCTAACACCTTCCTCTATTCATAACCTAATCCCCTTACCCATCTCTGGTTTTTTTTTTATTAGGGTTATTTTTACCCTAAATTTGTCTTTTTGTGCTTATTTGATATTTTGGTGTCCATTCACACCTAAACAGAATGGTGGCGACTCTTTGTTTTTAACCAATCCCGTGTGATGATTAGATAAGTCATTGAATTGATTTTTTCCATGTCTCACAACTACCAATTAATTTATAAAATTAATTTGGTGAAAATATCCTTAGAATTTGTTCCAATATTCTTTAGTTCTTTTAGTTTATTTGTATTTTGAAATTCTTTCACTAGGTTATATCTTTGTGGGAATGTAAAGCTATTTCCAATTTCTCATAAGCTAATTAAATGTATATATATGTGTGATCCCCCATTTTCGCAGCTTCTCTCATTAGTTCAATGTTTATTTGTTTTTTCGTTTTGCTTTCTATGATTTCCTTAATGAACCATGATTAATCTTAATAACTATGATATGTTTTAAACATTAAACATGTAATGTCTTTTTCTAAACATGCAACCGTTAAATGATGTATAACTTTTACATTTCCCAGTGCATTTCACGGGTGTTTGCTGGTGAAAGATGAAAGAAATTGGGTTGTGATACAAGCATCTTGGTTTCAAAAACAGTTTAGATTCGATAAACCACAGATTGGGTTAGAGTTAGTTTAAGGTTGACTAGTAGGGTTGCATGTGCAAGACTGCACGTGGAGACGGGTATAGCCCTATATTATTGAAACCTAATTATGCAGGGGATGGACATTTTGGAAATATTGTAAATTGTTTTGGGCACGCTTCCCAAGGGGGCGCTTCACGTTATATATAGTATAGATTTAGCTCTATTCCAAGACATTGTCGTAGCCATTGGGCTTATTAGGGTTTGTCAAAACCCACCCGCTTGCCTTCTAGTTTCCTTTTTATCAGGTTCTCCCTGCCTATTTCGAGTTGTAAAGGTTTAAACCTCCTCTCAAAATCCTGCTCTCCAGACTATCCAAAGTATTGAGAGTAAGCATGGACACGCTAATCTAGGTATTGAGGTACAGACTCTTAGAGAAGTGAAGACTGCCAATACGAATCACTAGAGTTCTACCCCACGACAGCTGTAGGTACCTTTGTGATTTTTATATCCATTTCATTTGAAAAAAAATAGTATTCTAAACAAATTAAGTATCCATGAAAAATAAATTTTTTATTTTTTTGGTTTAGTTGAAGTTTGCTCCTTTCACGTTTTGTTATTTTTTTCGAATTTCTTTTGTACTTTAATCCATTTTGGAGTTGATTTCATTTGTGTGTTATATTTTTTTTAAGTGTTTGTCTTTTAAGTCCTATGTATATGATTTATATTTTCTTGTTTTTTTTAATTTTGGGTGTTGTTAGACAAAATAGAGCACATTGGAAGAAGAAAGTCCGATTGCTTCAAGTTCAAAAGCCTTGAACCTTCGTCCTCTCAGTGATAGAGCAAAGCTACTCGAGCAATGCCCACAATTTCCACAGCTTATATACTACAATAAAGTGATTTCACAAAAGAGAGAGAGAGAGAGAGCTCTTGGTTTTTCGTATCCCCAACAACAAGGGGAGGAAGGCTTTATATAGGCCTTTCTCTTTGAAGCCGATGGCCATTTAATTCAAAACCGATGGCCTTTAAACTTCAAAACCGATTACCATTCCTCTTCAAAACTTAAGCATTGAAGAGGCTTCAATGCCCACTTAATGTAAGTAACATTAAGGAATAGGGAAGGCGCACACAATTACGCCTCCTCTTTGTTACATCTCGCACTTGCTCATAGTGTGCATGACCCCAGTCATGCATCTCTCTATGAATTCTCAACCATATTCATACAAGTAAGCAAGATGTGTCACCGCTGAGCACACCTGCAAAAAATGGGTATACTATACCAAATCCTTCAACAAAGAAGACCAGCATTGTGCTATCCCCTAAATGTCTCGTTATCCCCTAGACTCATTCGAACACATCTAGTCAAGCACTTCCAATTCCTCTTGAGTATAAATGCTCAAAATGCTACTTGACCTTCTCAGAATTCTCATGACTCATTCACGATTACATCACTACTATATAGCATCATAGCCCATCGTCGGTGAATGCAATCAAGGACGTGTTTCCAACATAGTCTTCGCTTCACCCTAGTGTCACTTAACCTTGGTTCAACCGCTTTCCCGGTGATACCCCTTTAGACCAAATCAGTCATGGCCATAGGCAACATCCTAGAGTAATAGGTGCTAAACCATAGTCTTATGACGTAGTCAAAGGTCAATAAGGGTATAAAGTAGAATCATAAAAAAATGACTCATAGGACTCATACAATGAGGAAACAGAGATCCATTCACTTACTTCTATAATCGGTTGTACTAGCATATGTTGTATGAAATACATGCTATGGTGAAGTTCTCTTAGAAGAGCGTATGTCTTATAAACACCGTATAGATCTTAATCTAATCGCTATCCAAACGCTTAACTCGAGTCCTCATTTTGGTCACCCTCCCAAGGTGCCAAAAGAAATCTTGCATCTGGCTAACAAAAAGCTACAAGGATAGTGGGATATCCATGCATGGTCTCTATAGACCTCATCTTAGCTCCAACTAATGCAACATTTAATAATGTCTAAAAAACCCCGAATTTTCCTTAAATAATAAAATAAATTAATAAATAATATCTTTGGAATTCTAATTGATAGAAATATTTTATTAATGTAGGGGATGATATAATTAGTGGAGATCCAGAATTGGACGCAGATCCGACCGTCCGATCATGAGATATCGAGGTATGCTTCATATTTTAAGTTGATGTGTTCTGATTGGACAGTATGTATAGGAAAGTGTGTAAGTGAACTACGTAGGATCAAGGAGTATATATAATAGTTTAATAACCTAAACATATACGTTTGGTATTCTCTCTTGTATTCGACACCCGCAAGCGACAAGCCGTAAGCGACAAGCTGTGAGCGACCGAAGGAGAAGAAGAAGCAGAAGGAAAAGGGAGAAGGTGTTGCTCGTTTTTCATTATTCTAGGCAGTGTCTCTTGCTGTTCTAGTCATTGTTTAGAAAAGAGGAGAAGAAACAATCGTGAAAAGAGGTAGGTCACACTGTTTTACGTTCGTTTAATCGCCAAAGCATGCTTTTATATGATATATTGATGTATTTAGTTTGATAACAATGTTATATGTATGTTAGAATGATAGTGGACGAGAAAAATCACGTTTTGAAACTGTTTCTATTCGTTTTTGGGGGACCGCCAACCTCGACTGTGCTCGGCGATCCTCGGCGCTAGTTAAAAATTTTAGACCGCCGAAGATCGCTTGAAAACTTATCATCAGCGATCTGATTTGCACTACCGCCAACCTTTGACTGCCAGGGCGATCCTAGGTGCTCTGTGCAGAAATTTCAGATTTTCGTAATTTCGAACCTGATTCAATTCCAAACTATTTTTAGACAATTTTAATGATTAATTAAGATGTTTTAAGACCAAAATAAATTAGCTAATTCCCTATTTTACAGAAAAATAAATTAGGAAGATATTTAGGACATTAGTTGCCAAACTTTGATCATAATTGAGAAATCTAGTTTTTCGAAAACTTGACTATTATTTAATTACTAGAACCTCTTTTAAACTACATTATAATTCAAAGAATTACAGAAAGAGAATTCAAATCATAAATTCATAACTCAGTTAACCCAAATATTGAAGTAAATGTCAAATTTAACCTTTATATGCCGCTAGGCACCAACTCTTATAGAAATATTATATTTTAGGGAATTTTTGGAGTCTAGTGGGCATAACTGGTTATGGATCCATAGTTGTAGCTAAATAGCTGAGGGATATGTCATTTGGGTTGAGTTTCTCCCTTGTGCGACGCGCTTCCTTTGCAAGTTAGTTTGTCTCGGAAGGTCCTATGTCTGGAGGGACACCCCGGTGAGCTGCTGGTGATTCCCTGTACATGTGGATAAGCGACCATCTTCATGCATTGATTCTGGTGCTGCATGCTGGTGGTACATGCCAACTCTGATGGGTACGTGTGCAATAAGTCAATGACTACAGCTCTTGTCTAAGCTGCGCTGCATGGGACTTGAATATCATTAGTAGCATTGCTCCTAAGCCGCACGGTGGTATAGCGATTGGTCGAGAGTCATCTCAAAATGTTTATCTATCTTTGTGAGTCCTACAATGACACTAAAATCATAAACACTTGTTATTATTATTGTATACATGCTAGAGGCATGTGATTGAGATATTGGTCAGATATAACTGTTTAGTGCATCCTAGCAAAGTATGAATTATGTTATTGATTCTGATATTGGATTCTTATAATAGAACTTACTGAAATTCATCTTTAGAACTGTTTATCATACTGTTTTGTATTCATGAATGATACAGATGATTATACGAGCCTGTTTAGTCGATATTGCTTAATCGTACATGAACTGTTATTTTACTTATATTAACTGTTTAAACATGCATGTATTACCTACTCGGATATTCATATCTCACCCTACTTTTATTTCATTTTTCAGCTGATACTCGAGAGGGGGATCATAATGATTTCCAGGGAGAGGTAGCTGAGTATTCACCGGAGGATTACTTTTACCCGGATATTGTCTGAGGTGGAGGATTGATATAGACTTAGTTATTTTTTATTAGACTATTATTCATTTGATTTGATGTACTAGAGAGATGAGAGAGATAGTAACCATTTTATTTTACCAGACTTTTATATTGAGATTGGTGGTTGATTATATTAGTTATTGAGGATTTTAAACTACACTTCCGCACATATTTGTTCCGCACTCTGATAGCTAATTAATTGAATGGATTATTTAATTCTTTAGTCTGGTATATTCTTGATGTATATTTGATATGGGCCAGTAACACCTCGGATTTGGTTGTTGAACTAAATTCGGGTTGTTACAGTAGCGAACCAGGTTCGGGTCGGGTGCCGGTTTGCACTAACCCGGGTTCGGGGCGTTACAATGTCTACCAACTTGATTTGCAAAATACAATGTTTCATCTCTACTCGCTAATCAAGCGCTAAAGGCGATCGCTAGTGTAAGTGAGCAGATCTACGCTTGTCAACATAACTTGTATACCATGACCTTTAATTACATGGTATATGTGTGTGTTTACCAATAAAAAAAAATTTGAGCAACAACATATCAATGTGTTCATTCACTATCAATTGAAACATATCACAATTTACAATCTATGCAGTCCCAAGCTCTTGACATGAGTTCTAAAAGCATCTCTTGCTATAGGTTTTGTCAAAGGATCTGCAATCATGTGACCCATAGAAATATGTTTCAAGGCCACTTCTTTTTGCGCAAGCATATTTCTAATGTAGTGATAACGAATGTCTATGTGTTTGGTTCTTCCTTGACATTTAGGATCCTTAGCATAAGCAAGAGCAACCACGCTATCATAGAAAATTGCCATTGGATCCGAAGAACGTATGACCACATCAAGATGCTTAAGGAACTTTTTTAACCAAACAGCTTCTTGGACTACTGCTGAACAAGCTATGTACTCTGCTTCCATAGAAAACAATGCTATACAAGGTTGTTTCTTAATGCTCCAAGTAATACCACCACTGTTGAGCAAAAAAGTATATCCAATAGTTGATTTGCACTCATCTAGGTCACTAACCCAGTCAACATCACTGTAACCTCTCAGCAACAAATCCGAACCTCTACAGCATAGTATATAATCTGCAGTTCCCTTGAGATATCTTAATATTCTTTTTACTGCTTTTCAATGGGCAAGTCCAGGATTAGACTAGAACCGACTAACCAAGCTCGTTGCATAACAGATGTCCGGCTAAGTACACATCATTGCATACAACAGGCTCCCAACAGCACTAGCATAGGGGACACGAGCCATCTTCTCTTCTTCATTTTGGGTCTTAGGACACATCTCTTGGCTTAAGCTCTCACCTTGCGTTGTAGAGGTGTCTATGGGTTTGCAATCTTTCATATAGAAGTGCTCTAGAACCTTCTTAATGTAAGTCTTTTGAGACAAACAGAAAAGTTTCTCTGATCAATCCCTAAGGATCTTAATTCCCAAGATATATTCGACCTCACCCATGTCCTTCATCTAAAAATTGAGGGACAACCACGCTTTTATGGCGACAATCATCCGTTTGTTTCCAGCTATCAGTATGTCACCGACATACAACGATAATATTATGAAACTACCTTTGGATTGTTTGACATACACACAATGATCCTCCTCGATCATAATAAACTCATTCAAAAGAATGGCTTGGTGGAATTTGAGATACCATTGTCTAGATGATTGCTTAAGGCCATATATAGATCGTTTGGGCTTTCAGACTTTATGCTCTTGACCTTTGACCTCAAAGCCAGTAGGTTGATCCATGTAGATCTCCTCATCTAATTCTTCATTGAAAAATGTTGTCTTAACGTCCATATGGTACAGTTACAAATCCAGATGAGCTACAACGGCTAATATCAAGCGGATTGAGGCAAACCTCACTACTGGTGAGAAGTTCTCCTAGTAGTCAATACCCTCCTGTTGGGTATAACCTTTCGCCACAAGGAAAGCTTTGTATCTTTCTATAGATCTATCCGCCTTGCGCTTGACCTTTAGAATCCACTTGTTCCCAATATCCTTGCATCCTAGTGGAAGATCTACTAGATCCTAGACCTGGTTAGTCCTCATAGACTCCATTTCTTCATTCATCACTTTTATCCATTCATCCTTAGTAGAGAACGAGAGAGCTTCTTTTACTGTCCTAGGCTCATCATCATCTTGCGGAGCTATCATGAAAACATTCCCTTCAATCTCAAAATGACAACAGGGAATATTTCCATGTTTGATTCTGCGTAATCCAAGTTCATGAAGGTGTTCTTCAATTGGTGTTCTCCCACTTGCAGGCAAGTTGCTTCCACTATTCCTAGCATTTTGAGAAATCAAGTCCTCGTTCTCAATTAGGTCACTTGGAGTGCCATCCTCTTTAATGTCATGGAGTTCCGAACTCCTATCAACCTCGCCTCTATTTGGAAATTCATCCTCGATGAAATCTATATCCTGTAATTCAATCTCAGTTACACTCCCATCTGAATTTTCACCCATCATCGACCTAACCATTGCAAGCAGTGTTCTATTTCTCCTTTCATCTACTCCATTTTGTTGTGGCGTATGAGGTGTTGTTAACTGCCTCTTAATACACTCTTCATCACAGAGCATCTTAAACTGCTCAGATAGATGTGCGTCCTTTGTTGATTCAGAAAGCCTTAATTTTCTTATCCAACTGATTCTCAACCATTCTTTTACATCGTCTAAAGCAATCCAATGCCTTAGAATTATGGGAGATCAAATAGATATAATTATATCATGAAAAGTCATCTATAAATGTGATAAATAGGCATCACCAAGTCTTGCCCTCACACTCATTGGACCACAAATGTTTGAGTGGATTAATTTCAATGCAAAAGGTGCCCGGGTGGCTTTTCAAATGGTTTGCCTTTTGCTTTTCCCATCGAACAATCTTCACATGTGGACAGAGAGATTTTAGCGAGATTGCCTATAATCTCTAGCTAATCCAGTCATCCTATCTTGCCCAATATGGCCAAGCC
The DNA here is from genome assembly GCA_947561395.2 of Buxus sempervirens. Taxonomy (NCBI): domain Eukaryota; kingdom Viridiplantae; phylum Streptophyta; class Magnoliopsida; order Buxales; family Buxaceae; genus Buxus; species Buxus sempervirens. The sequence goes on along the minus strand of OX387187.1, from coordinate 389,568 downwards.
TAGCATGCCATATTTCAAAATTTAAATTGTCAGATGAAGTAAGGAAAGCAATAGAATCATCAACGATCGAATAAATGAAATCTAATATCAAAAAACCCATCCAATAGAAAACCACGTCCATAATAGGTATTTCCTAGGTAAATCAAAACACTACTATTCTCAAACACAAACTGGAAACCTAGTCTAAGCAAAGCTGTTACTGACTGCAAATTTCGTTGGATCTTGGGAGCGTAAAGCATATCATGGAGGAGAAGTGTACGACCTTCGCGCAACTCTAGCTTGTAGTTATCAATTCCTAATACCTCAACGCTATTTCCATTCCCCACCTTGATGTCACAACTCCCAACAGGAATCCGTCAATACTCCACGTATCCAACTTGATCCTTTGCTACATGCTCAGTTGCTCCTAAGTCTACAGTCCACATAGGAGAGGAATTTGCAACCATAGCATGGCTAGTTACAAAAACATATCAGGATTAGTCAGAGAGTAACTCTTTCAGCTCAGTGCATTCACAAGCAAAATGGCCTTCTTTCTTATAGTTAAAGCATAACATCTTAGACTTGTGTTTTTTACCAGTGCGCGTGCCTCTCTTGTGGCACTTGTCTTTCTAAACTTGTCCAACATTTACTCCGTTCTTGGGTTTAAGGTTCCTACGCTTGAATCTTGATGTCCTGCGCGAATTGCCCCAGCCATACATACATAGTATTTAGTCTTGGCAGCCTCAAGGCGCTCAGCTTCAAGCTCTAAGTGATGCGATACATCATTAAAAGTGACAATTTTCTCATTGTGCGTCAAGTTTTGGCTCATCGATTCCTAAGAGTGAGGTAGTGAATGAATCACCGCCTGAACCTGCTGCACATCAGTCAAATTGTTCCCAGTCGCCTTGAGCTCGCGGATCATTGTTGACATCACTCTCAGATGCCACTTCATCGTATGTCCTGAACACATCTTATAGGAATCAAACTTCATGGTCAACCCACATAGTCTAGTGGCTAAAGTTCCACCAAACTTCACCTTTAGTGCTTGTCACATTACCTAGGTTGCCTTGCAATCTTCGAACTTACAAATAAAATCGCCGTGTATGCTGCTTAGCATTGTAAAGCGTGCACACCAATCCTTCTTGAGCCAACTCTCATAGGCATCAAGATTTTTCTGGTGTTGTTTAGAATCGCCTTTCTTGGGCTCAGTCAGGGAGTGAGTTAAGGTCTCCAAGACCTCTTGTTCATTCAAGATATATTGGATCTTACGATGCCAAATGTCATAATTTTCCCCATCCACTTTGCTTCTTTGATAACATTGGCTAAAATATTTTTCGAAGCCATCTCACTACCCAAAAAAAATGCACATTTTGGATATTACACACACATCTAATTAATTGTGTTGGGTAAAAACTCTAACCCACTGCCTCGTATAGTAAAGTGGGGAATTGTGTACGCAAAATGCACCAGGAAAGTTCCTAGGAAACTGGAGGGGTCATAAGTGGTCCCACTTAAAACCCAGCCTCCTTAGGCAATTATAGTCCTTTGTGACAGAACTTTCCTAGACATGCACTTAGTTGTACAATATATCTCCCATAGCACTATAATAGGCTTTCAAATTACAACCACTTGCCTCATCAATGTAAGTTAAAATAAATAAAAATATCTTGAATAAAATAAAGTTATTTTTCCAAAATATCTCATTTTGCTAATTAAATTAATTAAAAAATCTAAAATTCGGATTCTCTTATTAAGTGAGAGACTCACATCAAATCAGTCAAATTGTAGAGAGAAGAGGGCATATCTGGAAAAAATCTGATTTTTATTAAAAATAACTGAAATACAATTTTGGATCTTTGGATAAGGTCCTCAGATTACACTGATAGATTTTCTGACATTATCTCTAAAAAAATGATCATTGATTTGATGTGTTCGAAACCGAAATTATATTGTGTTTGAAACCGAAATTATATTTTGATTACAAACAAATTGAGCATAGCCGAAATTATATTTCGGTTATACTCAATTTTAGTGTAACCGAAATATAATTTCGGTTACAAGCTTTTTTGTCTATAAAGGGCAAATATTGGCCCATTTGCATGGTGGGTGATTTTTGCCTTGCTCCCTCCCCTACCATTGTACGAAACTCTCTCAAACCCTACCATAACCCTTCTAAGCATCTAAAATCCTTTAAAACATTCCCCAACCTCTCCCTCTTCTCTTCCTCTCCAACTTGAAGTCAAGAAGAAAGCAAGGAGGTGCATTGGAGCTCAAAGGAGGTGTCTCAAGGTGCTGTCCAACCTTCAAGGGACCTCAACACCACCTAAGAAAACACATCAACCCCAAGGTAAGCTCTCTTGTGATATTTTGGTCAACATATATAAAAATGTGTGGATTGTGAGCATGTTTGCCATGTGTTGTCTTTTTTTTTGAGCATGCTCTCTTGTCTTATTCCCTTCATTCTTTCTTCTTCATCCTTGTAAAGAATGAACTCCCATGGTAAGGGGAGATGAGTAGGCCGGAAAAAGAAGAGGGGAGATGAGTAGGCCGGAAAAAGGAGAGGACAAGAGGTCTTGTTAAGTGGTTTAGTTATTGTTTTCAAAGCATGTTTTCACTCAAGTCTCTCTAGTTTGCTTCTCCATTTAATAATGAGGGGAGCATGTTCCCCTCCCTCTCTTCATGTCACGTGTATCCCATTAAACCCCCCTTGACCCTTCTTTTCTCATGTTCTTATTTAACTCTCGTTGAGCATGTTGTTGCCACTTTTCATAAGGTAGGATAATTGCATGGGTAGACTAAGGTGATTATCATGTTCAAGCACACTTCTCACCGTGCTTTAGTTGTTTTGAATGACTTATGCATATAGGTCTCGCCATGCTTCACCATATTTCACATCTAGGTTTTACTTGCGCATAGGAACACCTATGTCACACACACACACTTCATCATGCTTGGTTCCCAGTTTTGAGAACACCTTTGGAGGTCTAAACTTCAAGTCATAATATATGCATGTGTTGTAACATATTTATCTTCCTAGATGAATCCATGTATATTGCATGCTTGAATCATATTTCATGTGTTATTTAGCATCTTAGAATTAGTTTGGTCACCTCTACACTTGCTGTATTTTGTGGTTAATTGTATTGCATGCAGGGACATGGCGTGGGCGGAGGACAAGTGTATGGGCCATTCGGGCCACCCTCCTCCCTTTTCTCATGGAGGAAGGAGGGATGCTTTTAATACCAAAGCAGGGACATCAAAGGTCCCTGTTTATACTGGAGTTTCAACTCCAAGAGGGGAGACAAGGCCCCAAGCTTTATTCCCCCTCCCTTTGATTCAAAAGAAATAAAAAATGGCCTTTTTAGGCTCATCCCCACTTGCTTGAGCCACTGTGGGCCCACAAAGGGGCCCACATAGTCCCTAGTTTCCCCAAGGGAGCAAAGAATCCGAATCCCCTTGAAAAACTCAAGAAAGTGATCTTTCTGTGCTTGCCCGAAATCTTAGGTCGGGCAAGCCTTTTTCTGCATGTAACCAAAACTTTACTTCGGTTACATTTAATTAGTGCATGACCGAAATTTTATTTCAACCCCAAAGTCCCAATTTTCAACCCATCATGGGCCTTGGGCCTAACTTGAGCATCCGTGAGCCTTCCAATGGGGCCCACCCAGCCCAACTAAGCATAATTTGATTAATGAAGCAAGCAAATAACCCAATCAAATGGGCCACACCATTTGAGGCCCAATAAAATCCCAATAAGAAGCATGTTGGCTAAATTAGGTTTAGTTTGGCCGAGACTTGGGCTTGGGCCTATCGGGCCTTACCTCTTTCTTCAAAGGGCCCATTCACCAAGCAAGGGAAGGGATCCAAATCCCATACCCGCAAAGACTTGGGCCTCCTGGCCCAAAGCCTAGGAGATGGGCCCCAAGCCCATGCCTAGCCCAATTGGAGATGAATTAAGCCAAAGATAATAAACCAAAAGCAATTCTTGTGTGGCCCACCCAATGGGCCCACATACCATCCAGGCCCACTAAAACAAACCTTAAGGTAATTCTTTGCTAAATCCAAAATAAAAGCAATCAAATTAACCAAACCCTGAAGGGCTTTCTAGGGTTAGTTCAAAAGCCCACCAGAGGGACATGTGGGCTATGCTTAGCCCACCAAGGATTTCGTGGGCCTTCCAATGGGGCCCACCCAAATCAGACAGAGACCACTTAAATAAATAAGATAAAATCAAGTAAAAGGGATCCACACCATTCAAGTGGTCCCCACATAGACTTAACATAAAAAGTGCATATCAGATTAGGATTGGGTGAGATAGAACTAGAGTTGACTCTAAACCAGGAAAACCCATGGGACCTGTCACCTGATGGGGCGGAACGGGGTGTTTACGGATTTCCCCGGACTGTAACCGAGAGCTTAGACAGAATCTCAAGCCGCAGACTATCAATAGACCAACTTCAGGAACCCAAGTATCTGCCTGCACCCCATCAGGCAGTGACGACTCCAAATCCCGATTTTTCTCAAAGAGAGGCACACACCCCCTACGCCTCAAGTCAGCTACGTGCGGTTCCAGGGATCGATGTGCACACACTCCCCTTAGGCGCATCGTGATGAAAGTGATGCCAAACAGAGACATAAAAAGAAATATGTATGACAATTCAACAAACAATTGGGGGTGAAGAAAAAAAAACACAAAAACAACCTAACAAGCTTTGATACCAATGTTAGACAAAATAGAGCACAACAAAAGAACAATACCTAGCTGCTTTAGGATCAAATCTGATTGCTTCATGTGCAAAAGCCTTGAACCTTCATCCTCTCAGCAATAGAGCAATGCCCACAATTTCCACAGCTTAAATACTATAAGAAAGTGATTTCACGAGAGAGAGAGAGAGAGAGAGCTCTTGGTTTTTCATATCTTCAACAGCAAGGGGAGGAAGGCTTTATATAGGCCTTCCTCTTTGAAACTGATGGCCTTTCATCTTCAAAACCGATGACTATTCCTCTTCAAAACTGACGCATTGAAGTGGCTTCAATGCCCACTCAATGTAAGTAACATTAAGGAATGGGGAAGGCACACATTATGATGCCTCCTCTTTATCACAAGTGCAATATAATAATAATTTTTTTATCGCTTAAGAAAAATAATATAATTGCCAAAATTTATTTTTCTATTTGACAATTCAATTTTGCTTCACATTCTATTGTGTCCCACAATCCTGGTTATTATGATCCTTCAATTTGAATCACAGAGTAATTTTCTGCATACTTTGTTCTTGTTACGGTTGTCTTTTATTTTATTTATTTTTTATTTTGGTTCAGATCTAGGCATCCTTGGCTTTTGGGTTACATTATAACTTGTTAAAAATGGAATCTGGAAACCTTCTTGTGATTAGATTGGAGAATGACTTCCTGTTTATTTTCATTTCTGGTAGATAATTAGGATAGCTACACATAATATGACCAAAGACAAAAAGAGGAACATGCTTAGCTTAACAGGGATATTTATCTTTAGGAAGAATTTCAATGTTAGGAAGAAACATTTTGAACAGATCTCTTCCCCTTCTTGTTTGATAGAATAAATTCTTGACTAATCCATCATGCAAAATAATTTTCTTCTTGACTTGACTAAGTCAATGTTGTCCATATTTCTTACAAGTCTCGTATATTGCCTTGTGAGATATTTGCATCCCAGTTCTGCAGAGTCTAGCTATTATTGCTGCTTCATGTCACTAAAAGGAAATCAAACACCTACTAAATTTTTTTATGTTGCAATCTATGGACAGTTAAAATAATGAAAACATATGAAAACCCCTACAAGCTACATTAATTCAATTGCAGAAAGTGCTACCAGTCTAGATGCTAAAATTTTAAGCATTTGAATTTAAAAGGTACCATCAATGTGAAACGAGCCATTATTTGTTATGCTAAGAACGATATTGTGAAAGGTGAGTAAATTTGAATTGAACTGCTGACTAACTTATTATGGATACTTATTGTGAAATTGAGGTTATTTCCAAAATTGCCATTATGGATCCGAATTTCAATTCATCTACACTTCTTGCTAGCGCTGTCAATAGGTTGGATCCTAATCATATTATGATTCAATTCCGATTAAATTAATCCATTTTAATCGGATCTTTATCCGATTACATGTCCAATCATATTATGATTCAATTCCGATTAAATTAATCCATTTTAATCGGATCTTTATCCGATTACATGTCCGACAAATCAAATACGGATCTAGTACTAGGATCTGTTTATAATTGGATTTGGATTTGGATTTGGATTTGGATTTGGAATTTGGTATATCTTTCCGATATTTTACTCTGATTATATTAGGGATATGCTTGAAATTTTAAGAACTTTATAAGGGCAATTAGGTCTATTTACTAGGTGGTATATAATCTAACTAAACCCTATCCGCTCCCTTTCAACTCACAATTTCAAAGAAGAAAGCCTCTTCATTTTTACTCCAACTCCCAAGCACATTTACAACTCATTCCTCATGTCACCAATACTAGTAAATATGTTTTCTTCCTCTCTTTCCTTATGTCTATGTGATTTCTTTTTTTTAGCTTTGTGTGAAATTTCTAGGGTTTCAACGCAAAGTGGTGTAGTAGATGGAGAAATTGTTGTTAACAGTTGTCATTTCTCATCTTCGTCTAATTTTGAGTTAGCTTCTGGTTCGGTAAATCAGCTACTGTTGATATCGATTCTTTCAGAAGTTGATGACAATTGAAAAAATCATGTGGAGAAGAAGAGCCACATCAGTGGAACTAGAGAAGTGGAAGTTGTGGAGAAGATCTATGGAGGAAAGGATTCAGGACCTACAATTTTAGTACCAATATTGCTTTTGGCTATAGAAGAGGTGAAGGAAAAGGAGGAAGTGATGGTGGAAAGTTATTTTAGGTTTTGAGTTTGAATCAAAGTCCAAGTTTATTTCGGTAATTCCTAGAGATGTAAGTTTTGCCCACCCTGCCCGATCCAATCCGAATAATAGCCCAATTTAAAATTTAAAATTTGGGTTTGGGTTTGGGGTGGACTCAATTGGAGGCCCAGACTTGAGTTCAAGCTGGGTTCGGGCTCACATTTTATAGTCCAAAAAACTCGAAAAAGCCCGAACTATTTATACGTTGTAAGAACCGTTGTCTCCTGCGTATATATATAATATAATATAGTAAGAAGAGGCCCCTTGGGAATCATGTCAAACAAAATATACAGCTTTCCAAAACAACCCTTACATGCTATTGAAAAGATTTATTAATAAAAGGGTAGAATGGTTAAAACTGCTCCAACTTTTCCAAAAACTAACAATTAGTTTTGCAACTGTTCATTCCAACATTGTTTCCCTTTGTCCCACATGTAATACTGTACTTGCATCCCTTCTAGTTTCAGTAATCACAACTATCTTCTCTGCACCTCTAGTGAATATCAAACACGAAGGGTTGTTTGGTAGGGTTTGTGGATTCTAGATTCTTGTAAAATCCACAATTCAAAGTCCACTAACACTGGATTTTACAATCGAATGCTAGAATCAAGCAAAAGCCACAATTCATAAAAAGATGGTTTTTACAAAGATTCTGCTCCTTAGCCGGGTAAATCCAAAATTTGGGATTGGAGGTGGTTTCTACCCAGCCCGACTACTCGTCGCCTTCCGCTTGAGCTGCTGCAACCAGGTACTCCTCCCACCCCTTCCCTTTCTCTCTGTCTCTCTCTCTCTCCCTCCCACTCTCTCTTCTTCCTGCTCCCTCTCCCTCTACCGCTACCTTTCTCTTCCTCCCGCCCCCTCTCCCTCTCCCTCCCTCCCTCCGGCTCCCTCTCTCGCCCTTCCCCTCTCGCTCCTTTCCTTCTATCCCTCTCGCTCACGCTCCCTCTCTCCCGCTCCCTCTCCCCCCCTCACTCACCCACTTCCTCTCTCCCTCTCTCTCCCGCTCTTCTCTCCCACTCCCTCTTTCCCTCTCCCTCCTGCTCCCCCTCCCCCTCCCCCGCTCTCTCTCTCTTGCTCACCCTTCTCTCTCTATGGGTTCGAGTTCGGTGCATTCGTAGGGTCTGCTGTTGATGTTTAATATCTCAAATTCTCGCATATTCAGACGACTCGGAAAGTGTTTGATAGAATTTCTGAGCCAGACACAGTTTTATGGAATACGGTGATATCGGGATTGATTCGGAGTTCTTGTTTTCCTGATTCCATTCAGGTTGTCGAGTGTATGGTTCCGAATGGTAGGAATTTATAATTGGGATGAATATACAGTGCTTGGCTATCAAATCTAGGTTTCATTCTTATGCATATGTTATCACTGGATTAGTTTCGTTGTATTCCAAATGTGGGATATTGTTACAACAAAATAGTTTTTGAACAGATTGTTAGACCAGATTTGATATCTTGGAATGCAATGCTTTCTGGTTACTCTTGCAATGGTGATACAGAATCCTCAATGAGTCTGTTTAAGGAGTTGATGGATTCTGGAGAGAGAGTTAATTCCAGCACTGTCGTGGGTTTGATTCCTGTACTCTCTCCTTTTGTTTGTCTGAATCTAATTCAGTCTATCCATTGCTTCCCTGTGGAATCTGGGTATCCAAACAGGATTATGGATTATAGTCATTAAATCAAATTCTAAAATCTTTGGTACCCAAAGAGGATTCTGGATTTGGGAAATCAACAAGAAGATTATAATCTACAATCCAGAAACCCTACCAAACGATGCCGAAGATAGGAAGGGTTTTTCTGGCAACGTCAACTGTCTTCGTCTCCAATCTCTTGGTTCCTCTCTCTCTTTCTTTCATTTCCACGCTATCTATGTTCTTTCTCATCCCATTTCAATGTACCCAGGTCGTTTCGTGATTTGGCAGAGAGATCCCTAAATTTTTGTTCCAGTTCAGATCATGATGTTCTTGATTATCCCTAATTACTGCTATGTTTCGTTCTATTCTCATAAGCTCACGTTTTACATCTCTGAATTGTTTAGTATTTTGTTCCTGATAATCAATTCAATTCCAGCTGACCTAAACACTTTGTTTTTTCTCTTTTTTCTTGGTAGAAAGATTTTTACTTTAGAAACCGTAACCACCAAAGCCATAGTCTGATAATGACTCTATGCAGTTTTCTCCTTTTACATTTTGACTTTTAGATTTTGTTTATTTCAGTTTATAAACCCCTTTCTCTAGAAACTGTTCCTCCAAACTGCATGTTGAATACTCTGATTTGGAAGTCTTTAATGTTTTGTAAGTGAACTTGCTTAGTTATGTTGGATAACAATTTTAAGGCTTGTTACTTGTTGGAGGCTGCTCATGCTGTAACCGGATGACAATCTGTGCTACTACTGTACAGAACCCCTGTAGCCCATAGTTAACACTAGTTAATTTTTCAGATTCAAGGCATGAACTGATACAACATTCCAATTTGTGTTATTTCATTCATCTGTATCGTGTGGGTTTGAGTCTCTTTAAATTTGTCATCTTTGATAATGTTCAGGTCTGAGTAAATGCTACACAGTGAACAATAGGCAATGATGAGTATGAGATATTTATCTGTTGTACAGGGCCTACTGGCTCACACAATATACATGCTACACAGTGAACAATAGGCAATGATGAGTATGAGATATTTATCAGTTGTACAGGGCCTACAGGCTCATACAATATACATGCTTTATTCCACATTTTATATTTTCTGGTATTTAATACTTTTTTGGCAATTTATCCACTCAGACATGACAAGAGATATTACAACTGCTATTATCCTTTATTAATAGTCTGATAATTTTGCTTCCTCATCTTATTTTGTATACTGAATGTTTTATTAGTTGGTACTTGGGACCCAATATAAATATAAAAAATAATTTAAGTCGTGAGTTGCATTCATGCTTGAATGTATTTGTATTTGACCAATAGAATGAATAGAAAAAGCTTTTATTTAGGTTATTTATTTATCTGTAGTCATATTTTGGATACTGAATATTTTATTGGTTGGGAAGTATTTATTAAGCTTATTTTATAAATTTGGCAATTTCAGGTGGCAACATATATCAAAGGGTGTTAATTCAAAATCAATGTATGCCAAGAAAATTTGTCATATATATCGGAATATTGTAGTTTTATACATGTGAATATACAATTATATCAATTATAAACGAGAAGTTTGAGCTGGCCTGAACCTACCCCGAACCCAAGAAATAATTTTAGGGTTGGGTTTAGGCTCAAGGAGTTTGGGTTTAGGGCGGCCCAAGGAGAGGTTGGGCAGGGTCATGCCCAACCCACCCTACTTACTGCTCTGGTGATTTTCCAGTTGTAGACCTGCAGTAAGGTAATTGAGTTAATGTTGGGTTTTCTAGGTTTCAAGTTTGAATTTCTGGTTCATCTTTTTGGAATATCTGCAAATCTTGTTGGTCTTCCAGGCTTCTTATTTTAATGTATCTCTCATTTTTGGAATTGTAATCAGATTTTAGTTTGTCGGATTCGAATATTTAATCCAATTCTAATCAGATATGGTTTCCTATTCTTATTCAGATTTGAATTCGATAATACATATGAAAGATCCACCAGATAGTTAATCAAATACAAATTTCTTAAATTTTAATCAGATTTGAATTCGGATTCTCATATATCCGGTTCGAGTCTGATCCATTTATGGCCCTACTTCTTCCCATACTAAAATGTTATCATTGGATGATTGTCTAGCTCAAAAAAAGAAAAAAATGGCAATGCTGTCAAAGTGCCCTCCATTAGTTGTTGGTAAATTCTTTTTTTTTTTAAATTATGTCTATACTTTTTCTGAATTTTTTTTATCTAATTATCCACTTTTTCATATTTTTAGCCCTTTTGAAATTCTTGAGTGAGAGGTGGAACTTGGTTTGATTTTGTTTGAGTTGATGTTAGCCCAAAATGAAACCACAGTTATTGATAATCAACTAAAAACTGGATCTAATTCAGTTGAAAATGGAACTCCTAACATGAAAACTGAACCTAAACTAAATGAAAAAGCTCAAATGCAAATCAACTCAATGCAATTTATAAATTCAGTTTGGTTTCAGTCCAATTGGGCCAGTTTAGCACAAATGTGATGCTAATTTGTATAATAATTATTGTAGATTGACTGGATATGTTTTATTATGTGTCGTATATCATATAACATATATAAATCGATTTTTTTTTTGGTTTGGTTTAGTAAAACATGTCTGTAAGTTGAGTTTTGGCTTAATTTGATTTAACCAAAGCTCCAACCCTGAACCAAACTGACCTAATTCAGGATAGTGTTTCTGAAACCAAAACTGAACCAAGTATGTTAAAACCCAACCAAACTGATCCAAAGTCCATTTGGGTTAGTTGGTTTTCAGGTTTAGCTGACCCTAGTTTCACCCCTACACCTAACTGCCTCTGTACTTGCTTGTATTTCTCTTTCTGGTCTCCTAACACACAGATAAATGCAGATACACTGACCTTATCTTTGCATTCTGTCACTCTTCAATCAACTGCTTGAGAGACGAGATGTGGATTCACCACAGAGTATTTGCCAAAGCCATCCAGCTCCGATTCTTCTCCCAAGCATCTGCTGCAGCTATTATTCATGAACTCGATCCCACTTTAACATACCTCGAAGGCTTCCCCAAACCAGACCCAAAATATGATGAAACAATATATGCAATTCCTCGGTATGAATCTGGTAAGAAAATATCGGCTCAAGAGAGAAAAGCTGGTCGAGTTCCGAGCATTGTCTTCGAGCAAGAAGATGGAGAGCATGGTGGCAACAAAAGACTGATCTCTGTACGGACCAATCAGATCAAGAAGCTTGTTAATCATCTTGGTTATTCGTTCTTCCTTTCCAGGCTATTTGACCTGGAGGTTCGCTCAGAATTTGATTCCGATGAAGTCATTGAGAAGGTCCGGGCATTACCAAGAAAGGTACAGCTCCCTGATCTTTTAATCAACTGGTTCCGTATGAGTGTTGGATGGATTAAAATATGTTGAAGAAGAACCTTACTTCATGTTTTATTTGTTATAAGTTTCTGTTCTGAAAATAACATAAAGTGAAGAGCTTAATAAATCTCATGGGATTTTGAGATACTAAGTACATTGCTAACTGATCCAGTGAACTAAAAACCAGCATTATTTTACTTGTAATGAACTAAGAATGTGAATTTGTATATCTCTCTAAGGAAATTATGAAGAAAAGAAAATTTGCAAACTTTCATAAGAAGCCTAGCATTTGAATGAAGCTAGATATTTCTACACACGAGACATAAGACTGTAATCTTCTGCCTTTTTTATATACTAGAACACGTAGGAAGAATGGGTAAATAGCCTGCTACTTAGTCTGCTACTTTCTTGATTCTACCATGAGGTTTTATACTGTTATAGGTTGCTCATATCATAGAATTGTATTCTTTGTGGTTTTTTGCATTTTCCCTGCATAGAAATGCATTATCATTGTTGGGTGCATGAGTATTGTTTGGCCATTCTAACTTTTTGAGGAACCATATTCTCAGCTTTTATTTGAACATTTTACATGAATTATGGATAATTGGATCTAATATGAGAAGTTGCAGCCGTGAAAACTCCTGTCTTTTGATTTACATTTGACAGGCTTGTATCTGTATTTAGATTGACTATTTTGTTCCTATAATGTGGCTTTCTAAACGAAAACCATAAGCTTAATATATATATATTTTTAAAACACAACGTGGGAATTATTAATGGTTCCTCACATGAGATGACATCCCTATTTGGAGGCTTTATCAGCTTTCTGTTGCTGTCAAATATGAGAGGGCTTGAGTCTTTAAGATTTAAAAGGATCCTAGCATGATTGTTATGATAGGCAGCTCGATACGTTACTTAAGTTCCTCACATGAGATGACATCCCCATTTGGAGGCTTTATGAGCCTTCTTTTGCTGTCAAATCTGAGAGGACTTTAGTCTTTAAGATTTAATAGGATCCTTAGCATGATTGTTAGTTACCTAAATTCATAAGAACGTAAATGATAGGCAGCTCGATACATTAGCGGCTCTTCAATTTTCATTTTCCATGTGCCTCTTTGACATTATAGGCCCCATGGTTTTTGGAGAGGGAAATTGGATCTTGAAGGTTTCTTTCATCCACTTTGTTTGCTTTCGGACATGAAGCCTTCCTTTTTTTTTTGTTTTGTTCTCTGAGTTTTTGTTATTGTATGTACATTGTTTTATAGTCAATCATTATAACAGTTGGAATAATAGTCACAAAAACTAGAACAACAGCAATTAATTGCACCAACTAGAAAAAATAAGAATAAGTATATTTCAAATGTGTGTTTTAATACAAATTGAGTGGATAACATTTGAATTAGATGGGATATGGGTTTTGTGATGCTTGAGCTGCATTAAATGACCTTTTGATTCTGTTGCTTTGTGGTACAAAATTTGAATTAGGTGGAATATTGGTTTTGTAATTGCAGAGTTTTGTGCTGCTTGAGCTGCATTAAATGACTTTTGAAACTGTTGCTTTTCGGTATAAAACTTTTTACACCTTAAGGATAGCATTGTGACATCTCATGTAGATGGAAGTTCTTGGAAAGAAGGAATATCTTTCTAATCCGAGGATTAGAATAGTTTCTTGGGAGCATTGGTGGAGACAGCAGAAGATCTGTTCCTTTATTGGTTTTTGTTAGAAAAAGAAAAAGAGGAAGTCTATGGACGACTTTCTCCCCTTTTTATTTATTTTTTGTCTAGCTAATAAGATGCATATATCAATTTTATAGGAAGATACAATAGAATATAATTTTATCCTTATGCACTCGAAAAGTATACGATAAGCTTGAAAAATATACAATAAGCTAGAAAAAGAAAAAATTAACCCAGTGCAAGCTACTTGCATTACCACTATCCACCCTCATCATTCAGAAAATCACAAAAAAAATACCTTTTTAATCACCTATAAAGTAGTCGTCCCTGGAGAAGTAGTAAAAGTGTGTTCCTTGAAACCAAAATTATTTTCGCATCCCTTCCCTTTAAAATTCTGCTGGTGAGTTCCTTCCAAACAGTCCAACCAATTCATGCTGGACACTTGTTTCAAAGAAACATTTCTTTATTTTCCTCCTCTTTTCCATCCCAAGAGTAAGGATTTAGTAGCTAACTTATTATGAATAAGAATGTCAGTTACTGATTGCTGTGGCTTCTAAATATGCACCTGTTAGGGGAATGCCACTACTGTCACTTCAAGTGATCATCAGTGAGTAGCTTCTGTAAGGATGTTTTCACTGAAAGAAGCAACTTTTCATGATATAGGATTTTTAAATTAGCTTTGATTGTTCAAAAGCAGACACATCACTACAAAAAGATATGTGCGACCAATGAACTGAAAGGCTTTGTTATTATCCATATCCATTTCCCTCTATTGCTCCCTTTACCTACCTCTATCAATTGTAAAACTGCCATCAAAGTTTCCACCTCTGTCAAGCCCAGGTTTTCTCGGGATGAAAATTCTGATTGACTTGGTTCTCTGTTCTAGATATCACTGCACTTATCCAAGCCTCATTATTTCATGCAATCAATAAGATCTTGAAAAGATGCTCCAAGATGGAAATCCTGGTTTATAGTTCCTACTTCTAATGTAAATGTGTAGCCATGTTTTGAGTATAGCTGCTATAATTGGGGTTTTCTGCCTTCTCTTTTTTCTTTCATATACTCATCTTAACCAAATGGTGTTTTTGTTTTTGCTTTCAATGCCTTAAGTAGAAGATTATGGTTTTTCATCTGAGTTATTTGTTACCCAAATTCTGTCAGCTTCATCTCCACTCAGGCACGGATGCGGTTCTTAATGTTACATTCTTAAGAGCTCCTCCAAGTGCTTTGTTGAAAGTTGATGTTCCTCTTGTATTCCTTGGAGAAGATGTGAGTCCTGGATTAAGAAAAGGTATGCTGAAATGATTTCTTGTCATTGTCATTATCATTGCATAATGTATTGGAATATGAAGTTTTCAAATACACGACTTAGCTTTATTGCAATGGTTCCATTACTATGGTTATTTGAAACTTTAATAATGAATTTGGACGCTATCATAAATAAGTCAAATTCTGCCCTCAAATTCACCCACAAAATTAGCAATTAAAAGACTCTCGACATTTTATTTCATTTTTTGATCAGTATATAAGTAACTGTAATATATTACTGAATAAAAGAGGAAGCCCCCAGTACACAATTTAATACACTAGGCTATATTAAGAAAAGGGGCCCGGTTAGATTATATTCTACTGCTGAAACCATAATGCCTCATTTATCTATAAAAGCAGAAGGTTGCAGCCATAAATTCTGGCAAATTAAAGGCCTATTAGAAAAACAAATAGGTTCTGCACTTCAACATGGCAGTGGGATTGTTTTCCTAGTCTTCAAAACACGTTTTGTTCCTCTCTCCCCATTGGACCAATAAATTTCTGAAGTGCATTAAATCCACAGTTGAGATCTTCATTTCCTAAATTCTCCATTTCCAACCTATGTTGAGATGAAAGGTTGTTGAACTTCCCGGGGAATGCACAACACAATCCGAATGTATGAGTTGATGGGCAACCTTCTCTGGGCTTGCCTGGCATAAGACTTGATAGATCTGGAGTGGACTTGTTCCTATTAATTGAGTCTTCTATCCTCAATATCTTGTCAAGTGATATTGGAAGGAATGTGGTTTCCCGGGTCAATGGTAAAGGGCCAAATCTACCAGTATCAGATTGTATGGAATCCAGAAAGAGTGAATTGTGAAAGTCTTGATGTTTTCCCTCATCCACCTCCCAATGTCCTATCCACTACTGACCTTAATTGACTGAGAAAAGCCAGTAAGGTTAAACAGTGAGTGCCTTAGCAGGATCTGCCAACTGTTATCACCTTTCTCACGATTAAGTCCTTACCCATCACTCCAATTGTTAGCATGTAATTGCTGTATAAAGAATTACATTCTAACTCATAAGCAACAGCATTTCTGTTTACTTTATTGTATTGGATGCTTCCTTGGTAAAATTGATGATTAACAAATTCATTTATTACAGGGGATAAAATATGCAGGTTAGCAAAGCTCTACTAAAAAAGAACAAAGAAAGTTTAGAACAAGCAAAAATGTGGTTTGCACTTTTTACCTACAAAATGCTAGCAGTTAAAAAAAATTTACCATTCAGCTTAAGACGCATCAACCCCAAGGGTCCCAGGATGCCCATTAGGCAGACATAAAAATTGAGCTTCATCATCCTTTACCTTGAAGGTGCCAATTCACTCATTGGTGTTGAGAAAGAAGTTCTTGATCCCTGATCATCTGTACGTCAAGATATATGTTGAGGCTTCAATAAAGTGCTAACTGATGATAATACCATCTCTATCAATGAGTCCATGGTCGATGGGGAAGAAAATTGACATTAGTCTGCCCCTCAACTTCATGACAGAAAATCACCACTGATCCAACTGAAGCATAACACTTACAAGATTGGCCCAGTCAACCTTTTTCTCCTTTCTTTTTTTTTCCCTAATAACTGATGAATCGGATTTATTAGAAAGAGGAGTTACAAAATGCCTATGAGGAATGGGTGTGAAAGACATGAAAGTATAAAAAAACACTAGGAACATATCATATATACCATCGCTTTGTCCTAATAATCCCATCATAGGTCCACTGCCACCACATTTTTGTGTCCTAACAATGTCACCCCTCCCTATACCTTCTAGATCCACACAGAAAGTAATTCAAGCAGTCAGTGTAACAAATTTGTCCCCTAGGTTGTAAAGACTTGGGTGTGGCGTTCCTCAAAGACACCCATTTCTTGCCCTCAATACTAACCATAAGTTAGCAAAGGAAGGCAGTATGATACACATTTTCCTCTTTTTTCAAGAGAAGGGATCTTAATTGGTGTTGATGATCACATAATTTTCTAGGAAATACCCAGTCCACTCCTGTTGTTTGTAATAAAGTCATCCAAATGTATCTAGAGTGCCCACAGTGCTGCAAAGGTTCGTTCACAGTTTCCTCTCCCTTTTTTTTGATCGTTAATAAAGAGAGATATATTAGATAAGATGGAAGTCGAAAAGAAATACATGTACAGGAGAGAAGAGGAGATTAGCCTACAACTCCCTGAAAGTTTCACACATTAATACATCCTTCAGGTCTAGATTCTTTCATGAATCCTTACTTGACCAAAAAAGTAATACAACTAAGGGTGTAGTGGAATAAGGCCTTTGGAGTTCTTGAGGAATTGCTGAAAATCCTATCGTTCCTTTCCTTCCATAAAGCCCATAGGATTGCTGCCGGTTTTAAAGACCACATCACTTCAAGACAAGAATCTCCTATACTCTTATGCCAAGAGAGAAGGACTTGATTCAAATCATTAGGTTGAACCCATGATACTCTAAATCTCAAAGGCATACCATAATTCGTGAGCCATCACAGAATGAATCAGCGAGTGATTTACGGATTCTGATTGAGATTTGCAAAGAACACATCTGTTAGGCATTTGCCAGCCTCGCTTCACGAGATTATCTACTGCTGGTATCTTTCCCAGCACTGCTGTCCACATAAAGAAACATATTTTGGAGGGTATGATAGGTTGCCATAGCATTCTTGATAATTCAAATCTTCTCTTGTTCTTACTCAAATGTCTATAGAGACTCTTAACGGAGAACTTACTAGCTTCTCCCCACAGCCACTTCATAGAATCTGGCTCCATGTTAGGTTGCTGATAACTTATGCATCCTAGGAGATGTACCAGAGAATCCATTTCCCAATCAAACAAATTCCGTCTTAACGGCAGACTCCAACTAACACGACCATTTTCTTGACAATATAAATCAGCAATGAGTGCTTGAGGAGATGAAGCAATGCTGTATAAGTTAGGAAATACTGTTTTAAACGAGTCATCTCCACACCAAGAGTTCTCCCAGAATCTTATTCGATCCCCTATACCCATCTGAAATTGCAGTCCAGGCATGAGTAACTGAGAAAGTCTGCATATGGCCCTGCAAGCTACACCCAATATATCCATTCACGGGTAAGGGCATCCATGATGTGGGATTATAACCATATTTAATGACAATCAGGTTTCTCCAAAAACTTGACACTTCAACCCCAAATCGCCAACACCACTTAGCTAAAAGAGCCTTATTAAAAAGGCGAAGACTTCTAATACCCAAGCCACCTTCATCTTTAGCTTTACACACGTCATTCCATCCAACAAGATGATATTTAGAGGCATCATCCCAACCAGCCGAAGGAAATCCCTCTGAATTTTCTCAAGTCTTTCAACAACAGAAGCTGGGGCAAGAAGGGAAGAGAGGAGATATGTGGGAAGGTTGGACAAAGCAATTCTAATGAGGGCCAGCTTACCTCCTTCAGATAGAAAGTTGCTTTTCCATGAAGCCAACTTTGTCTTCATATGGGTTATCACTGGTTCCCAAACTACCTTAGGCTTAAATGGGGCACCTATAGGTATACCCACGTACGTGGTTGGGAGAGTACCCACACGACATTCTAGGACCCAGCATAAATCAGCTATAGATGCACTTTTATTCACACTAAATAGCTCACTTTTTTGAAGGTTTACTTTCAGTCCCAAGATGGCTTCAAAGCATGTTACTTTCTTCACCCTTTTTTTTAATACCAAAAAAGTCTTGGGAATTGATTTTTGTCCACGCACAAAAATCAGGGCCTCAAGAATTAGAACAATGTTTTGAATATCTCCAAGCAAGGCCCCAAGTTCCTTTTATTCTACAAGACTCAAATCTTGTATTAAGTGTTAAGTTTTAACAATTATCATTATTAAAACTTAATACAAGGGTCATCTATCTCTCACTCTCAATAAGACTTTCAACATTAAAACTTTATTACATTACTGAACTTTATGTAACTCCTATTAAGCTTACCCTTGCCCAGTTGATTCTACCCAATTCTTGACGTCCTTTCTAAGAATACTTGAAAAGTATTGGAAAAATGGAGTGAGATATAAATCTTAGTAAGTAGCAATATGCATGCTGAAAAACAGTCCAATGGTTTTTATAAAACAACTTACATGAGGTATAACTATAAAACAAAGCATCGATAATAAAACCAAGACATACAGCAAACCACACAAGTGATATCACAGGACTCGTGAACTGAAATATCTTTGAAAAGCTAAGACCTGTCCCAAGTTTGCCACCTCACGGCTTATATGTATAAAGCCGAGATACATGGTCATCATATACAAAGCAAATCACCCAACCAGATACAGTATTGGGCTGGCATATGCAATCTAGTCAAACTGCAACAATATAATATAACCAAGAAAAAATACTAGACCAAGATACATGATAGATAACCAAAAACAAAATCCACGTCGACTCAAAACCACCAGAAACTCTTCATTACTATTGTATGCATCTACTGGAGGAGTGTTTTATGTTTCTAATGCTATTCATTACATGTTGAATAAGAAGTTTCAATGGATAGGAAAGTTTTTACAGAGGAGGAAGACGGTCTACAAAGTTATTGCAAATCAATGATACTGCAGTCTCTGAACAAAATTTTGGTTGGTCTCCACTCTCCAGTTCTTGCAATTAAGTGGAGTTGAACAGGCCTGCAGCTTCGGGATGGTAAGGAGATCCTGGAGGAGGTTTTTGGCGAAAGGTTAGGTTTTACTGAGTGAGACTATTTAAAAATTACTTTCCCTCTTTCTTTCGGAAGTTTGGGATAATAAGGGAAGAAAAGTGTCAGTAAAAGAGGCTGTAGACTGCTTCAGGAAGAGAAAGGGTGGAATGCCTGCTGAGAAAAAGTATTTGTCTAGAGAATTAAAAAGGTTAGAGTGCTCTGTCCAATATAAGTCCAGTCGTGGTAGGACAGAAGGGAGAGTTGGAGAGGAGATTGTTAGACCATCATGAAGATCATAAGCTGGAATATTATAGGTTTGGGTGGCATGGAAAAGAAGTAGGTAGATAGGGAAGCATGTAGGATTGCAAAACTTAATATCCTCATCGTTTAGGAATCTAAGAAGGAACCGATTTCTAAAAGACTGATCACCTACTTGTGGGGAAACAACTAAAGGGAGTGGGTCCTCTCCCCTTCCCTAGGTAGGTTAGGACGGATTGTAGCTATTTGGGATCCAGATGAGTTGAGCTATTGCAAAGTAACATAGGACGATTCTCAATTTCCCTTCTTCTCAAAGGTTTAGAATATATCCATGAATCACTCACTACAGTTTATGGTCCAAATAGACCTGTCTCTTGTGGTTTGTTTTGGAGGGAGTTTGACAAGCCTAGGGAGAGGTGAAATGTCCTATGGTGAAAAATTGGGGATTTTAACGTTATCAAGACAATGGGGGAAGGAAAGGATGCACCAAGGTCTCTAGAAGCATGAGAGACTTCATGCCCTTCATAAATAGGCAGGAGCTGATTAGCATGTGCCTTTCAGGGGCTAGATACATATAGTGCAACATGCATGGTGTGTCTGTGTGTAGTAGGTTAGATAGGGCAATGGTGTCCCCTTATGGGATGACCTGTTCCCATGTGCCATTCTTTGCATGCTAGTGAGGACAATTTCAGATCATACCCCTATTATTTTATCTATAGAATCTCGTTCGGTAAGGCCCCCTTTAGGTTTGGCAATATGTGGTTACAAGTAAATCGTTTAAGGCTTCGGTGGATTAGTGGTGGTTTGAGTATGTGGGAGATAAGGAGGGATGGCAATGTTTCTCATTTATAGGGGCCCTTTGAAATTTGAGAGATAAGGTGAAAAGGTGGAACTTTTAGGTGTTTGGATGTTTAGCCACCAAGAAGAAGGATTTGATATAATACATTTGCCCATTGATCTAGTGGAAGAAGAAAGAAACATGGAAGTTGAAGATTTGGAAAGGGATCTTAAAAGTAAGTTGGAAGAAATTGAAAGATTGGAAATGAAAAATTGGAGACAAAAATGCCGAGCATTATGGCTTAAAATGGGTGACCAGAATATAGGAAAATGGCTAATGGTAGGAAAAAAATGAATGAGATATCCAAATTGCTTGTAGAGGATAGGTTGGTTGAGGATCAGGCACAGATTGTTAATTATTTCTTATCATACTATTACTCCTTATATATATCAAAGAAAGGTTTACCGTTTCGGTGTTGGTAGGCGTGTCGCCCAGTGCATGAAAAGAAATTGGATGAAACGCTGGAAAATTGAAAGGAAAAAAAGGGTTTTTTTTTGGATTTAGGGAAATTTTGCCCAAATTAAGCGAAATTTCTCCCCGTGCCACCCAAAAAAATAATTTTCTTTAAAAAAATGCATTTCCCCGTCTTGCTTGGCACGTTGTTGCATTTTTTTCATATTGCTCAAAATTTCGCTCGATTTGTAAAAGAGTGAAAAACCCCACGAAACGCATCGTTTGGGGTATCGTGGAACAAAATTTATAATGGAAGGAAGAGAGGGTCCAAGATTGAATGAGGATAAAGTATAGATTGATACAGAAAGAATTTGCAGAGGAAATTAAGAAGGTTGTATTCTTGTTGGGAAAAGATAAAGGTCGAGGGTCGGATGGGCTTCGATGGCATTCTTTCAAGGGTGTTGGAATGTTATTAGAAGGGATCTTGTTGAGGTATTCAAGGAATTTCATGAATATTGAGTAATCATCAAGGTTACTAATGCTACTTTTCTTTGTCTAATCCCAAAACGTAAGGGAGCGATAGAAGTCAAGGATTATCAACCCATTAGTTTGACTACCAGTATATACAAAATTATTACAAAGGTGTTGTCCCTAAGGTTAGATGAGTTCATTTTGTCTCTTATTTTGGATAACTAGAGTGCCTTCGTGAATGGTAAGTGTCGGAACACAGCCCGTGGGGGTTAGTTCGGGTCAACGGAGTCGCCACTATCCATGGTTTAATTAGGGTGTGGATGGACACTGAGATTTAATTAATTGACAATTTTAAAATTTGGTCCAACCAGATTTTAGGTTAGGGGGCTCAATTAAGTGGTTGGGAAGGTGATAGGCACCTGACCACCACTGGTTCAATGAACCAGTTACCTTATTTGAATTTCATCCTATAAAATTATTTATTTACAATTTCCCAAAATTCTAAGAAAATCCTGATATTTATAAATCCGAGGAAAAATTCTAAGAAATTTCTTATTATTGCTAAAATTTGTACAAACTTATTTCCAAAATTTCAAGATGTTAAATAAAAGGTAAGTTTTCAAAATCCTAAAATTAAGATAATTCTAATATTTACAAAAGGGAAATTTATAATTCTAAAATTTATACAAAGGAAATATTTCTAAAAGGGAAAGATAAAAAAAATTACAAGATTAACAAAATTCTAATATTTACACCAGTGAATTTCCAATTTCGCTAAGATTTGTACAAACTAAATTATTTCCAAAATTTCAAGATGTAAAAGGTAAGTTTCCAAAATCCTAAAATTCCAAGATTAACAAAATCTTAATATACATAAATCCTAAAAAGGAGAAAGTTTCTAACTTTTCTATAATTTGTACAAATGGAATATTTCTAAAATCCAAAAAATGGTAAGAATTCTAAAAAATCCGAAATTGCACATTTGCAAAATTACTATTCTTAAAATTTCTAAAAGAAAATCCGAACTTTATGGAATTTACAAAATATGTTAACAAAATAAACAAATATAATGATTAAAACCTAAATATTTACATACATAAGAAAAAAATTAAAAAATAAGTAAATGTGAAAATAATAATAAAATGTGGGATTTTTTGGGTTTATATAAAATGATGCTACAATATGACATAGACCCAATCCCATATGAAAATAAAATAAAAGTCAGAAATATGGCTTTTTTGTTTTAATTAAAAAAATAATATTTGCTTTTTGCTTAGACCATTGGTTACTGTAACAGATAAACAACAATCTGATACCGGAATCACTTAATATAACATTCTGTTATCTCAAGACATTTTGTTATCTCAAGCCATGCAGGAAAAAAAAAAACTTACAGTGTGATCCATTAATGTTTCAAATAAGCTTGAACATTCATTTATATTCATGAAATTAATGTTGCATACAGATGAAAGTTAACAAACCATGGTATTTACACAGCATGCGACAGCAGATTACACATTACAAATGAGAGAAACAAAGTACTCACATAGCTGAAAAAAAGACATTTTTATTTGCTCTAAACAATCTGATTACACATTATATTCATTACAATCAATCAATAGCAGAAACCATCAAGACTTTTTAAACTAAAAATAAGAGAGGTGTGTTTGTTTACCCAGATGGCTGGATATAAGGTGAGATTTGCAGAGATAATCTGGTTTCTCTGTTTCGGAACAGAGAGAATTTGTCTACGCAATTGCTACCGATTAGACTTCACAAAGAGAGCCTAGCACGAGAGAGTGTTAACAGAAATAGAAGACAACAGCAGCAATCCACATGCAAACAGAGAGTGAAAGCCTGCAGAGGATTGCCCAAGAAGAGAGACTGCGAAGGTGTGAGATGGGACTAAAAATATGTGCTGCTGAGACAAGGTGAAAAGAGATCAGCGGGAGAGATGGAGCAACTGAGAGAGAGTGAGGGAGGGGTTTGAGAGGAAATGAAAGAGGCGAGAGAGTTGCTGTGTGAGTGAGAGAGAGAGTGCGACAGAGAGAGCAAGAGATACAGAGAGAGTTGCTGTGAGAGATGACGACAAAGAGAAAAAAAAAAAGAGAGACAAACAGAGAGAGAGATGGCGTGCGATTGAGAGCTTCTGAGAGAGAGATTTCTCATCTGAGAGTGAGAGAGAGAGTGCTGCTGTGAAAGAAGTCTGTTGCTTGAAAGGGTGCGTAAATTTCCAGCAGAAGAAGATTGTTCGAAAGAGTGAAAGAAGCTGCTCTTTAAAGGAGACGGAAAAGAGAGAAATTGGGAGCTTCAACTGCCAAAAAGGAAAGAAAAATTTCCAGCTTTCTCAGAAGATTTGAGACCAAGAGAGGAATAGAAAGAGAGATTCATTAGAGAGCAAAGATCTGGCTTCTGTCGGCAGGCCACCAGTCTACTAAAAATTTTTGGAAGTTTGAAAAACTGCTGAAATAATCAGGAAACCTTCTCCTTTCTTTCTCAATTACTTTCTTTTACCATGAGATTCATTTTAGAATGATTTTCCTTGGTTTTGGTTGCCAAAATGTCAACCCACGAACAAAACAAAGAAAGATCTGTTCGTTGAGATCCAGGGGTAGTTTTTTGTAAATTCAAGAAAGTTAATTCCATTTCTGATATTTTAAAAAGTTCAGATAAAAAATTAATTTTAAAATTTTCATTTTCCCCTGTTTTTCAACTTTTATTTAAAAAATTACCGTTTCTTGCATTTAAACCCTTTTTAAACCCCCCAAAATTAGGGTTCTGATAGTAAGCAAATTTCGGATAGTGTCTTGATTGCTAATGAGTGCGCTGATGATTGTTTTAGGTTGGGGAAGCCGGGGTTGGTGTGAAAACTTGATATGGAGAAGGCCTATGACTGGGTTGAGTGGATTGTCTGGATTCTGTGATGCAATGGAAAGGTTTTGGGGATAGATACTGTATGCCAGATTGGTGGCTGTCTTAGAAGATGTCCTTGTCTTTCATTTTAAATGGGACGGTAGTTGGTCATTTCCCTTCATTTAGGGGTCTAAGGCAAGGTGACCCGCTTTCTTCCTTTTTTTTTTATGCTTGTGACACCTTTAAGTAGGTTAATTTATTTTGGGAAAAGCCATGGATTTGTTAGAGGGTTTTATATAGGTATAGACAAACTCGATATCGCATTTGCAATTTTCAGGCGATACTATCTTCCTTGTCAAGGCTTCGAAGGATCTTATATTTTGAGTGAAGTGTTTCTTTAACTGTTTTGAGATGCTTTTTGGCCTTAGAGTGAACTTGCAGAAATCCAAAATGCTAGGTATCCATGTTGACAAGAAGATAGTGGAGGATTGTGCCTTAATATTTGGGTGTCAGTCTCAAGACTGGCCTATCTCATATCTTGGTCTACGCCTAGGGGCCAAGCCAGAGTGAGTAGTTTTTTGGGATCCGATTGTGGAGAAAACAAAGAAGTTAGCCTCTTGGAAAAGGAACTATTTGTTTATGGGGTGTAGAACCACCTTGATAAAAGCCTTCTCAGTGAACTTATCTGATGACTGGCAATCACGAATGTGCGTTGCACATTTAGATTGATTTAAAATTTTTTTTTATATTTTTTCATAACTTATTTTCACTTTTATGTAGATTCTTGAGATTACTATATCAATTTTTATTTAACTTTTAGTAGATTTCTATAGTTCATTTTAGAAGTGTGGAGGTCTTTTTATTTAAGGAAATTAGTTAGGACCTCTATGTACTTGGTATTTTCAAAAAAAGTATTTATAAATGTTTTGATATGGACCTAATTAAACAAAATGAATTTTAAATGTTTATTTTTTAATTATTACTGAAAATCTTGTCATAATATAACATTATTTAGTTTTTTTTTTTTTTGAAGATTTATTTCTATTTGCCTAGATTCTAATAGGATAAATAATTTTGAGAATAGTTTGTTCTAAAAGATATTTTATTTTAATTTTCTTTTTAGTTGTTTTGAAAGTTTCTCTATTTACATACGAATCTAATAGGAAAAATAATTTTGGCAATAGTTTGTGCTTTGATAATGAAAAATACTTTATTTTCTCTTTAACTTTTAGAAAATAAAAGAGTAATAATTACAAACTCAAAAATTATTTAATAGTTATTTATAGATTTTTTCAACTGTCTTTAAGTGTTACTTATTATTTTAAGGTTTTTATATATGGACTGGTTACCTTATTTAAATGATTTTGATTTAAAATAAACATATATTAATGTTCTAATATGGGCATAATAAAAAAGATATTAATTTGATATATATTAATGTTATGATTATTAATTAAATTTATAATTATTAAAATTAAAATTATATGAGAAGAAGTCTACATTCCCAAGAGTTATGATATTAGAATTAAGAGTTTAATTAATTATTATTAATTAAATGATTCACGGCAATAATAAAATTATTTTTTTTATTTTTGTTAAAATTAATCTTTTATTTTAATATTGTAATTCTTAACTATCAAATCTTTATTTATTTAGGTGAGCAATCCTATTTTTTTGAACTTCTTATTCAATTTCTTCAGTTTTATCAATAAAATAAATTTTATTAGTTTGAATGTTAAGTATGTAAGGATTTTTTTAATTATATCTTTTATTCTGTTAATTTTTAATATGATAAATATTTTATTTAGTTGCCATCGTTGAGTATCATAATATGAATAATAGTGATCCTTGTCTTCTTTTTTTTGTGGTTAAAACTTAGTAGGATTTTATTAGTAATTCCAATATTCTTTTAGTTTGATAATTGTTGGAGAAGAAATAGGATTTTATTAGATTCATTAAAGAAAAGAATGGATAACCTTGAAATTAAACATTTCTGAATTATATCATTTAATTAAGAATTAATGTTTATATTGTTTAGTTAAATGCTTTTAGTTAGATAGGGAATTATCATATAAATAATGGTGATTGTTATCTATTTATTTTTTAATTTAGATAAGTATTAGGGAAGAAGTTTGATATAATAGGACTCATGGTGTAATTGGAGAAGAAAGTGGATTTAATTATTTATATAAACAATACTTATAGGTATCTATTTTTTTATTTTATTTAATTGGAGAAGAAAATAGATTCACGTCAATAGTAAAAAATAAATCTATACTACATATAATGAGAAGAGGCCAATCGTGCCAAACAAAATACACAGCTTTCCAAAACAGCACTTACACACTATTAAAAAGATTTATTAATAAAAGGGTAGAAAGGTCAAAACTGCCTCAAAACTTTTCCAAAAACTAAGAATTAGTTTTGCAACTATTTCCTCTCCCTCTGTCCCTTCCTACACACGTGCACTCCTAGTAAAGGTAATCTTCAAATTAGATATTTTAGAACTATTAGTAATTGTAGGAAATCATTATCATGAAATCATGAATTAATAATTATTAAATTAAAGTATAATTGTTAGATAAGTATAAGTATTAGTGAAGAGGTTTGATTTAATAGGACTCAAGGTGTAATTGGAGAAGACATAGGATTCAATTATTTTATATAAACAATACTTATACTTATCTATTTTTTTTATTTAATTGGAGAAGAAATAGGATTTTATTATATTCACGTCAATTGTAAAATGAAAAAAAGAAGAAGATAACCATGAAATTAGATATTTTAGAACTATTATTAAATGTATGTAATCATTATAATGAAATCATGAATTAATAATTATTAAACTAAACTACAATTTATAATAATTAATTGAAGTCTCTTATTAATTTATTAATATACATCTAATTTAAATAGGTGAATATTTGAAATTAAAATTATAAAGAATAACATTTTAGGTATGTGAAAATAAAAAACACTTAAGGTAGTTCGTGCTTTTAATAGTAGTATATATGTAGATTAAATAGTGCATTGAAAAGAATGCTAAATATTTTATGTATCCTTTTCATCCTCTTTCAGAATCATTATTAATTATAACTAAAAAGTACTCTAAAAAATCCTCATAGATAAGGGTTGTA
Organism: Buxus sempervirens; assembly: GCA_947561395.2. Lineage (NCBI taxonomy): Eukaryota > Viridiplantae > Streptophyta > Magnoliopsida > Buxales > Buxaceae > Buxus > Buxus sempervirens. The sequence goes on along the minus strand of OX387187.1, from coordinate 362,074 downwards.
TAAAATTAGGAAAGGGAACAACTTTTTTTTTTTTTTAATTACACTTTAAGGATATACATGGATATTTTAGCTACATGAAAACAAAGAACACTTTAGGATATATATGGATTTCCAATTATTTGAATTCCTTTTTTTGGTAAGATTTTATTAGTAAAAGAGGTATTTTTCAAATTAAAGATTGATTTGACGTAGATCTACTAAATTTATTAGATATAAATAAAATAAAATATTTAGTAGATCTACGAAATTTCTAACATGTACATATGCACGTTTTGTGGATTCGTGCTTAAGAATATTGAATCTAAGTTTTGCTAGTTGTTGGAGAAGAGTTGTAATGTGGTAGGATTTTATTGGAGAAAGACTCTACATGACAATAATAATGAAGTTTAGACGTTTAATTGATGTTAAATATGTGGAATTAAAGATTATAGGGAAGGACATTTTAGCTATGTGAAAATTGAAAACACTTGAGGTATTTCGTGCTTTTAATAGTAGTATAGATTTCATATCCATCTTTAGGGCTCCAAAAAAGGTGGTTAGCATGGTGGAAAAGTGTCATAGAGACTTTTTTTGCAAGGGAAGAGAGGAAATAAAAGATAATTTAATTAGAAGGGAAAAAGTATTGTTGTGCTACTGGATGTGCTGCTCCCAAGCCTAGGACTGTTCAAGTTGTAAGACTTGGGTGAGACACAAGGTCTCCACAAAGAAAACAGTGATTAGAAGTAAACCATGAGTACTAAATGCTTAAAGATGATCTGTAACGCAGGAAAGAAATGTAAACTAATCCTAAATGATCTAATTAACACTATACTAACCTACACAGCTACACTATACAAATAAACTAAAATAAATCCTTATTCTAAGAACAAGATCAATCTAAACTAATTAAACTACTTCTTTATTCTCTAAGAATGAGTTATATGTGAACATGAGGATACTTGAGACATGAATCAGATCAGATTATTTAAGCTAGTATGAAAAAAAAACAATTATACTTAACCAAACTTAGGAAAATTAGAGTCTAGATTCAAGAGCAAATCAAATCTGAAATTAAATTGTTCCAAGGATAAGTCTATCAAACACCTAAGCTACAGGTTTCACCCATCATGGATTGTACCTCTCTCCCTCTCAAATCCTCACTCCTTCAATTACCAACTCAGTCATGAGATCGATAATCGGATGCTTAAACAATGCAAACCAAGATTTAATCAAACTAAAATTGCTTAAGGAAATTGCAAGGCAGATATGGATTGAACCTTCAGAGTTCAGACAGAAAAACCCAAGTCATTAACTCAAGCATCCGCTGTGCCTAATGTTGATGGTGGATCAACGTTAGTTGAAGAATTCCTATCAAATTTTATGAGAACATGTTCTGCAACTTCAAAAGCCTTTCAACATAAAACCAATATGAGGTTTGATTAAAAACAGGAGATACAACCCAATTCAGAGCTCCACCTGAGTTTAGGATTGCACTTACTCATGCATTGTAATAGCTGTGACCCCTTCAATCTTCATAGATTCCATTCAAAACATCAAATAGAAAAGACAACTTACAATGAATATACTCCAAGAAGAAAATGAAGAATAAAACTGAATTTAAGTTGTGCTATCCATCGTACTGAATCCTCAACGACCCAAATCACGATTGGTAAGGAATAACTCCACTATGATCAACCAAATCAGATAGCACCCAAACGACTGGAAAGAAAACAAAAACAAAAAAAAAATGCAAAGAATGAAAAATCGAGAGACTCAAACTAAGCTCTCAAAAATCAATGAACAATTCCCCCAAATTCTTCCTATTTGATGCTCTTTTCTCGCTTCGAATCTCCCTCAGTCCGTTCTTCCTTTGATTGGCTGCTCCACCAACGACCTTTGACATTCTGTTCTCCAGCCCAACTCAAATGGGAGTGGTCATTGGAATTTTTCATTTCAAAATTTGCCCTTGTAGAAAATAGAGAATGTCATTGTTAGTGAAGGTTACACAGGTAATTTCCAAGTTTAAATTTATACTGTGTGATGATCATGTATAGAATCTATGAATCCTATGCCATTTGATGTATTCCACCACTTTTCAAGCTCATTTAAGCTAATTGAAGCCCCGAAATAATTTCACTTTAACTTTTAAGCAAATAATTACATTCCAATGCACAATTAAGCACTTTTAAGAGACTTTATCCTATTTTGCACTTCATCACACCCCCCAACTTCCTACTTGCTCATTCCTAGTAAGTTAAGCAATTAAAGGAAAAAAAAATTTAGCTTCATTCCAAAATAATGAAATCAAAAAGTCCATGCTAAGAGTTGGAAATTGTAAAAAATATTGGTTCGCAAGCTAAGTTGGATTAGGTTGAAGCTTTTCATCAAAACTCATAGCGTACTCAAGTACTCAAGCAAAAGCAATGAGTAAAAAAAATTGCAATTCACTAGGTGCATTAAGTGTGTGGCAAAATCACCTATGTTGTTTATAGAACTCACCTAAGTTTTCTAAATATTACCAACTTGTGAAGAAGAGTCAAATTGACCTTGCTCTAATTCAAAACCATTGCAATGGTGGCTTTCATGCTATTACACTACAAAAGTCTTTTATTGCTTGGTGCATGTCTTATTCTTTGTTTGTTTCTTTTTTTTTTTCTCTTTCAAGCGTCGGTAACAGGTATCCTTTCCATTACACAAACAATTATTTTTCTCTCTTTTTTTGTTGTCCCTAGCTTGTTTTTTGTTTTTCTGTTTTTATATGCATTTATTGATGCATTTTCTATTTTCTCTTTTCTACAAGCTAGTAGGACGTGGTTTATTATAGTTCTTGTTAGTTGCTATATTAGAGCTAACCGGATGAAATAGAACAAACAACCAAGGTAATTTTCTTGTGTGAATCAAAATCTAACAAATAGCAACTTTAAACAATCATTTTTCTTACTTGAGTAACTGAGTATGACTCAGCTTCAATGTCAAGCTAAAACCTAAGCTACTTTAACTTGATTTAACCCCGAAGTCCAACAACTCCCGATCTAGCCTAGAAGTTTTAAAATCAGTCATGCAACTCTGCAAGAGTTATCATGGAAATAGAAGTTCAAAATTCACCCCAGATTGCTTAAAATCACTCAGGATGGCTTAAAAGCAGTGAATATCATGCAAACATTCAATTTCCCCACCCCCAAATTAAAATAAACATTGTCCTCAATGTTTGGAGGATAAAGAGAAAAATAACAGCATTTGAGTGGAAAGGGATTATTATTACCTGATTGTGCTGAAAAGTGAATTATTGAAATGGATATATGCGCATTCACATTGAAAATTGCATAGGCACGCAAGGAAAACAGCAACTTCAAATAAGATGGGTTAATGATTGAGCTGAAAGTGAATGAAAATGTGCTAAATAAAACCTGAAGGGAGGGGCTTATCCACTGTGGTAGGTAGCTGAAACTGAAAAACAGAGGTTAGAGCAAGAGCAAAACAAAATCAAGTGAAGATAAAACAAAAGGATTGTGGAAGTGAGATACTTGTAAGATCTGAAACAATTTGGGGGAAAGAACAAATTGGTGTCTATCTAAAATCACCTTAAAATTATGGAGTGGAATGAAAATGTGTAAATGCTGAGGCTGTTCCATGATGAAGTCAAAACCGAAGAATGATAAAAGCCAGATTTCTGTGGACAGCCCTCTTGTACAAAATTAATACGACTGATCGACTCCAAAGAAGATAGAAATTGATGGCACTACCACCTCAGGTGTGCATTCTGTGCATGCGGGCAAGAGAGAGCATCGATCACTTATTTGTGTAGTGTCTGTTCGTTACTGATATATGGATGCGACTATTTCAGTTGATAGGGGTATCATGGGTGCTTCCAGAGTCTCTAGGAGCATGGTTTGCTTAGTAGATGATTAGGGGTCTGGGGAGGGGTGGTGTCATCATTTATAGCCTCCTATTTCATGCAGTATGGCATGTCTGGCTGGAGCGGAACTCTAGGATTTTTTAGGATGTGAGCAGATTGGTGGATCAGGTGTTCAATACCATTATGGTTACGGTCGCTTCATGGGCATCAGTCCTTCTTGAGTTCCACAAGATTGCCTTGTCAGAGATACTGGGTGTATGGCGTGGGTGGTGCCATTTGGATCCTACGTCAAGGGGGCTATTGCCAAGCCGTTTGGACTCACCTTAGGATGGATATTGGAACTCTCATTTATTTCTTAGTGGAGCTGGTTTGTGGCGGAACTGCTTGTTCTGTCACTTTCCTTGGTCATCATAGAGGAGGATTTGGGGTCGGTAGTGGCTTTGTATAGTAGCGCTGTATCTTGGTTTTGGTTTTGGTTTTGCATACTTTCCACTGACATATTTGTACATTTTCACTATTTTATCAATACATATCATATACCATTACTCATCTCCAAAAAAAAAAAAAAAAGCCAATTTTCTCTAGTGTTCTTGCTCCTGATAGTATGGTTAGATTTAAAATATACTCACAACAGAGCTAATTTCCTCCATTTTTATTGCTTTTTAGACCTCAAATTGTCCCACACATTGAGCTTTTCAAAGCTAATTTCCTCTCCTTTTAGTGTGATTGAATCACTGCCCAACTATGATCAGACCTATGCATGGACTGTCACCCAACTGATTCAGTAAGCATTCCAGAACAGAACTTGGTTCCTTAGCTTCCCCTAGTTTTTAAGGAACTAATCCTCCGTCATCTCATCAATTTTTAAGGTCTTGAAACCCTCCTTGTTTCCTTATTTTTTATTTTTTAATTTTTTTAAGGAACCAATCCTAAGTTGAGCTTGCCAAGGTTCAAAATATATAAGGCTGTTTTTAACCATAACAGTTGCTCAAAACCCGCTTTAGTAAAATACCCATAATTCCTCTAGAAAACTCCAAATTCCACACCGTTTGATGCGTTGGAAACTTGGGAAAATTTTGATCTGCAGGGGGTTTTGTCACTCCAAAATTCCTCATGGATTAGATAAGGTTTGACCCTTTTTAGAGGGTAAAATTTTGATCTGCAGGGGGTTTTTGTCACTCCTAGATGGGGATGATCAAGAGGGGGTCTTACCTGTACATTATGCTAATTTGAGCATTGAGCTGACCAACTTGGATTTCAGGATACCACTGAGCTGACTGAGGTTCCCTTGGTTGGAGTTTGGATACAACAATACCAAATTTAATATAGTTCTCCCTGTGTAACCAGATTTGTCAGATGCTGTATTCAGCAACTTCAAGTCTCCCTTCTCTTGTCTAACCACCTATGAATGCAACCTCTGAACGAATAACACCTCTGAACCACATATTCACCCAGTGCACCATCCTTTTCAGCTGTGTTTTTTTTTTTCCTTTTCTTTTCTTTTCTTAAACTTCCTTCTAGCATATACCAGCAACCAAAGTGGATTGTAGTAAAACACAAGTTTGAATTTCCCTTCATTTATTACTGCTTTTTAGCCCCCAAGTTACCCCCCACATTGAGCTGATTTATTCTTGCTGGAAATCCATGAATCGGCCCTTAACTTGGTTCCTATGGCTTCCCTCAGCTTCCCCTGATATGAAACTAATTTCTGATCTTTAGTGAAACTCATATCAGAACTTTTTGAGACATGTTAAGATTCCGTCCACCAACTGCTAATACAAGTGGATATGACATCATGTACCATATGAATGTGCACATAACACCCCAGTGTAGTACCCAAATTACAATAAACTAGGCACCTTGACTAACCTTTTATCAAATGAATATTATTGAAAAAAAAAAAAAATCCTCTAAAGCTCAGGTCAGCCAAGAGCAGTGAATTGATCAGAGTAGCGAGCAGCATTGGGCTGAGCAAAGCATTAGACTCCAATCTGTGATCTTACCTGAATATAAATCAGCAACTAGCATCTTTATTTTATTCAGTACCTCAGGTCCTGGAGCAATGGCAGCACCAAGCATGGCAGTAATAGTAACAACCTGAATCACCTGCTTCACTGAATATTGACCTTGAGAAACAACCCTCTTTGATAAACCTCTCAATGATAATCCTCAATCCAGCTAGAACGAGCACAAGGGCTAATTTTTTTTTTTTTTGTGTGATTAAATTCCATGTGCATTGGTTCGAAACACTGCTCTTAAACATGGGATAAAATGAAAAGTTTAAATAGATGGGAATTTCAGATGTATTCTCTTAGTGCCAGTTCTTCCAGTGCATTGAATGAACTAATCAGGTTTGTTTTCTTCTCTCCTTAATCTGATTCATTGTGCCATTCATGGTCTCACATGGCAAAGCTCCTTCCATGCTGCTCCTTGTCTCTGATCTTCCCTTCCAAACTGTTATCCCCTTCTTGTAAATCTCTTGGATCCCATTTCATACAGGTATTCATTTATCATCTCTTGGAATAGCCTAGCTTCCTTTTCCCCCATTCCTATTCAATGCATAACCATTTCCACTTCCAAACAACCAAGCTACACCAATCTTTTTTTTTTTTGATCAGTAATCAAAGGGAAATATTATAAATAATTAGAAAAGATTACATAGTACACAAACTGTGTACCAGTAGTAGAACACATTACTGTCCCAATACTACAGAAACATAACCCACAACCAGCGACTACCCCCCTCCCAATACTACACCAATCTTCCAATGCAAAGTAAACAAGCCCTTGAAATTGATTTCCTTCCCGTTTTGGCGCAGGTCTGAATCTATAGTCGGAACGACTTTAAATACCAAGGTGATGGCTTCCTCTGCCGCTGAACAAATTAGGATGACCTCAAGTCCTGAAAAACTAATAATTTCCTTTGATTCCTGATCTAAAGATGCCCGATTAACATCATGCTTCAGGTTGCCTAGTTGCTTGGAGATTTCTTGAAGCTCACACTCAAATTTTAGCGATTTGAACAACCTGAACTTGCCTTCAGCTATATCCAAACTAAGCTTGCTTTCAATGGCTTGGGTACCCAGTGCCCTCTAATCAGATCCTACTTTAAAACCAAAAACCTTTAGCTCATCTTGAGTGTCCCCTTTATCAAATTCTCTCGCTACTCCACTATAGAACCTTCAAAAACCTCTTTTGTTTTATTTTCCTGAGAATCACTCCAACTCTTCCATGAGTCCAGCAAGGAGTTCTTTTTTTTCATTTATGAGTTGAACAAGCCTCAAGCCTTTCCAGTTATTTCATGATTACACCTTTCCCACATCCTTGGCAGCACTTGTGCAACTAGAGATGATGATAAAAGAAAAAATCAAAGCACTAATTAAAGCACAAATTAAAGGGAATCATCTAAAATGAGCTGAACTTGAAAGGAAAAAATAAACTGAAAGCTAAGAAAACAGACTAAATGAAATTTCAACTACAAAGCAAGAATTAAACACAAAAGCAAATAAGCATAACAAAAAGAAAAAGAAAACTAGGGATTAATCTAAGCATGGATTTGTTAAGGGATGATGTTGCAAGTGGGTGGTGGTGTCCTTAGGTGAGAAATTGGACAAGAAGGGTTTGACCCTTTGGCCATTTACCTTGAAAGTGTTCTCATTTTGAGGGTTAATGATTTCCCCAGCACCATGGGGAAGACAGTTTTTACCACATAAGGACCATTCCATCTAGACCTCAACTTGCCAGGAAACAAGTGAAGCCTAGAATTATAAAGCAAAACTTGCTGATTAGGCTCAAAAGACTTTCTCTGAATATACCTATCATGCAAAATTTTCATATGTTCCTTGGTTAACTTAGAATTATCATAAGCATCTCTACTCAACTCATCTAATTCTGAAATTTGGAGCTTTCTCAAAGACCCAGCCTTATCAAGGTCAAAATTGAATCTCTTTATAGTCCAATAGGCTTTATGCTCAAGTTCCACAGGTAAGTGACATGCTTTACCATACACTAGTCTATATGGGGACATTCCAAGAATGGTTTTATAAGCTGTCCTTTATGCTCGCAAGGCATCTATTAAGCGTAAAGACCAATCTTTCCTGCTTGGGTTGACTGTTTTCTCAAGGATTTGCTTGATTTCCCTATTAACTAACTCAGCTTGACCATTTGTTTAGGGGTGGTATGGTGTAGACACTTTATGGTGGATTCTGTAATGTAGATGTCTTATATTTCACTGATATCCAGTATACATTGGGCCTTCCCATAGGGTGGTGGTTGTGAAGAGGTTCACAACACTAAAAAATTCCTCTCAGCTGATGGAAGTACTCCAACAACTTCGTGTGTAATGTGCTGTCCGGGTCGGATTTTGGGTTAGAATGGTACCTTAGTTTCATAAGGGATCTACGTATATGGGAGATGGATGAGCTGGGTAGATTGTTTGAACTTTTGAAAGATTTAGTACTTGTTCCTTCAGTCCCGAATGTGAAATTTTGGCCCTTGGACAAATCCCATTCAATCACATCCAAATACTTTTTCAGGTGTCTCTTGTCATCTAATCCATACAATCATCCCCCTTCTTTCTCTTAGGTTTTTGTGGAAATCTCTAGCCCCCTCAAGGGTCCTTGCTTTTGCATGGTTGGTGATGCTGAGAAAGGTTAACACTCTTGATGTTCTTCAGCAGAGAAGGAAATATCTAGCTCTCTTGCCTCAGGTGTGTTCTCTATGCCTAAATGATGGTGAGTTTGTAGATCATCTCTTCATTCATTGTGAGTTTGTATCCTATATTTGGAGGTTTTTTATCACATCAACAAGAGTAAGTTGGGTGATGCCGCAAGACATTTGCTAGCTAGCCTACCAACGGAGATTCCCCTCTCTTTCTAAGTTTGGAAGTATGATGTTCAGGGCAATTTTCTTCTCTACTTTTTGGGCTTTTTGGAAGACTAGAAAGTAGAAACAAGAGAATTTTTTAGGATATCCTAGTTCATCCTCAGGTGGTGTTGGAAGAGACTATTGTCTTAGCATCTTCATAGGTTAGCATTAGCAAATGGAGCCATGGATTGTCTACTGCAGATATTGCTCTTCATTGGAAGGCTATGGCCTTTAAGTAAGATGTAGTAGTCTATAATTTGGGGGGTTTAAGTATGGGGGATAGTATAGAGCTTTTTTTCTACTTTATTCTTGGTCCATATTCTCATGGACTCTCGTAATTTACTATAGTTCTCATTTTCTCTTTAATGGAAGCTTTTATTAACCATAAAAAAAAAGGAAATACTCCAATAAACATTGACGTCCACGGCAACTGTGCCAAAATCTTGTTGTGCTACTGAATGTGTTGCTCCCAAGTGTAGGAGTGTTGAGTTGTAATACTTGGGTGAGCCCCAAGGTTGATTCCACAAAGACAATGTTGATTAGAAGTAAACCATGAGTACTAAATGCTTAAAGATGATCTGTAACACAGGAAAGAAATGTAAATTAATCCTAAATGATCTAATTAACACTATACTAACCCACACTATACGAATAAACTAAAATAAATCCTTATTCTAAGAACAAGATCAATCTAAACGAATTAAACTACTTCTTTATTCTCTAAGAATGAGTTATATGTGAACATGAGGATACTTGAGACATGAACCAGATCAGATAATTTAAGCATGTATGAAAAAAAAAAAAAACAATTATACTTAACCAAACTAAGGAAAATGAGAGTCTAGATTCAAGAGCAAATCAAATCTGAAAGTAAATTGTTCCAAGGACAAGTCTATCAAACACCTAAGCCACAGGTTTCACCCATCATGGATTGTACCCCTCTCCCTCTCAAATCCTCACTCCTTCGATTACCAACTCATTCATGAGATCGATAATCGGATGCTTAAACAATTAATCAAACTAAAATTGCTTAAGGAAATTGCAAGGTAGAAGAATTCCTATCAAATTTAATGAGAATGTGTTATACAACTTCAAAAGCCTTTTCAACATAAACCCAATATGAGGTTTGATTAAAAAAGGAGATACAACCCAATTCGGAGCTCCACTTGAGCTCAGGATTGCACTTACTCATGCATGGTAATAGCTGTGACCCCTTCAATCTTCATAGATTCCATTCAAAACATCAAATAGAAAAGACAACTTACAATGAATATACTCCAAGAAGAAAATGAAGAAAGAACTGACTTTAAGTTGTGCTATCCATTATATTGAATCCTCAACGACCCAAATCACGATTGGTAAGGAAAAACTCCACTATGATCAACCAAATTAGATAGCACCCAAACGACTAGAAAGAAAACAAAAAAAAAAATGCGGAGAATGAAAAAATTGAGAGACTCAAACTAAGCTCTCAAAAATCGATAAACAATCCCCCCAAATTCTTCCTATTTGATCCTATTTTCTCCCCTCGAATCTCCCTCAATTTGTTCTTCCTTCGATTGGCTGATCCACCAACAACCTCTGACATTCTATTCTCCAGCTCAGTTCAAATGGGAGTGGTCGTTGGAATTTTTCATTTCAAAATTTGCCCCTGTAGAAAACAAAGCATGTCATTGTTAGTGAAGGTTACACAGGTAGTTTCCAAGTTTAAATTGATATTGTGTGATGATCATGTAGAGAATCTATGGATCCTATGCCATTTGATGTATTTGTTGAGAATCTATCAATATGAATAGCAAAGTAATGAAGAAGAAGAATAACAAAAACACGCAAGATTTAAGTGGTTTAGTGATGTGCCTATGTCTACTGTGTATGGCAAAATTTTCCACTATGAAAAAACGTCAGTTAGGGTTACATCAATGTATATATACCAACCCTAAACCCGATATTTCTAAAATACCCTTTATCGTACCGCGGGGGCGAAGCCCTCCGCACCCCCCAAGCCCATTATTCTCCCCGTGTCCAACTCGTTCCTCAACACAGGGGAGGGACCTTTACCTGTGGGCAGAGCGTAGTGGAGCCCACAGGGCCCCTCAGGTCCCTCCCCCCTGGACCTTGAATATGAACCACTGTTTCCAATAATATTCCACCACTTTTCATGCTCATTTAAGCTAAGTAAAACCCCAAAATAATTTCACTTTAACGTTTAAGCAAATTTTTACATTCCAATGCACAATTAAGCACTTTTAAGAGACTTTTTCCTACTTTGCACTTCCTTTTTTATTATCCGTAATGATAATCATATATAATTAACCTGCATGAGTGCAACGTACATAATCGAGACATTCAGTACATAACCCACGAGCGATGGGATGCACCCACCCGAACTAGAAAAAACAGAAGTACAAAACTCTAGCCCTCCATTACACAATCAACACCTCCCAATTTCTAGAAGTGCACTTCGTTAGAAGTGCTTAATTTAATTAGAAGGGAGAAGGTATACTTGAGTAAGGAACAGGGGGGGCTTGGACTTGGGAAACCTCTACCATAGAAACTCTTCCTTATTGGCAAAGTGGTTTTGGAGATTTAGTGAGGAAACTGAGACTTTGTGGTGTAAAGTTAGCACGAGTAAATATAGTATTCATAAAAATGGGCTTGATATAAATCTTAAGGTAAACATTCATAGTTGCAGCTCTTGGAAAGCAATACAGGCTTGAAATGTAACCTCTAGTTTCGTAGAGATCTTTGACCTCCAGAAGTGGAGGAAATTACTTTGTTGCTTGATGATCTCAGACTTGTTACCCTAGATCCTTCTAGATCTGATAGCCGTAGTTGGTCCCTTATATCTCACGGCTCCTTTTCCACTTGCTCTTTCTTTGAATTCTTTGGATTACAACCCAATCATGCTTGTTCTTTTCCCCCTTCATTTCTTTGGCATGCTCCAGCTCCCACAAAAGTCTTGGCCTTCTCTTGGACGCATTTCATAACAGTATAGACACTCTCGACAATCTCCAAAAAAAGGTATTATCTCTCTCTTCCACTGTGTTAGTTGGGTCTTGCCTAGGACTCTTATTGATCTTGTACATCACTAGAGATTTCCTTTTCTCAAAAGGATGTTGATTCATTCAATGTTCTTTGCAGCACTTTAGGTTGTGTGGATACTTCATAATAGATGCATCTTTGAAGGAGGAGAAATTTAGAAGAAGGGGATCATTGATGATGTTATTGCTTTGGCAGCATCCTTGGTTTGCATTAGAAAAGAATTTGTTTTCACTTCTGCTGGGGATATTATTAGAGACCTAACCACAGCTATGGCTCTTTACTAGTCTCTGATGTGGCTTAATTGTAGTTGCTGCATACGTGAATCTCTATTCCTCATGGGCCCATATGCTTTTGTACCGTTTTCCTTTCCATCCCTTCTAACATTATCTTTCACTATTCATCAAAAAGTAGACATGGTTTTGTTTCTTTCAAATCTAAGTTTCTCTCTCTCTCTCTCTCTCTCTCTCTCTCTCTCTCTCTCTCTCTCTCTCTCTCTCTCTCTCTTTCTCTTTCTCTTTCTTTTTTCTTTTTCTTTTCTTTTTTTTTTTGGTGTTTGATCTGTGGAAAGTAGTGGATTTTGAGGAATTGTGATGTGGAGGCTGTACTGTGGGGTAATGATGGGATGGAGGTTTTATAGGAGCTTGAGCATGGAAAGTTGGTGTGTTTCTATCACTATATAGCAATTTAGTTTGTTTCTTCCAATGCACATAAAGTGTTCACTAAAATGCTTGTTCCTTCCTCAATATCATGGATTTGGAGAACCTTGCAGACCACCATTGCCTTTGACTAATGTTAGAGGTTGTTTGGTAATTTTTTTGAAAAAAACAGTTTGAAAACTAAAGGTGTTTCTAATTTTTTTGGGTTTTTGAGAACTAGTACAAGAAACCCATCTGGTATCAATTGATAAAAAAAAATTAAAGTTTTCAAAATCAACAAAAATGTTTTTGGTAATTCTAAGTCATAATTCAAAAACTGATTTTTTTATAATTTAAACTGGTTGACAATAAAAAACCAGCTGCAAATTTTGCTGAAAATGATTTCTGGTTGTGTTTTTCATCTCACAAGCGTATCCATTATACCAAGGGATTGGTGCTGTAGGAGACATCATGGACTGTGAATTCAAGTTCTCCATTTTCACCATCAATGGAACAATTACTCATGTCCTGAAACAATTGTTTTCATTACATGACAGATAAGTGTCGTCTTTTAATTCAATGAATAGGGAGAGATTTCTGTTCCCTGGGAACACCTGATCATTTTTGCCCAAAATCCTACACATAAGGTTCTCTCTCTTTCTTTCTCTCATATCTATGTTTGGACTCTCCGTTGCCGACCCAACCTCGGGAAAATCTGGTGATCCATTGGCAACTCCAACCAATACGACTCCAGCAACACCTTGGTGACAGATTTCTGAGCTTGAGTGATCGAAAACAGAGCATTGGATCTTTGCTCAGTTTGGTGTTTTGTTGAGATATCAACAGCGAATAAGTTCCGCTCAGATCATAGACAAAATCTGTTAAAACCATTAGACTTCCTGTTGCCGGCAAATCACCTAAATCCATTTCTCGGAAAAGTTTTGACAATGCAAAAACTGAGGCATTCCTCTCTGTTTCAACTGTGCTCCAACTGCTGAGATTTTTATGGATGTTGCCATCAATCTTGGGTCCTCTGATCACCCCCAAATGCTCCCCTTGTCTTGGCAAAACAATCTGTAGCTTCAGGTGAATCCATATCGCTGGTCACTCAGTAGACTTCTCTTTGGACTGTAACCACACTCTCTCTCCCTGCTTGTACGTGATTTCCACAAGCTCCTCTGATGGCAACGGAGGTTCGGAAACCCAAGGTGAGAAACTGGAGAAGATTGCTCTGGCCTTCTCGATGAGTCTCCTAACCCCGCTACTTTGTCTGTCTTCATTGCAATCATTAAAACACGAAAAACAGTTTTTGCATTTTTAAATACCCATATTTTCGGTTTTTAAAATCTCTAAGGGTCCGTTTGGATCGCATGAATTTAAATATTCGTGAGAATTTTAATACACATGAATTTGAATTCATAGATATTAAAATTTTGATGTTTTGCTAAGTTGATGGAATTTATTTGAAATTCACACGTGAATTCCAATTCAACCGTTTGGACGCTAACAAATCTATAAGAATTAAAATATTTAAACACTTTAAGCAAATTAAAGTCAGGTAACCCAACTACATTTTCTCAACCACCCCACTCATCCAAGGCACCATTTGATTCCTTTTGCATCGCTAGTATATATAGATATGTTTCCCCCATCAAAACTGTACGTGCTGTCATGACCATCTTCTTGCTAGCTTCATGCTATCACATCCAACCACACTTGGTGTAGGTGAGCGTGGAAGGACCAGCTTAATAATATCAACAAAGGTATCTATTTTTTTTATTCCTTCAGTAAAAAATTATTGGCTAGCAATACTGCACCAATTGCAGGCTCCACCTGTAAATTCAATTTAGTCTTAAAATTCATATCATAGAAAATAAAAGAAAAACTCTTTTATGTGCATTAAAGAATACTTCCCAGCATCAAGAGCTCCCATGAAATCACAAAGGATCCATCATCTTGTAACAACCATCCCACCAACATAGTATGGAGTGAGTAGGAGAGAAGGATGGTATTGCCAAAAAAAAAAATGTGTTGGAATCCTAGTCATTAAAACTTAAACAAATATAAGTGGGGTGATGTATATATATAAATATCTTTGCGAGGAAAGATGTGAGAAATTAAGGCTCAAGGGAGCGAGGAGGGTTTGAACACTGGGTCCCCACCCAGACTAAATTATTGGTCAATGGATACAAAATTGCTTTGGTCTCGAGGCTTTGCCTACAAGGTGGTCATGGGAGCAGATAAAGAAATACAACATATGACTGGAGCCAGATTAAGTACACTGATGGTGGGTGTTCCGGCATTGAAGAGAGCTTTGAGAAAGCATCACAGATTCGAATAAAAACATCATATGTATAAATACAACAAAAATCACAGATTACAAGGTCCTTAATTACACATAAAGATCATGAAATTGATGTCATTGAGGTGCAGAACCCAAAGAGTGATAGAGGGTTCCATCAATATTTTATAATGGGTACCTTGATCTGCTGATTTCCTAACTTGGAATAAAATAATGGAGTAGATATGAAGAAAACTGCTGTTGATATTCCAAGGTTGTAAAATAATATAAATAGCAATGGAAGTATCCAAAGAATTATATATAGCTATGGATATCTGTATTTAAGCGTTAAGCTTCATACTCTATCAGCAAAGTAGAATATCTTCCATATATGTTGTGGGAAGGCTAAATACCCTTTCTAAGAGAACTTTGAGGGCTTTTTAGAAAAATGAGAGTATTTTGGAAAAGTACTTTCTAATGGGCCTGCATTTTTCATTGGACCAAACACATAAAAATTTCAGTGAGAAGTTAGTTTTCCTTCTCTCTGACAGATTATGTCTAACCAAGCACACCCGTAAGGGCATTTTGGTAGGAAAGGAAGTTGGGAAAGGTATCAATGAGTTTTAATTACACATAATTTGACAATTCAAGGATCTGAAGTTTGAAAATGGGAATCTAATTGTGAACTGGGGTATCCTCAATTTGTTTTCATTAATTTCGAGGACTTGAATTTTGCATCATTGGCAAATGAGCCAAGTGTTGCTGAGGGTTGAAAGAGATTACACAGAAGTGAGAGTTGTTAATAAGTGCCCTGAGGGTACTAATGGGAGAAGATGTTTAAAGTACTAATGGGAGAAGATGAAAGAGATGTTTGAATATAACTAGCGAGGAAAGTAAGGTCTTGTTTAAAGGTGTTAGGTTCATGTTACTTGTAGTGAAAGTAAACGTGTAAGTATAAGCTTGACAGATAACTTCACACCAAGAAAGAAAATTCGGTTTCCTTTCTCTTCCAAAGAAGCATGGTCAAGAAATCTCTGCTACAAATGATGGGGATTGCAGGAAAAGCGAGTTAAAGATTGCTTACCATTGTCGGGTTTTAAGGATTCTGGGAATTCTCATTGCTGGGAGAGAACCTATGCAGCTCTGTTTGTGCGTGTAAATCTAAGGCTTACCTGCTAGCGGAGACGCGTCGGCGCAGAAGAAATCGGGACTAATAGTGAGAGGCGCATAAGAGAGCGATTAGGTAGACGGAAGCGAAAGTCGTGGTCGTTGTTGAAGAGGATGGAGAAGAGACTTAAACAAACAGAGTAATCTTCTTCCTCCTCTGTTCCAATCTCCCCAAACTACTCTCAGATACAACGATGACGAAGACGTGCTCCCGTAGGTTTTGCTCACGAGTCGAAAGCAAAACCCGATTTTAATTCCTGCGTGTATCTTAATTCACAGGAATTACAAAAAAGACCTCCCCCATCTGACTTATAATTCCTATGGGTCACGAGAATTGAAACCTAAAGAAATCACATGTGATTTCTATTTCTCATGAGAATTGGTCAACCAAACACAAGAATTGAAATTCTTAGCTGCCAATTCCAATTCCCACCTTCCAATTCCTGCGATCCAAACGTACCCTAATGTTTTTTGAAACCGTTTTTTTCAGAAAAAAAAAATTTGAAAACCATCAATACCAAACATATTTCTGGTTTTCTGTTTTTAAACATGAAAAACCAGTTTTTTAAAATGTTACCAAACACCCTCTTAGATGTCATTAGCATCATTAACCGTGAAATTCTGAAACTAAATAGTACCTCTAGCAGTTTATTGATGTTTGTCTCTTTTTCCTCTGGTTAATTCTGGATTTTAATATCTGTTGTGGTTGACTTGGAGAATAGTAAATCGACCAATATTTTTTAATTATATTCTCATAAATATTCCAAGATTCCTTTTTTCTTCACATGATTTGTTGCCTTATAATTCTCTTTGGCTCCATATTTTCTCTTTTTGATTTGAATGAAATTATTCCGATGTTTTAAATTTTGGATGAGTAGAAATTTCCATTTCACTCTTTATGCACCTTACAAATCAGCTCATAACCATCTTATGATGTTTATGAGCTGATTGAATTGGGACTGAAGAGGAAAATCCAAATTTAATTATTTGAAGTGTAATGAAGGCATATGATGTTCCTCCTTGAATGTTGCTAATGCTGCCTTGGAGACCACTAGCATCATGTTAGACTTTCTGATATACACTGATTTCCTTTGTTGAACTCTATTTAGTGATTCCATGCCACTAGACAATGGTGGAAGTTGCTCTGTGTTACTGATGACTCAAATCAGATTCGCGAGAACAACACCTTACCAATTCGTTGAAAACAGCACCCTACTAGGTTGATATTTCCATTTACAGGTTGGTGTCTAAAAGCTTTTAAGTTTGTAATGGTATGTGGTCGATCACACGACCAGACTTGTGACTAATGATACCTTTAAATTGATTTGGATAAGGCTGTTAATCTCATAGGCTATGTTGACTTCACTTTCTCTTTCAATTCTCAATTATGGGATTGCATTTTGAATGTAATAAAAACTGCCCAATCTATTTAATAAATTGATACATGGGTTCTTTTATTCAAAGAGGAGATTTAAAGGGTTAGATATAATAAATGAAGGTACATATAGCTTAATAAGAGGAAGACTAGAAGGTTATTTTATAGTTGATTGGTTAAAAGAGGAGATTTAAAGGGTGCTGTAAGTCTTGTATACTATGGTAGAGTACTTGTTACTTGTTTGCTTAGAATTATGTTCGAGAAAGAGTGATGAGTTTGAAGTAGTTTATGTCAGAAAATGATTTTAACTTGAAGTTTAATAGGACTAGGTGTCTTTTTGGATTGTTAAACTATGGGATCCATCTTCTTGGTTATGTTTGTGGTGTGCCATGATCTGTTAGAAGGCATTAATGCTAATCGTTTAAATCTGAACATGCACGTTAGGAACAGGATCCCTCTCAAAGAACTAGTCTATTATAATATGTGACATTATATTTTGGAGTTTAGACTTATGGACAATGTTTCTTTTGAACATCAAATCATAGACATCAATAAATATCAACAAAATGCCCTATCCTGACTAGCTGAATAGTGTTACACTTAAACAGATGTTTTGTATCTTACCTTTCAAGGCTGTCTTATGAGTTGATATTAAAACTTCACAGATTATTTACTTTACTGTGTATTTTCCATCATCCCGTGTCATAGATCTCATTTTTGTTTTTGGGATTTTCTGGACAAAATTTCGTGCAATATATGTTGTTTGTTTCTTTATTTTATTTTGTTTTACTTTCTCGTTTCCTCTATCGTTTTGTTATTTTAATTCATTGCTTCTGATAATCTAATTGTTTCAAATATAGCATAACGTCCTGATTGTTGAATTTAGTGTGAATTCTAACCTATTACACCATATTTTTGGCAGGGTCTTATTTGAATGTGATTAAGAGGACTGTGAGATATCTTTGCCCCGCTGATATTGTCCCACCCTATATTGATGTAGATTTAAGTGAATTGGATGTGGGCCAAAAATTGTTAGTAAGAGACCTCAAGGTTCATCCAGCATTACAGCCTCTGAAGCCAGAAGAGGAACCAGTTTGTAAAATTATGGGTTCAAGGGCTGAGCAACAAAAGAAATCTAAATAAGCATTTGCATTCAGATTCTGGTGTATTCGTTACAAATTCTGCCTTAACAACTGATTCTCAAATTGGTGAGCTAACTGTACTCTCTTATTTGTTGCTGCTTCACATTGATCTTAAATCTTTATGAAGGGCATTTATGGATGAGGCCTAGGATGTCCTCAACAAGTTAACCACACTCATGAGACATGGCCTTATAATTTAATGGACTTACAAAGTAGATTTTCTTAGAAACTCAAATTTCTTACATGTTATTGACCGTGCTAAAAAAAATCAGGTGATCAATTAATGGATTCTGTACAGTTCTGCCATCATATTGAAATTGTTTTGGTGGGAAGTTCCCTGTATTTAGGTGCCTGAAGTAGACTATATTTGCTAGTCTTCCTTGAGTACCAACTCTCTTGTTGCCTGATAAGTTACTCAAAAGCCTCCATCAAATTAGTATTGCAGAACAACGTGTATGTCTAAGACTCTAACATTTCTGATATCCATTATTGGCCTTTAAACAAAACATGAACCAGCGATCAAAATGACATGGTATGTTGAGGATCATATTTTTTTGCATTGTGAGCTGATTTCTGCTATTTGGTTTTCCTTTTTGGGCCTTATTGGTGTTTGTTGGGTGCTGCCTAGAACATTTCCAGAGTTCTTTAACCAATGAAGTTTTCCATTCCTCACAAGAAATGGGAAACTTATGTACCGAGCAGTCTTGTGTGCTACCATTTGGATGATTTGGCTTGCCCGGAATCGATGTATTTTTGAAGGTGGTTCTATACTGAAGCACAGAATAATGGAGGATATCTTTGTTTTTGCTGCAGAATGGGTTAGTATCAAGGAGTTCAGATCGGTCCCAAAGAGTGATATATTAAGGGATTGGGTTACAGTCATGTCGGTGGACTAGAGTTTTCCAAGTTTAGGAAATTCTTATATCTCTTGGGGGAATATATCTGTTTGCTGGGTTTTTCTTTTTTTTTATTCTGTTTGTAGTTGTTAGCTCTAGTGTTGGTGGCCCCCATATCTCATGAAGCCTTGTATTTTCATTTCCTCTTCTTTGTTTTAATATATCCTTTGTTATTCATTGAAAAAAGTAAAGCATAATATGTTAAAAGTTCTCCTCTTCTTTGGCAAAGGCATCTGTTACAATGCTGGGGACTTACCAATTGTCCGTATCATGCAGATTGGACAAAGACTTCACCCCCTGAAGCCTCATATTTTATTTTTTGCCTTGTTAATTTCAAATTTTATTTTCCATCTGCCAGAAAGAAGGCATATTCTTTGAAGAATTCCTGAATAGAATGCCTTGAATAATGGTGAAGCATTGGAGTTGTTGTGTTGCAGGGCTGCTGTAATTTTGATATCTAGTGATCTTCTATAGAACAGTAGAATTTTATCACAACAGAGTATTGGCATTGATATCCTGTTTTTGATGTAATGTTTGACTATGAGAGGAATTTTAAAGTTCTTATGTTTTTTATTCTTTTAAGTCTCCATTTCTGATTATAAAAGTTTTGGGAGATTATATTATATTAATGATAGAGTTGTAGCACATATTGTAACTTAATCACCTTGATAGTAATATAACATTATCTTCTAAGAAGACAACAAAAGAATCTTTCCTGTCAAAAAATAGTCCAGTGGTTGGTGATTGGATTGGATGGAAATATATGAAATGCTAATACTCTACCTTAGCCTAGGCTATTGTCTGTTCTTTCACCTTCTCAATTCTTTATTTGGCTGCTGTGTTCCTCCCTCGCAAGTGCTATGAGCTCATGTGTACGTACCTAATGAAAGATGAAATGTAAAATATAATCAAGATAATGTTTCTTGAAGGTTTTTATTAGCAAGTATTGCAAACTAGAAAAGAGTAAATTCAAAATTGAGTTAGGAGGAATTCTTTAGAATCAACAGATATTAATGAGCTGAATAAAGACTATTAAGCATGTGTATTTTATATTTAGCATTATTTGGTGAAGTAGTTATAAGAATTCACAAATGATTTGGTGAAGTAGTTATAAGAATTCACAAATGATGATGCTTGGTTCTACTCAACAACTAGAATTTAATATAAATGTGATTTTTTTTCTTTTCTTTTTTAACATTTGATGGAGAGAGAGAAAAGTAAGTACTGGTTGCTGACGTGGCAAACTACAATTTGGTACAACCGAGTACCTTTTACGGGCCATAGATAATTTAAATCCAATCATAAATTCATAAAAGAATCAAAGCTACTGTAAACAGGTGGATATTGATGATCATGTTGTCAATGGAAATAGATTAAAATTAACTAACTATAGGGGCATTTTTAGAGTATACTATGTGGTTGATATGATAAGAAGGAGAGCGTTTCATCCGGTGCCACTCAGTGGAACCAGCGTGAAACGCACGATTGGATGCCCATATCAGTAGCGGGGGCCCCACACATCCATTCTACATCCCATACTATTGGTTTCAGAGAACCCCCAAATTTTGGCTCTAGAGGAAATGCATTCGATGAGAAGTGAAGTTCCATATGATAGCAACTAAGCTTGCTATATCATTCGTAATTGAATGTTCAGCAATAAAGAAACAGTTTACTTTTATGATGTCTATTGCTTAAATGAGAAGGCCGTGATGGATATATAGAAAGAATAAAATAGAAATGTAACTCTTAGGAACGAGTATATCTTAAAAGGATATAGAATACTTGAAATAGGGTAGAAAAAAATATAATTTGATTAAGATTATTTGGGTGAAAAATGGAAGCCCTGCATTAAAATTATTTACTTGAAGAAGAGAAAGTGAAGGTTCATATATATATATAGGCTTGTGACTTTGTGAGTCCTTCAAGCAATGAAAGTCTTAGTGGTATAGTTCTTTTTTTAAAGCGAGGTCTTGAAAGCAAAATGTCAAAAACCACGGAGATAATGGTAAGTATAGATGTTCTCCTCTCTTAAAAAGAACTAGTATGGTGTACGTGCATGACTGCACATAAGAGAGGGAAGGGAGGGAACAGTTGCAAGGTTTCAATTTAAAAGTGGAAGGTGGTTGTGGTGGTTATATGTTAGGATTGTTTTAGTTGATGAGGGTAATATTTGGAAAAAAAAAAAGAGAGGCCAGAATCTGGGGAAATATTCCCCCGTCTTCCCTTTATTAATAGTATAGATTAGAGGAGGCACCTGCATTATTGCGTGTATGCATAGGTAATTGGAGTCTTTGGATATGTAGTTTTTTCTCAAGATAAAGGAGTCTTTTAAAAATTTTCAAATGATAGTTTTTTATTGACTAAAAAAGCCTACCATAATCTTGGAATATTTGTCAAAGTTCGCTTAATAATAGTATAGATTCTAATTGTATGAGTTTAATCCATTAAAACAAATTAGCTCTTGACTAGAAGTAAAATAAATAATACTTTAATCTTCATCATACCAAAAATTTCAATGGCTTCTTTTCCCGCCAAACGAAAAATGAAATTGAAAATAGGCATAATAAAACTCTATAAGGTTTAATTAATTAAATAGATTTTAACATCACCCCTCCTAAAAAGTTCAAATTAAAAAAAAAAAAAAGAACGAACCCCAACAAAAGATTTGATTGGAGTGATGGTATTTTCTAAAGCTAATTTGATAACGATATAAATTTTAAAACTATATTTCAACTAAATGACAAAATCCAAATGTTCTATTAATCTACTACAAATATACAAATGCGCTTAGAAAGAGCAATTAATTGATTAAAACCATAATGAATGTTTTTGTGATTTAATTGAAACATAGTGAATGTGACCACGGATTGATTTATAGTACACTTATTTTTTTTTTTTGGTAAACTAGTACACTTGGAAAAGGATCTATATCACGCACAATGTGCATTGATGCTTGGCGAAGAAAAGTATGCAATGTTTTTCTATAATTGGGAAAGTGGGATTCACATACAAAATTTACATTAAGTTATTTTGCAAATTAAATGCCCAATAAGGGAGTGAAATTGACTACTTTTACTACAGTGATCCGTTCAGTTTAGGTGAGATGCCCCAGGATCGAGAGCGTTTCATCTAGTGCCATTCAAAGGTGCCAGTGTGAAACGCACCGATGGATGCCCATGTCAGGAGGGGTTCACACATCCAAGCTCCATCCCAGCCGGTGGCCTCACAGAACCACTGGATTTTGGCTCTAGAGGAAATGCTTTCCCTAGGATCTCACAATTAGGATTATTTTTTCAGAAAAAGAAAAAACTTTTTTACATTTGTTAAAGTAAAAACTTTGTAGCTATTAAATGTTCCATATGATGTCATTTAATCAAATTGCCTGAATCACTGCAGTAAAAAGGCAACAAACAATTTCAACCTACAATAAGCATAAGAATATACTCTACTCTTTGTCAACATATGCAACATATTTTGAAACGCCTGTATTCATTTGAAAAACATATAAAAGAAATCCGTATTTTACATGCGAGACATGTGCTTAGATTAAAATTTTATTATCATACAATATGTAATCTATTAGAAGAACATTTAAACAAGTGAGTTTTTTTTTTTTTTTTTGATAAATAAGCTTAAATCTCTGACTTTATATAATTTTAAAGTGGAATTGTTTGCAATTTTGGGATGCTTCCACTAGTGTATTTCACTCTTTGTAAATGTTGTTTGGTCAATGAGAACAACATATTAGTTTTAACCCCCAAGAGAAAACGAAAAACTAAAAACCAAAAAAAAAAAAAAAGAAAAAGAAAAAAAAAGAGGAAAGAAAGAGAAAAGAGTGGACGTGACATCCCAAGTAGCAATCATCAACTTCGATCACTAATCTTTGACATCAACGGACGAGATTGGATCTATCGTACACTTCACCAGATCAGGCATGCATTAGAGACCACCGTGGTATCACCCAAATCAAGCTAATGGACTATGCCAAGTTGACTACATTGGCCGTCTCAGAATGGTGCGAGCTTCGTAAGGTGAGTGGGTAGAAGAGATCATGTAGCCCCACAGAGAAAGCCTACGCGACTCCTTCAAAATTAATGGGGGAATCCGCCGGCGCAAACCAAAAATGTCATGCCCCAAAAATCCATACACTGTGTATGACTATACACGCGTAGGTCCGAAGGTGACCATGCTCGTAAGTGAAACCGAAATTCACACATTCAAAGATAAAGACTGCATTTATATATAAAAATCCAATCTAGAGTACAGTGGAAATTAAAATTTTTAATATTTACATAAACCACATTCTAAAAGATGAAATAACATAATCTAATACCAATGTCACTGTGCGCACGTTGGAAACGCTGCACGGCGGGGCGCATGCGAAATCGCGCGTGCCTCCGGATGGGTAAATTGGGAAATTGAAGTTGCCACTGCCTGATGGGGTGCAGGCAGACACTTGGGTTCCTATGTTTGCTTAATCTAATTGGTCTGTGGCTTGAGATTCTAAGCAAGTTCTCAGTTGCGGTATGGGGAAGTCCGTAGACACCCCAGTCCACCCCGTTGGATGACGGGTCCCATAGGTTTTCCTGGTTTTGAGTCAGTTTTGGTTTATCTCACCTAATTCCTATTCCAATATGCACAGCTTGATTGAGTCTGGCGGGGACCGCCAAAGTGGTGTGGGTCCCCTTTTGCTTGATTTTATCTTTTTGGTTTAAAGTGATCTGAGTCTGATTGGGTGGGCCCTGTTGGAAGGCCCGCGGATTCCTTGGTGGGCTAAGTTCAGCCCTCATGCCTCTGGTGGGCCTCAGTCTAAGCCTGAGAGGCTCTTTGGGCTTTGGTTCAATGAATTAATTTTACTTAAGGTTCAAGTTGACAATTAAATGATTTTCATGCCAAAGTGGGTCTGGGTTTGTTTGTGGGCTCATGGATGCCAAGTAATTTGACTTATCTTTGATTAATCCATGCCAAAATGGGCTAGGAATGGGCTTGGGGCCCATAGCGTAGGCTTGGGCTTGAAAGCCCAAGACTTTCTGGGTTAGGGTATTGGACCCTACCCTTGCTTGGTTCAATGGGCTTAGTGGGCCCGATAGGCCCGTACCCGCGGTCTCGGCCAAACCATCTACCCTAAGCCGGCATGCTTCCTTTTCATTGGGCTTTGGTGGGCCTCATAGGGTTTGGCCCACTTAGTTTATGTTATTTATCTTGTTTATTTACAAAGAATCTTGTTTGGGCTGGGTGGGCCCCGTTGGAAGGCCCACTGAGGAATCAAATTGGGCTTGGAAGCCCATGCACCACTTTGGGTTTTTGGTTGACTCGGAAACCCTTCTGGTTCATCTGGTTCGGCTTAAATCACATAACAAATCATCAAACATGCAAAAAACTAGTTTTTATTGAATTTTCAGAGTAACCGAAATTCCATTTCGATCAAACCTGAAGCACAGTATAACCGAAAATGCATTTTGGTTATACTGTGTTTCTAGCTTACCCGAAATTTGATTTCGGTTAAGACAGAAAACACTTCTGACCGACTTGAGTTTTCGGTTAGCCTGCAGAAAACCACTTTTTCACATTTTTCGACAGAGAAGCAATCCCTGAGGCTTGTGGACATGTATAAAGTCTATTTTGGCCCCTGTGTGGGCCCACTGTGGCTCGACAGCAAGGGAATGGCCACTTTGGTTATTCCTTCAAGGCTTCTTGGGATCAAAGGGGGAAGGGGATCATGCTATCCATCCTTTCCAAAGACAAAACACCACGCAAGCATGCTTTTACGCCAAACAATAAGGAAGGTAAACATGCTTAGAACATACAAGAAAACATTAACAGAAAGGGGCTTAGGGGGCTTAAGTGGGATACATTGGATCAAAGATTAGGAGGGGGGAACATGCTGTAACGCCCCGGATCCGTGTTGTTCATTAAAGATATAACACGTCTCACGGAGGTTAGGCAAGGATCGTTAATCAATTTATGATCGCTGGATAATCATACATCTATAACCTAACAGAGTGCACATTCCCATTTATGCAAAATTTCAACATTTAAACTGAACTGAAATTCATATGGTTCATTCCCAATTACTTTAATACATCTCAATTCATTCAAGTTCTCAAATTCGGAACAGATAACCTACAAGTCTAAGGAAGGTAATAGTAGTCTTCCTCCCTATATGCCTCAGCAGGATCTACCCCAGAAATCGCCTCACCACGAGTATCTGAAAAAATAGAACAACAACATAGTGAGATACGAATATCTCAGCGAGTAGCACATGCATGCAGAAATAGTTGAATCACATTTTAAAACTATGCATCGACAACACTACAATATGTTTAAACAACCAACATCAATTTCCCAAGTTCCAATCAAACAAATCACATCTCATTTAAATACAATAACACATCGATTGGTCAATGTCATGACTATCGTTTGGTTGATAAATTAAACATGCCAAGTAGACACTCCACACCTCCATGTACACAGTTCCGGCCTACTCAGGGTTTCGGATACTCTGAAATGACGGCCTACTCAGGGTTTCGTCATCCAATGCAGGCCTACTCCCCGGGTTTCTGCATTGACAACCAGGCCTACTTAGGGTTTCTGGCTGCTCTACACCGGTCGTGGCAACACACAAGGCCATGCAATTCCAACAACCAACAATAACATCACATTACTAAGCTTAAACATCTGGATCCAGGACAAGCTAGACCAAAACAGTAAACATCGTATAATCTCGATTTCAATATCAAAACAAACCATTCATTTCCACATCATGTAATTTCTTATCACAATTCATCACCTGTCCCTCTGGACCACGCAGTACCCCAAGTACATTCAGTACTTTCTCATTTCCATAACACAAGTCACATGAAAGTAAAACTCAATCCATTTATACCAAAGTAAAACCATTCAATACGTATAAAGTTTCCAACAAGTGAAACCAGAAATACAAGAACTTCTCAATCAAAGCAGTGTATAGAATAAGGAAAAGTGACTGGTAACTCTTACTAGTTCGGTGTCCGGCACAATACTCATAAGCAACCTAAAACCCAACTTGAAACTCATAAGATGTTCACAACATTTTCCTCTATTAATTTCATAGGCAAAATGGTTTCCCAGGTTCCTAACCAAGTGAATAGTGAAGTGGTTTAACCCCTAAGAAGTGCAATTACTCTTGGTCAAGTCAGAAATTCCATTTAATTAAGCAAAATAGGTCTACCGCTCACCTATCGAGGTGGGCGCGAGGTGGGCGCCGGTCGGCGGTGAAGAAAATGGTAAAAAAAAACGACCTGCCGCTCACCCGACGCTAGGTGAGCGCGAGATGGGCGTGAGGTGGGCGTGAGATCGGCGCGGGATTCGCGCGAGATGAGCGCATTGTTTTCCACTTCGCGCGAGATGAGCGCGAGGTGGGCGCGAGATCGGCGGTAAGTCGTTTTTAACAGGGCGCCTACCTCCGAGGTGAACGCCGGTGGGCGCGAGGTCGGCGGATACCCCCTGTGATTTTTCATTCTCTGTTATTCCGAGATCTCCAAGTCTGGCCGGTTGGTTTAGGTCTGTAATTGCTCCAATACACTCCTAATACCCCCATAACACTTCCCAACCATATTTGAAATTAATCTAAACACTTTCATTTTTTAATTAAAACTCAACTCCGAATACTCTGTTCATGCAACCTTCCGAAAACCCAGAAACCAGAAAAACCTTATATTATCACTAAATATTCAAAGCATGCATACGAATAAGCTCGAGAAAAACCCAAAGGCAAACCCAGTGATAAAACAGTGCTACTCACCTGTGCTTCTTCCCGAACGAGAAAACCTCCGGCCGATCACTTCTCGGCCACGCGCGCGAATGGAAATACTATCGAACTACACTTCTCGAGCTGAGGGAAATAACCCAAGTAAAATCAGCTCCGAAATCCTCCTTCCCAGCACTCGCGATAGAGGGTTCTTCACAAACGAAAACCCTAGTCGCCCTCCAGCCGAAATCGCCAGTTCCCTTATGTCCAGACTTAACGAAATATTTGCCGAAATAATGCTAAGCGCGATTTCATAAACCCGAACCCTACTTTCCATTTTCGTCTATTTACCTATTACCTGCTCGCTCGAATACTCTCCCATTTCTTGATCCTATGCATGTTCGCCTACGGAAGACACTACCTATTCAGCATCTATTCCCGTTTAAAATCACATAACTACACCTTAAGAATACCAATGATAATAATACTATTTTTCGGAAAAATGGCTATATAACGCCTGTACATATGAGTATGGGCTAAGCCCTCAATTGCGTTGGAACTGTGTCGGGATTCTCTATCCACTGAGATAAAGCAAGGTGACCAATTATCCCTTGATCAAAAAGTCAACTTTTGTCCCCTCGGGGTTTGACTTTTCACCTAGGGTTTGCAATTTCAGCATTCCCAGGGGTGCAAAAATGAGGTGCTGACAGTCACAGTTTACACAACCATATCAAAGCATCTAATATTAAATTATAAAATAGTTCTCATGTTTATAAAACACTATCATGAATATTTCCATGTCTCGCTTTCCACCATTTCCCCGATTATGGTTATTTCCTACAAAATGGAAAGGGGTGATTTTTTACAAACCCAGTAAGTAGGGCTAATTTACCTTATATGATTAAATGCACTACATCTCTTTACCTTAATATAATTACACACAATAATAATATATATTCATAAAGATAACCATGCTATGTTTTTCCTATGGTTTTGTTCATAACCGATAGCATACTAACTTATTTGTTTTTACTAATGTGTGAACATGCTTTTCTAATAGAAATAAGACTAAAAGAATAATTTAAACAGAAATACAATTTAACAATAACGTAACTAGATACAAGAGATGTAACAATAATTTTAGACATTTAAGAAAAATAATAATCAAGCAAGATTATGAACATGCAAGCAAGCAAATGCAATAGCATGCAAGTAAACTGGAATATAAAAGAGTTATGTAATTTATTTCCATCAATCATCCCTTTTTAAATTAATAAAAATTATAAACAATTAACATGACCCGGTTCCCCAATCAAATCTAGATGGTCTTACAGTCAAGCACGCCGCTAGAGCGATCTAACTTATGGCTAGGATCAAACGCCCTTGGATCTCACTTTAGCGATCAACAGGGATCAGACTTTCCCGCATTCCCATGAGTACTCGTATGGGGTTTAGGGTATTGCAACCCATGGGGCTCCTTGGTTCCCAACTCTTTTAATTTAAGGGACTCAAACCCCAGGAATTCCAACCTTCGAAACAATTGTGAATACCATGTAGGGAACCGATCAAATTACTTGTCTAGGGTAGAGTACTCGATTCACCCTTTTCCAGAACACCATGGATTAGGTAAAATATTAACCACCTCCAATGGGTCTGTCAATTATCCAGTGGATTAATATCACGCTAGGTATACCCATGCTAAAGCATGCCAGCCCATTAAGGTCAATTCTTAATAGGACCATCTTTGTGTTTTGATAATTCACCATTATATCCTAAAATGAACATCTCATTACATTCTATGTATCACATTTGTGTTTTAAGAGATAGTCCATTCTCTTTTAAACTGACATAAATATACCTTGGTAAAACCAAAACACCATTCTTTAACATGATAAACCCTTTTAAAGGTCATCATTCAATGTCTAATACATCAATAGGAACACATGGAGTTTCATTCAATATAACCCCATAAACAACATGCGTGACTTACATAGCCAAAAATCCAAAAATTTTTAAACATAGACCTACACGTCACCTCATATCACTGTTTTATTTAATCAATTAAACTTTTAAACAACAATTGACTTCATTCTTAGGAAAAATGTGGATAACGTCATGTGTTTATACATTATTTAATCCTCAAGACTTTCACCAACAGCAAAGTTCAATCCAAGAAAAATGTGTAACTCTAGTCATGATGGTCTATTGAAAAAAACAAATATTTGATATAAACTCAAAGAACAAGCATGAGTGTAAACATTACCTTATCACCCTTCAAAACAAATATATTACACTATATACACCAGACATCTTACTACCCAATATAAATAATAAGCTCAAATCCAACGGAAAAGAATAGCAAATGCACTTATTCTTATTAGCAAAATAGTACCACATGTTTTGTTATAATGCTTGTATCACACATGGCAATGCATAGCATAAAGTTATTTAAGCAAATTTACTAATATATTTTATTTATTTTTAATTGCAATATTGCACTACACACACAGAATTTCTATTACGATAATAACAAGTTCATGCGTGTTTGTCCATTACGATCACAAATACCTAAATCACAACAAAATCACACTTCACCACATACAGAATTTCTATTTGTAAAAGAGTCAAAATAAGAAAAGAATCACAATTAATTCAAGGGTGCACATGCAAATCTTTACAACCACCACAATCATATACTTACCCATGTGCACAACAAGACATATAAGACAAAGAAGTACTCCAACCACATTCATTTCTATAGCATTGACACTCCATTCACTATTACAATGCAAACCGTGTCCAAAAGCAAGCATTTATCTCTACACTATTCACACTTTATTCACTATTACAATGTAAATCATGTCCCAAAAGCATCCCCATGTCATACCATTGATCAAGCAACACTTGCTTCATTCGATCATGACCTTCTAAATTTAAATCAATAGAAAATAACTAATTTGTTTAAAAACAATAAAGAACCTTGAACATGGATTCTCTCAAACAAGAAGGGTTTCGTGGATTTCAAATCAGCATATTTAGGAATGAAAAATAAAAGAAAATCTAGAAGAATAAGTGCATAATAATCATAGAAAATAGATTAAACCTACTTACCTCAATGTCAGCACCTCATTTTTGCACCCCGAAAAATGAAAGAATAAAATCCTAATTGAAAAAGTCAAAACCTCAGGGGTCAAAAAGTTGACTTTTTGATCGGGTGAAAATTGACCACCAAACTTCTTACCAATGGATAGAAGATTTCGATACGGTTCTAACGACACCAAGTTTGTTTCAATTGGAGTCCAGATGAAGAAGTTATGGGCTGGTCAAACCTGAGAAAAGCAGAAATTGGCTTTCTACTAAACCCTAGATCAGCTGTCCAAATTCGACCCAGTGGAAAGAGTATCTCAACACAATTTTAACGCAACTTAGTTTGCTGGAATCGGAGTCCTGGATAAAGAAATATAAGCAAAACTGGGTTCGGGGTAGCAGTTTCGCGCTTCTGCTAAAAACCTGATTTTGCTACCAAACTCTAGCTCAGTGGATAGAGAATCTCGACCTGATTCCAACGCCACTAAGTTTGCTGAAATCAAACACCAGATGGAAGAGTTATAGGCAGGTAAAAAATTCTGGCAAAACTGCACACGTGGCAAAAAATTAAAAAAAGGACAAAAATAAAAATCTAACAATAAAATAATAATATAATAGAAATATCTAAACATATAGATTAAATAAAAAATAAAAAGAAAATTGAAAATGCATGTGCATTTAAACAAAAAAAAATCTAAAGAATAAAATAATAATAAACTTGAAATATCTAATAATTAAAATAAATAAAAAAAGAGAAGATGACAATGCATTCTCACACATGGAGAATGCGTTGAAACAATAGCTCTAAAGATAAGAATGAAGAAGAAATTAAATTTTGGTTGCATTAGGCATAAAATTAAAATTCAATCACATAATGTGACCAAAATATGTTTTTGGTTCACTTTTTTCACTATAAAAGGGGGGGCCAGCCCCCATTCTTTGGTAAGCTGAACCCCCTCTCTTCTCCCCCTTTTGCTCCTACACGACCACTCCCTCACCCTTCCTTTACTCCATTTCAAAGCCATAAAACCCTCTCCAAACCACTTTGAAGCTGGTCCCTATTTCCTACCCACTCCCCACCCTTGACCAAACTACTCTCTTACCCTCTTGTTTCACCCTTTCAAGGCCCTAACCTGTAGACACCCCAAAATTGCGCTGAGAAAATAATGAACAATTGGCCAAAACATAAAAAATAGTTTGTTTTCTTATAGCCAACACAAAATTTCATATTGAGATATACTTTATTGTATCCAACACCAGTCATCGGATACAAGAAAGTGCTTTTGTATTCGACAGAAGTCGTCGGATACAAGCAAGTATCATTGTATCCGACGACATGTGTTGGATATAAATATGTTTCCTTATATCCGACCTGAGTTGTCGGATACAAGGTTTTTGCTCAAAATTAGGGTTTTCCGAAAGTTTTCACTTTTTACCATCATATCCTTTGTTTAAGAAGTGGAAATCTCAGAAATAACCTTAGGGTTAAGTGGGAGAATGCTAGACACTTCCTTGTGTCTACCATTAAGGTTTCCACTAACCCTAATCTTTGCCTATAAATAGGAGGCCTCTCCTCAAGCAAATGGCCAAGAATTTTAGAGCAAGAAGTTGGAGATTGAAGAGCTCCAAGTGAAGAAGGGAACCGCTGCCGCATTACTCCCAGAAACCAAGGTAAGCCTGAAACTTCTTTATTTTTCAGTTTTGCATTCTAGGGTTAAATCTTTCTTCTACCTTTCTATAGAATAATGGCCTACTCTTTGTGCTTGAAACCCCTTTCCCTACTCAAAGTACCTCGAGACTCCCTCTAGCCGTAAAACTTGAGAGAGATCTAGGGGAAACGAGACTGAGAATTGACCCTTAGTCATAGAACCCTCTTGAATGGTCTATGATTGTGTGAAACCCCATTCCATACTCAAAGTACCCCAAGACTATCTCGAAACCGTAAAAACGGAGAGAGAGAACTAGGGGAAACGAGAATGGAACGAAACCCTAGTTATAGAACCCCCATTTTATTGATATGCTTTGAATGCTATATGTTGTGATGATTGAAGAGAGGCTTTTTACACATACACACATAGCACCCGTTTTTGTTGGAATCGGCTTGTATTTTGGATCTATAGTATTCGTTGTGTTAGATCTGCAATAAATAGCCCCAAGCATTTCTGAGACATCTCTTAATGATTTTCAAAATGATTTCAAGCAAGTTATCTTTGAGTATTGAAGACCTCATGGTCTAACCTCTCGGTTTTGGGCATTTTTGCTCTATTTTAGGATTTTTGGCATATTCACTCCAATCGAAGAGAATGGTGAGCCAAACTTGTGCCCTATTTCTTCCTAGAGGTTTTTCAATACTTTTTCAAATAATTTTGATTTGGATTGCACGGATTACACACACTTGATCACTGTTTTAGATTGATTTTACTTAAAAATGGCAAAACTGGACAGCATCTGTACCCTAACTTCGGACATTCATAACTTCATCATCCGGATGAACTTTGGAGTGATTTTAAAGACATGTGAAAGGTGAGGCTGTCTAGTTCTTGTCTGTAAAATTTCATTAATTTTTATGTTGCGGATGTTTGACACCATCCAATCGAAGTTGACAGGTCAGTTCAGGCCAGATTGCTGAACCTGTCACTTTGAATGAGCACCATCTGCTCGTTTTAAGTTCGATTAGAGTGATTTTGGTTTCTGTGTTTTCCTTTGTGAGTCTACTTTCAAATCCAGTTGGTTTCACAATTTTTTGATTTCATTTATGTCTTGTGTGACTGATTTACTCAGGACTGCCCTATTGCACAATTCTGTGCTGATCTGTGATCCTCTGGGCATGTTCGTGAGGTTACACAAGTTACATCCGAATGGAGTTTGGAGTGAGGCCTATTTCATTTGAAATATGGCACTACATACTTCATTCATGCAAATTTTCACGGATTTATATGGAGCCAATCTCCCAAAATGAATTTCCAAAGTTGCCCACTTGTTACTTTTACTAATTTCCAACAGCAGATTTCAAATGAGCATAACTCTTAGGATTTTAACCAGATTTAATTGAAAATTTTCATGAGTCTTCTATTTATCATAATCTATCAAATGGATATGGTTTGATTCAATTTGAATTTGATTTGAATGATTTATGGTCAAATGGCTCCATCTTTTACCGAATTTTCCGGATTGGTCTTAACTTGTTTGTGTTCAAGTTTTGCTTTGATTTCCATTTAAATGGTGATGTTGCAGAAGTAATACTTCCATAAAAGAAAGTCTAAGATTCATTGGACTTCTCATGTGGAGGGATCATACATGTGTTTAATCTTTTTTAAGCCTTTTTTATTATTTTAGCAAGCTTTCTTTATTTTGAGCATGAACAACACTTGGAAACCACCTTGTGTGGGTGAATGGGGGTGCCTAACACCTTCCCCCATTCATAATCTAATCCTCTTACCCATCTCTGGATTTTATTTTTAAGTGGAGTTATTTTTACTCTAGATTTGCCTTTTTGCTTATTTTGATGATTTTGGTGTCCATTCACACCTAAAAAGAATGGTGGCAACTCTCCCATTTTTTACGAATCCCGTGTGGTGACCGGAAAAGTCACTGGATTGATTTTTCCTCCATGTCTCACATAACCCTTACCAAAACCTACCCAATTTCTTATTCACTTTCCTTTTTCTATTTCAAGCACAAAGAGAGGATTTGGAGGTGCTCTAAAAGGGGGGAAGTGCTGTCCAATTGTTGCCTTGACCCAAAAGAGGTCTAGAAACGCTTTAAACAAGCATTCAAACCCCAAGGTGAGCTCCTTTGTATTTTTTTGGTTTGACATATTTAAAGATGAAAGATATGTGAGTGATTTTATCTTCTTTATATTATATATTTGCTATTTGTTCACTTCCTCTCTTTCAAGTGTGGACGATTTCCTATGGTAAGGAGAGTGTGTGGGTAATACAATGAGAGGAGGAGAGGTCCTTTTTATTTTGCTGTTATGCTTCTTTTTATTACTATTTTCTTGTCATTTGATATGGGAGCATGTTCCCCTTTTTACTCTAATCTAATGTACCCCTTGTGTAACCCCCCTTTATCCCTTCCCTTGATGCTATCTCTTTAAACTAAATGGATAGTTTTGGCTTATACGGCTATGTTGAAAATCAGGTACGATATATGCCGTGTTTTATTCATTTTACTCACATGGCATAGCTATTTTCTTAGGTATGCATGACATCTCCCCTTGAAGCATACTTATTGAGACCTTTTGATTAACTTGTGTTTGTGTAGGTTGCTTTCTGATTTTTTGAATAAAAGGAACCAAAACAGGGACACTTAGGTCCCTGTTTATTTGCTTGAATTGGTACAGAAAAAGGGGAAGGCAAACCCCATTCTTCTCCTATTCTTTTGGTTTCAAACCCCTCAAAAAAGCCCATCCTCTTCCACTTAAACCACTGTGGGCCCATACAGGGGCCCACACAGACCTGGATAATCCCAAAAGTCCCTGGAATTAGTTCCTCGCGACAGTTTGCAAAAAACTGATTTTTTTTATATTTTACCGGAAACTCAGGTCGGTAAATGAACTTTTGTGAATAACCGAAGCTTATTTTGGTTAAACTAGAAAATATAATATGACCAAAAATAACTTTCGGTCATGTTATATTTTAGTTTAACCGAAATATAATTTTAGTTACATTTCAAAAAATGCCTAAAAGTGATTTTTCTTAACCCTTTGTTATTTATGATTTAAGTTAAATAGACCGGGTAGCCAACAGGGTTTCCGAGTTAACTGGAACCCAAATGGGCCTTGGGCTTTCCCAACCCACTTTGATTCACTCGTGGGCCTTCCAACGAGGCCCACCCAATCCAACCCACTTCATTTAAGGACAAAGACGATAAAATCAATTAAAATAAAGGGGACTTACACCCTTGCTGGTCCCCACCAGACCAAATGAGATACATGCTGGCTTAGGAACAGGGTGAGACTAAGTTGACTCGAACCAGGGAGATCTGAGAGACCCGTCAGCTGACGGTGCGGGCCAGGGTGTCTTTGGACTTCCCTGGACGTAACCGAGACCTTTCCTCGAATCTCTAAAAAGCCACAAACCATCCCAGTAAGACCTGTATAGGCACCCAGGTGTCTGCCTGTACCCTATCAAGCAGTGGTGACTCCGATACCTCCCATTTTAGTGCGGAGCCTTACGGGACATGCACACACTCAACACCCAAACTTAAATTCCCTTGTTTTCTTCTTCTCCAAGACCTCTAGCTGCAACCCACTTTTTTCAGCCAACAACAATGAGAAGTAGGGTTGTTTCACCCTAATATTCCTTCAATAAGAAGGAGTTAATCTTAGCAGTCCATTTTATTAAATCAAAAGAAATATAAGATGCGATATGGTGTGTGCTCATGCTCACAAATTCTTTGACTAGGACCTTACAATCTCCCCACCTTATGGGAATTTCGTCCTCGAAATTGGAATAAAATCAATAAGTAAAAACAATATAATAACATACCGATTCTGAGAAGAGATATGGGTACTTTTCTTTAACTTCCTCTTTTGATTCCCAAGTACCTTCTTCCTCTCCATGATTGCTCCAAAGCACTTTTACTAGGGAAATAGTCTTTCTTCTCATTACATGTTCCTTCCTGTCTATAATTTTAACTGGAACTTCCTCATATGAGACATCAGCTTTAAGTGGCAAGGATTTCCAATTCACAATTTGAGAGGGGTCAGGAAAAAATCTTCTCAACATAGATACATGAAACACGTTGTGAACTGAAGATAGTTGAGTAGGTAAATCCAATCTATATGCCACTTTTCGAACTTTTTCCACAATTTCAAAGGGTCCAATGTAGCGAAGTGCTAATTTTACTTTCTTTCCAAATCTAAACACACCCTTCATTGGAGATACTTTCAAAAAAACATAATCCCCTTCATTGAATTCCAGATGCCTTCTCCTTTTATCTGCATGACCTTTTTGACGATCTTGGGCGGCTTTAAGTCTATCCCTGATAACTTTGATTTTGTCTATTGCTTCTTGAACATAGTCTGGACCTAATACAACAGTATCACTCACATCAGCCCAACATATTGGAGATCTACAAGGTTTACCATAGAGGGCTTCAAATGGTGCCATCCCAATACTAGCTTGATAACTGTTATTATATGCGAATTCAAACAAAGGGATATGACTTTCCCAACTTCCTCCAAAATTAAGAATACAAGCTCTCAGCATATCCTCTAGAACTTGATTAACTCTCTCTGTTTGGATATCAGTCTGCGGGTGATAAGCAGTGCTAAAATCTAGTTTAGTTCCCATGGCCTTGTGGAGACTGCTCCAAAATTCAGAAGTAAACTTGGAATCTCTATCCGATACAATAGTGACTGGCACTCCATGATACCGCACTATTCCAGATACATACAACTGTGCTAAATCCTTCATGCTAATCTTAGAACTGATAGGTAGGAAATGTGCTGTCTTTGTCAACCGGTCCATATGAGACATGGAAAATCACCTAGATGACTTCCTCATCATCACACGGGGTTTAAAAAAAGTTGGAGTCACCACCATTCAAGTTAAGGTGTGAATGGATACCAAAGGGATCATAAAATTGTAAAAATAGAGCCAAAATAGCTCTAATTCATGGTCAAATCCAGAGATCAGGTAAGGGGATTAGGTTATGAGTAGGGGAAGGTGTTAGACACCCCTACTCACCCACACAAGGTGGTTGCTATATGCTGCCCATGCTAAAGTAATTGCTTGCTAACTAACATCACTCAAAAGTGCTTACAAAAGAACAAACACTTGTGTGATTTTCTAATTAAAGTAGTCCATTTGATCTTGGACTCTATCTATGAGTATATCACCTCTAGGACATCATGATCAGGTAAAAATCAAAGTAAAGATTGAAGCAAATCAAATTAAAACAAATCTGGAAAAATCAAAAAGAGATGGAGTTACATTAGCTTGAGAACTTTGATCAATCATAAATCCTTCAATTTAAATTCAAATTGATCAAAACCAAAGTCATTGGAAAGCTGGTATGAAGTAGAACACTCAGTGAAAAATTCAGCTCAATCCGATTTAAAGCAAGAGAGAAATACTCAATCAAATCTACTGCTGTAAATCTGCAAAAACGGCAAGTAACCAACTTTGAAACTCTACTCGTGGAGATTGGCTCCATATAAATCCTTAAAAAATGCATGAATCAAGTATGAGGTGCCATCTTTCAAATGAAATAGGCCTCATACAAAACTCCATCCATTTGTGACCTGTGTGACCTCTCAAACATGCCTAGAGGATCATAGATTGACTCTAATATCTGCTATTGAGTAGCTTTGAGTCAATCAAATGCACAAGACACAAATCAAAACAAAAACTCTTGGAACCAGTTGGATTTGAAAGTAGACTCACAAAGGAAAACACAAGGATTAAAACCACTTGAATCGGAGTTAAGATGAGCAAATGGTGCTCGATGAAAGTGACAAGTTCAATAATCTGATCTGAACTGACCTGCCGACTTTGACCAGATGGTACAAAAAATCCACTTCATATAAATTGCTGAAATTTTACAGACACATACTAGACATATCCAGCTATCGTATGTCTTTGGAATCACTCAAAAATTAATCTGGATGATGGAGTTATGAGTGTTCTAATACAGGGTACAGGTTCTGTCCAGATTTGAAAACTTAGAGTAAAAATGAGACAAAACAGTGAGTGTGTGCAATGGATTCGGCTAAACTGGCTTTAAATCACTAGAATAAGCTCATGAAGTCTTGAGAGTTTACTCCATATAAACCCAGTGGATAGTGGGTTTCGGGTGATTCCAACGACTCCAAATTTGCTGAAATCGGACGTCGGACGAAAAAGTTATGGGCAGTTGAAGTTTCAAAGAAAGCTGCCCATGTAGCAAAAAGGTAGCAGAAAGCAAGATAAATCAATAAAATCAATAAAATAAATGTATTTTTTAATATATTAAATATTTTAATAATATTTTAATTAAAAAATCTTGTTTTATAATAAAATAATCAAAGAAAATCAGATGAAAATCTTACAAAAAAATCAAATTTAATAAAAGGTTTGAAATCCGGCATTTAAAAAACGTGTTCGCCCGTATTTGAAGTACGGGCAAGGCATGCCCACACTTCAAATGCGGGCAAGCCTTCTAGAAGCGGGACACGTGTCCCCGATTCGGCGAGATTTGAAAACGTGTGTATTTCGGCCGTATTTGAAGTACGGGCAAGGCATGCTCGTATTTCAAATACGGGCACGAAAATTTTTTCTATAGATAGGGGGCCAGCTGCCCCACCCCATTTGAACAAGCTGGTCCCCCCTCTCCTTCCTTGCCTTCTCCACGTCCATACCATGCCAAAACTCTGCTAGCCCAGAAAAATTCCTATTTTGCCCCTGAACTGCTGCCTTTGCCACACCCCTTTGCATTCTTATTTTATCCCTTTCAATCCAAGGTAAAAGAGACCCTTTTCAAATCTATTTCGGAAAATCAACGGGAGTGCGGAAGCGCTGCCAAAATCCCTCAGAGAACCATCACACACCAAGATCGAAAGGTAATAGCAAATGAAGGCTTCTGGTAACATTGTGATCAATATACATTAATTTTAATTTTTTCTAAATTAGTTTCATCTATTGTTTGTTTTGCTATCTACTTCTCACCCGTTTGTTCCTATTTTGCATGATTATGGGTTCCCCATGATAAGGGGGAAACATCACTTGAAGGGAGGAGAGTAACCCTAAGTTAAAAAGGACATTTGAACTAACTTTAAGTTAATTTGATTAACTCATTTTGTTTATTTATCATGGAGGGATTTGTCCTCCTTGAAAATCTGTTGTGCCCCATAAACTATCCCCTCCTTCCCTTCTCAAGATCCCCGTGCATACAGGTTAACAAGCGGCAATGCATTAAAGAAGAAGAAATGAAAACTTGAAGCTAGAACAAGGCCTTGAAGCCATTTTGGAGGTAATGGAAACCCCAACAGGAGCTGCCAAGCACCCCAAGAAGACAACTGGACTGATTCCGGCCAAAACTTCAGCAAAAATGCGAATTTGGGCGAAAACTGTATTTGAAGTACGGTTCAGGCTTGCCTATATTTGATATGCGGGCAGGCCTAAACCGCATTACATTTACGGTTTGGCCCAGTCCGCATAGTAAATACGGGGAAATTAAAGAATAACTTAAAAGTCATCTTTTTTGGACCCGGTTGGACCCAATCCGACCCATCTTTGTAAGACTTGACCCCATGGGCTTCTTGGACTGTTCCAAGCCCATTTTGAGACTGTGGACCCAACGGGCCCACCAAGGCTTCGTGGGCCATCCAACGAGGCCCACATCCCGTCCGACCCAACCAAGGCCCGTTTTGAATAAACGGGCTCGAGGCCACATGATTAATTCCCCGTGGGCCCATACTAAGCCCATCGGGTCCTTAAAAATCTTTAACCCACTTAACATATATATTTAATCAACCTTTAAACCAAATAGCGAAATCCAATTAGGGTTACCCAATAACCCGAATTGGGCCTTGGGCTTGACTTAAGCGCAACATGGATTCCACTGGGCCTTCCAATAGGGCCCATACCAGACCCACTTCATTAATTGATAAAAAGATAAAAATCAAATAAAAAGGGGACCCACACCCTCAGCGGTACCCACCAGACTAAATAAATGTGCATGTTGGCCTAGGAAATTGGGTGAGAACTAAGTTGACTAGAGCCAGGGAGACCCATGGGACCCATCAGATCGACGGGGTGGGCTAGGGTGTCTTCGAACTTCCCTAGATGTAACCGAGAATTTGCTTAGATCTCTAAAAAGCCGCAGACCAGAAAATTAGGCCCGGATAGGTGCCCTTTTGTGTCTGCCTGCACCTCTCAGGCAGTGGCGACTCCAAACAGTCCCGAGGCACGCATCATTTTGCATGCGCCTCGCGTGCGGCCGAAATCGGGTGCACACAACAGGGATCTAATGCTATAGAGCATAGATCACTGTGTTTTCTCCAGATTTAAATAACAATCACACTCAAATTTAGAATGCAATCACAAAATGGTTCTAGACTTAAGGTTCCATTCCAACTTCTTTTTCCTCAAGCTCTCTCCTCACGTTTTATGGCTAGAGAGGATTCTTAGGTACTTTAGAAGTGGTCTGGGTTTGCAAGCACACACAATGGCCTTACACTACAGAAAGGTAGAAAGAGAGAGTGTTGAAATATAAGTAAAAAGAAGAGAGAAGGGAGATAGCTTACCTTGGTAGCTTAGGAAACCTTGAGACAGCAATTCGACGGAGGTTCACTTCTTCTTCTAGAGCCTTCGAGCTTCAAAGTAGCTGCCCTTTACAAGAGGAGGACCCCTCTATTTATAGGCATAGCTAAGGGTAGGCCAATAAATGCTTCTAGATTACTCTAATTCAAATTAAAGACATGAATTGATGTAATTCTATAAGTTTC
Source organism: Buxus sempervirens (assembly GCA_947561395.2). Lineage (NCBI taxonomy): Eukaryota > Viridiplantae > Streptophyta > Magnoliopsida > Buxales > Buxaceae > Buxus > Buxus sempervirens. Next base: position 321,584 of record OX387187.1, on the reverse strand, counting down.
GGAGGGTAAAATAGGGAGATCAGGTCTCCCAGAAAGAGGTAATATGCTAAATAAGGCTCAGATCCCGAGTCTTTTCGCAAATGATCAAACTGAGCGCAACCGCATACACAGTGCGGTTTAGAGCAAACCGCCCTTTGTTTGCGGTTGCGACAAAACTCTCCAAAAACAGTGTACACAGTGCGGTCAAAATTCAGTTACGCATCAATGATTGCGTCGACGTGGCCTAACGGCCTGGGCTTCTAGAAGCCACATGGCAGCCCACTTGCGTGCACGCAAGAAGCATGAGGCCGGCCGCACATCCAGTGCAGTCGAAACCAAATGACCAAAAACCGCATTATATATGCGGTCAGCACCTCTTTTGAATATTTTTGAGTTTTTGACACTTGTTAAAGCTCAAACAAATCATTTGAAATTCATTTTCATTATTGCCGTGACTGTGCTCGAGCGACACTCACCTTCTCCGGTGACTTTTCTTTCCGGTAGTGATCGATGACCTCTTGTGGTTGTAGCTTCCTGCTAGCCTCCTCCACTTTCGCCACATTTCTGTTATTGCCGTGAATGTGCTTGAGCTTCCCCATCGATCGAGAACTTTCTTTGAACACCAATCACCTAGCCATTTGCTTCTGGATTTCCAATGAGGCCAAGATCCGATTTTTCTTGCAATACTTTCCTCTCTCAACCGAAACAAGTATGTCTCATTTAACATTTAGGTATTGCTTTCTACTAACTTGAATACCTGATTTCCATTTACGTTCCTGAGTGAATGGATGAGATTTTTGGTTATTGAGTGGATGAAGGCCTCAAATTCTGATTCGCCTCATTGCTACCCTACTGATTTTTTCACTACCCCCATCCGAAGTTGTGTATGAACCACGCTTGTTTGATTTTATTTGCAGCAATAGCATCATGAGTCACTTTTGTGCTTGGTGACTGATTGAGATGAACTCATATTTTTGCAATCACACTTTCTTCACCTCACTGTTTGGAATAGGGACACTGATGTCTCTTCATGATTTGCCTGTATGCATCTTGAAATTTTGCTTGGAAATGATATTTGGGGTTACATTTTCCCCAATTTCCATGACTTACTCTTTTGTTGAATCTGCTCTTGAATGTTTGGATGTCTTACACAGGCCTTGTGCACCTTGATCCAACTTCCTGTTAATTATATGGGAGACCAAGGCTCCAAATTTTTACTAGTGTCCTGATTGAGCTGAAATCTTTTTGGCAAAAACATGTGTCTGACTCTTTCCTTTTATTGATTGTCGCTTCTGTAAATCCTCCTGAGTGCAGTAGATTCTCAAATCTGCTTTTGCAAGCCTTTGCCATGCCTTTTTCCTTGTCACCACAATCATAATATGCACAAGTCTAAGCTGTTGTTTACAACTTCATGCTAGTTTGATCGTGCCTTGATTATCTTGCCACCAAACAAATTAGATGATTAGGAATCTTAGAAAATGTATAAGGAGAAATTTAAAGTACAAACTTCCCATCTTAGGGTTCAATCCTTAACACACATTTTTTCATTCATTTTTTTTATCATATATAAGAAGAATATTAGGAAATTTGTATTTCTTGTATATAATTCTTATATATAATTTCTTTGAAACAAAAACCACTAGATAAAGAAAAACAGAAACAATAAAGCTTCCTAAAAAATTTTGGAGGAACAAGAGGATAGGCTTTTATGGTTAAATCTTGGTTCGATTGGGCACTTTTGGAGTGTTTCCTCCGATCTCCATTTTTTGTTTTCCTGCAAACAAACAAATTTGATTAGCTATAAGAACAACAATAGTAAAAATAAAAATAAAAATTTATGACTTTAAATGCAAAAATATAATGAATCATCTCCCAGAAATTTGATCTTGTAGATGGCCCGCACTTGTCGTGCTTCTCGGGATCCCACTGATGAGCCTTATTCCTCGAAGGTTCGGAGGGATCCAGCTGAGGTGGCATCATCTTTGAGGGCTAGGCAGGACCCTGATCCTTCTTCCTCCAGCAGCCTAGCAACTTCCGATCTTGGAGCTTCTGAGGGTTCGTGAGAGGCGACCCCAGAGGTATTCTCTCACCCTTCTAGAAGTAAATTCTTTTCTTTAAAACCTTTAGCCTGACCCGTTTCTGTTTGTGTTCTTAGCCTGTAGCTGAGGCCTGTGCCCGAGGTAGAGCAAGGGCTGGAGGCAGACGCAAAGTAGAGCCCCAAGTTATTATCCCTCCCGGGATTGCAGATCAGATTTGCGATACCCCCTTCTTCATGGCCTAAGGACTCATCCCCCGGCCTGTATTAGGGCAGATATTGATTTAGCCCATTCGTCTTCTCATTATCAAGGGAGTTGGGCGCTTTTCTTTGAGACGGTGATTGGGTGCTCTGTTGCACTTTGCCGAGAGATGGGCCGCTTTGGATTTGGCCCCTTTATCACCATCACTGGCGTGCACCTTGAATGACCACTCATTGCCGCGATGATGGAGCGATTTTTCCCAGAGACCATGAGCTTCCACCTGCCAGACATCGAGATTGGGATTCGGCCCTCAGATTTTGCACTCATTACCGGGATCAGGATGACTGGAGATGTCATTCCTGAGTTAGTTAGGCCGATGGATCTAGAGATTGCTAGGCTCTTGGGATATGCTGAGATGCCTGTAGAGGCTTGGGATACGAGTCCGGTCACCAGGATTTCTCGGACTTGGTTGAGAGAGACCTTCCTGGAGAGGGGTTTTCGCACCATAGCGGCAATGCATCCGGATTTCCCAGTAGCTTTTTGCTTCCTCTTCTTGTTGATGATTGGATCCTGCTTCTGCCTGGAGGATACCACTTCAAGCAGTCCTCATTTCCTAAGTCTTTTGGGAGATCTACCTCGGGCGAGAGATTATGCTTGGGGCCAGCTTGCTTATGGCACCCTCTTGGTGCGTTTGCGACGAGTGGTTTGTGGCGCCGAGGTTGGATGCAAGTTTTTCTGGCCTTTTCTCCAGTTATAATTCATTTACTTTTCTCTCTTTTATTTTCTTTTTTCTTCTTTTTGTTTCTTTTTTCTTATTCTTTTTTTTCCTTCTCAATTCTTTGCCCGAGTCTATGTGTCTCACTTCCGCCCGACTTCTACGATGCCCAAGGATACGTTTCTTGTAGCATGTAGATGGAGTCATATTGAGCACGACTCTAAGAAGAGTCATCCTAGGTCGACCAGGGCTCACTTGGACAGGACCTTCAGGACTGAGGTGAGTGCTTTTTAAATTCCTCTCTTTTAAGCTTTCCCTTTCTGAATCAGACATCTAATATGGGTCTTTTGTTTTTTCATCTTTCTATCCCCCGCTCAGAGGACATCCATGAGGCTCTTGCTCTCCAGCCCTTTGTTGATGAGGCGTTTGCCCTCGACCAGCAGCGCCAGAGATACCCGTTCTTCATTGGCCAGATGGGTAGTATTTGGTATCTCGGCGAGCGCTTCTATTTCCAGCACACTGGCGAGTTGCGGATTCCTGAGATTCCCCTAGATATATCCCCCGTCTTCCCTCTTGGTTCCTTCGATCCAGCTCACTTCGGCGATTGGTTAACTGGAGAGGCTCTACTAATGGAGGGTGGCTATGATGCCTGGTTCGGGCAGGTATCTGTGGGCTGCCTTATGCAGCCCATGCCTGTTCTAAGCGGAGTCACCAAGATCGGAGGAGTAGTGATCCGCTCCTATGACACCACGGTATGAATTTTCCTCCTCCTACTTTGATTTTTATTTTTCCTTTTATCTGAAATCCCTAACTCCTTCTTTTTCCTTCATTTCAGGAGGCACAGCTGGGGGAGATTAGAGCGCGGTATGCTAACTTAGAGCGCCAGTTGGCAGAGCAGGACGCTGCCATCGTTGAGAGGGACGCCATTATTACCGACTTACGGGTCGAGCTAGCCAAGGCACAGGACCAAGCAGGGCCTTCACAGGTTCAGGTCAATTCTTCACCCCCCCCCCTTTCATTTCTGTCTTTTATCTTCTATGTACCCTACTTCTGATTAGAATTCTTTTGTTTTCAGGAGGATACCACCGGCTCTTCTTCCAACTTCCGCACTCCATTTCGTCCCACACAGCTCAGTGGTGACGTATTTTTTGTGGGACGAGTGGTGTACGACCTTCCTCCACGAGCAGCAGAGGTTCCAGAGAGAGATCCAAAGATAGTAGCTGATGCTACATTTGCCACCGCTCCTGATGCGGTTGATTTGCCAGAGGTTGCTCCTGTGCTGGAGAGTGCCCCAATACCAGAGGTTGATCCAGTATCCGAGCCTGATCCAGTGTCAAAGACTGCCTTGGATGACACTATGGAGTAGAGATGGGGACGGAGCATGCCGAGGATGCTGGTACAGATGAGGGGATGGAGGAGGCCCTTATGGATGATCCGGTACCTGCTGAGTTGGTAGAGGGTGTAGTTCCTGCTGCTGAGCCGATAGAGGATGCCCCAGTGGCTGATGAGCCTATGGATGACCCTGCGCCAAATGCTGAGTCGGTAGAGGGTGCTCCTGAGATGGCAGGGCAGCAGAGCCTGCGGCAGAGGCTAATGTTCATGGTTCGACTAAGCCTGTAGCTGATCAGGTGGAGGGTGATCCTGCGGTTCCAGGCGCAGCTGAGCCAGTAGTGGATGATCCTGATGTGGCAGAGGCACCTGAGGCAACAGAGCCCGCGGCAGAGGCTCCCATAGATGACAACTCTTCTCCTACGGCTGATGATTGTGGAGCTCTGGACATCACCCCATTGGCCACAGATACCTCAGTCTTTACTTATTTGGATCTCACTCGGGATGATTCCGATGATCCAGGCCCTACCCGCTTAGTTGATCTGGCTCCTTCCATTGGCCCGTCTTCTCCTACGGGTTCCGTGAATCCCTTCTATGCGATTCAGTCTGTCTTAGGCACCTCGATGCGTAGTGCCACCCCCGTCTTTTGGAGCATGTTTTCGGGCGACGGCAACCCCGAGGCAGAGGCCGTGGGAGTGGACCTGCAGGGGATAGAGTAGATTAGGACCCATTGTATATATATTGAACTTGATGTACCTTATTTTTTTCATATATGAAAAGAGAGTTTATTTATCCCCATTTTTGTTTTGTTTCATTTATATCTTCTTTTTTTTTTTTTTGTATTTTGTATTTTATTATGCCATGTTATTTATACAGGAATAGGTTACCTTCAAAATACATGATTTATTTACTGATATATATATTTTTGCTTTTTTCGATAAAAACCTCACATACAGTGCGGATGCGCTCAAACCGCACATTGTATGCGGTTTTTGAATTCTGGAAATTCCGAACCGCATACTATGTACGGTTAGCACACAACCGCTCTGTGTGTGCGGTTTTCACCTTTTTTTCCTTTAAAACCGCAAATCACAGACAGGAACGTCACAGTGACGTCCTGCTTAGGTCAGAAAACCCCTTTTTTGAGATTTTCGCCTCTCCTTGCTTTATTTGATCATCCTTTGATTACCCAATGGCCTCTGATCCAACTTTTGCTCCTTCATCTTCCTCTGCCCTTGAAGCACCATCTACAAGACAACCCATTATATCAAAACGTCCTAACCTTACTAGGGATGCATTTTTAGATGCTTGTTTTGAGAGGTGGGTAGCTCAATGACCCCGGAGGATGACATTGATTGGGATTCTGCCAACTTAGGACACATGCTTTCATTACTAAAAATCCCACCTAAATGGGAGATTATAGAGGCCTTAATTGGGCATTGGGAACCCCAATTAAACCTTTTTAGGTTTGGAGATAAGGAAATGAACCCTACAGTTGAAGAAGTAGAAACCATTCTTAATTTGAGGTTTTCCCAAAAAGTAGTGAACCCACCACTCAAACCAAGCTTCAAAAAGGAAGCTTCCACTTTTTTAGGAATAGGAAAGAAAGAACTAGGGGATTCAAAAGCCCTATTGACACTTTCAAAGTCCTTTCTAACTGAAAAGCGGCTTAGAAGCGAGAATCGACGAGCCAAGTTCAACGCTTTGACTTTGATAGTAGCCAATCAACTACTTTTTCCGCAGGATGATAATGAGGTTGATTTATCCCTCATTTCAGTCATTTGCCAGGTTAGGGAGCGTGAGAGGCTTGCCCCTATGATCCTAGTTGAAATATACCAGGCCCTGACTGACTGTTATCATCGGCGGAAGAAGAGTTTTCTAGCCTGTGCCCTAGTTCTTCAAGTAAAATCTGATTCCTATTCTTGAATTACAATTTACTTGTGAAATTAAAATTTTTGTAAATAAATTGAAATGCTTCCCTTTTCTTTGTAGCTTTGGCTTCTTGATCACCTGACACAGATAGGGATGATAGATCGTCGCTTCTTCCCTTGGATGGATGTACCTATACTAATGAACAACCGAGGGTGTCCGAACATCCACGATGGCAAGCGTGGCTGGTTTGTATTTTTGGGCACTCTACAGGATGATCAGGTGAGGTGGCCTAGCACTTATCAGCCATGTTCTGAGACAGTGATCAGCTTCCAGGACCGGAACTTCTTGGTGCTGGTTGGTTTGAGATCGGCTGTCCTTTATTTGCCCTTGAGGGTCCTCAGGCAGTTAGGAGGGGTGCAGGGGATCATGATCCCTCATGGATATGATGAGTTCTTGGGATCACTTACACCAGTCACCATGGGGCTGGTTTCCGATTGATGAAGGAGTGGTCCCATGCATGTTTCTTGAGAGGTCCTGTCTTCTCTGACTTGCACGTGAAAGACTACCTCTTTTGGATCAGAAAGTAGGTGCAAAGTTGTGCCCCAGTACCAGCGGATCCTCCTGCGGTTCCTTCTTCGACCTATGAGGATCTTTTGGAGACAGAGAGAGAATCCCATAGATGCCTTCAGCATATCTGGGTAAAGGAGTCTAAAGCGATGAGGCTTCGGTGTGCTGACTTAGAGAGGCAGCTTGCAGAGTAGATCCAGGCCCGTCGATTCGAGGTTCGAGCTGCGCACCGTAGGCATGATGAGACTCTCGAGAGGCTTAGGGATATGAGGATCAGGCAGGCTCTCTCAGATGATGACATATCCTTTCTCAGTGATCCAGCTGCAGAGGGGGCCCAGGGACTTGTAGCGGCTTAGGCAGCTCGGATTCGGGAGCTTGAGGAGAGACCTTGAGATAGGGATTAGCTCCTTTATTGTACTTTTTTCCTTTTTCATACTTTTGTACAAAAGAAAACTCAAATAGTGGAAAATACAAAAACGATATACCAAAATAGATTTTTTTACTATTGGCCTCAGAACTTTCTTATGCTTATAAAACAGATAGTTTTATGAAAAGTCACTGATTTCTCATCATTGGCCAAAATATAATTTTCCCTTTTGTTATGTGTATTTTTGTATTTTTGAAAAATTGGTCCATGATACTCAATCATATATAATTCAAGGAATTAAAGTCAAGTTGAATAATAAAAGGGGTATTTCAAGCAATAGGGAAAAAACAAATCCGTCAACCTTAGGACCTTTAGATTCATCCCCAAATACCATTCTTGCTCTGTTGATCCTGTTATCACTCATTGGCTCAGTCTTGTGCTAATTCCATTGGAGACTTTGATCAATTCAACCATTTCTACCAGAAACGGCACATACAGTGCGATTTACCGGAAACGGCACATACAGTGCGGTTTGCTAATCCTCACTAAAGGTGCGGTTTTTCTCTTCCTTTTCTGTTTTTCATTTTTCTTTTCTTTTTTTTTCTTCGTTTGAATTTTCCTTGCCAATCTTGCCCTTAGCGCCAATTACGGTTTTCACTAGGACCGACTTATTCATTCCGTCATCACCAATTTTACTCTGAAGGTTGAAGGAATACACTAAGATCATCGAGGGCTTAGAAATGGGATGAAATGAAAGCTAGGTTGAGTTTATGAAGGAAAAGGTATTATAGGCTCAAAGTTTTCAAATATTGAAATAGGACAACTGGGCTTACAGTCAAGTTGAATATAGCCCCAATTCCCAAATCTTTCCTTCTCTTTTTTTGTTTTATTTTTTCCCCTATTGGCTTTGCCCCAGTATGAAACTGTCAGTCCCAGTTTTTGTTTTTAGAAAAATACGAGTAGGCTCGACCTAGCTAGGCTAGGAATTTTTAAAAATTTTTGAGGGTTAAAGAAAAATGGCCTCGGATCATTTCCTAATAATATTCTTTCAAGGAAAATATCTTTTGACTGCATCAGAGTTAATTGGCTCAGGAAAATCCTTTGCATCCATTTCTGCTAAGATGAGAGTACCTCCGATAGGACCTTTTTTACCATGTAAGGTCCTTCCCAGTTTGGCTTAAACTTCCCACAAGGGTCTTCCAGAAATGGTAGTACCTTCTTTAAAACCAAATCACTCACTTGGAAAGTTCTGGGCTTCACCTTCTTATTGTAAGCTCTGGCCATCCGCTTCTAGTACAATTGGCCATGACAAAGCGCATTTAGACGCTTTTCTTCTATTAGGTTGAGTTGATCATATCTAGATTGTTTCCATTCAGCTTCTTCCAATTTTGCCTCCATGAGCGCTCTTAGTGACAGGATCTCCACTTCAATAGGTAAAACTGCTTCTGTTCCATAAACCAAGGAATACGGCGTTGCCCCTGTGGAAGTCCGGATTGAAGTTCTATAGGCATGTAGATCAAATGGTAGCATCTCGTGCCAATCTCTGCAACTCATTACCATCTTCTGAATTATCTTCTTTATATTCTTATTTGCTGCTTCTACTGCCCCATTCATCTTTGATCTATACAAAGTTGACTTCTAATGGGTAATCTGAAACTATTCTCACACCTTCTTCATGTCCTTGTTCTTAATATTTGAAGCGTTGTCTGATACTATGGCATTTGGCAAACCATAACGGCAAATGATGTTGTGCTACAAAAACTTAAGAACGTGGTTTCGTGTGATATTTGCATATGAAGCAGCTTCAACCCACTTTGTGAAGTAGTCGATTGCTACAAGAAAATACCGGTGCCCATTTGATGCCTTTGGAGAAATCATCCCAATAACATCAATGCCCCACAGAGAAAGGCCATGGTGATGTCATGCTATGCAACTCACTTGGTGGTGCAAGCTTATTATTAGCATATATTTGACACAAATGGCACCTCTTGACATGTACACAGCAATCATGCTCCATCGTCGACTAGTAATATCCCAATCGCAGTATTTTCCTTGCAAGCATGTGCCCATTCATATGTGGCCCACAAACTCCTCCATGAACTATTTCTATCAATCTTTCTGCTTTGGCCTTGGTGACGCATCTAAGTAGGACATTATTGTAGGATCTCTTGTATAACTACCCACCACTTAGTAGAAAATGTCCTGCCAACCTCTATATTGTCTTTTTTTTCAGTAGAAGTAGCCCCTTCTAGCCAACTCCGATCATTCAAGAAATTTCTGATATCTTGAAACCACAGTGTTTCTTCTTCTTGTATTCCTTCTAGAACAAGACAGTAAGCTGGTTCATCTCTGACTTCAATTTCAAGTGGTTGAATGTCTACCCCTTCTGGAATACTAACCATTGAAGCCAATGTCGCCAAAGCGTCTGCAAATTGATTCTTGGACCTTGGCATATAACTAAAGGAAATTCGAGTAAATTTATTACTTATTTCTTCCAAATACTGGTGATATGGGGTTAATTTGTGATCTTTGGTTTTTCATTCACTGGTTGTTTGGAAGATGATAAGACTTGAATCTTTGTATATGTCAAGTTTCTGAACATCATGATCTAAGGCAGCTTGCAATCCAATTATACACGCTTCATATTCTGCGATGTTGTTTGTACACTGAAACCTCAATTTTACTGTGATTGGGATATGCAAATCATCTAGCTTTACCAGAATTACTCCGATTCCATTTCAATTCATATTTGCAACCCCATCAAAGAACATCTGCCAGGAGTTTTCACTTTCTTCTTCTTCAGCAAATAAAATAGCCTCATCAGGAAAATTTGTTTTAAGAGGCTCGCAATCTGTTAGAGGGTGCTCGGCTAGGTGATCAGCAATTGCTTGACCTTTAATCACCTTCTAAGTGACATATGTAAGGTCAAGTTCCGAAAGCAAAAGCTGCCATCTCGCTGTTCTACCAATTAATGTCGGCTTCTCTACAAGAACTTTAGAGGATCCATTCTGGATATCAGCAGCGTCGAATAGCTTAGGAAATAATGTCTAAGCCTTTGAGTTGCCCAGACCAAAGCACAACAAGTCTTTTCCAAAGGCGAATATCTAGTCTCATAATCTGTAAATTTCTTGCTCAAATAATAGATAGCCTTTTCTTTTCTGCCTGTCTCATCGTGCTGTCCCAATACACACCCCATTGATGTCTCCAAAACTAACAAGTAAAGGATCAGTGGTCTCCCAGGAATTGGCAGTACTAGAACAGGTGGATTCAAAAGATACCCCTTTATCTTGTCAAAAGCTTGCTAGCAATCATCATTCCACACTGTTGGGTTGTTCTTTCTTAAAAGCTTGAAAATTGGTTCACAAATAGCAGTGAGCTATGCTATGAACTAGGGCTGCAACTCGGTCCGGGTAAAACCGAATCCGAACCGATCCAAACCGACTTCGATTCGGTTTGGTTCGGTTTTTTATATGTTTGGTTCGGTTTTGGATTCAAAATCTCCAAACCGAATTAAATCGGTTCGGTTCTGGGTTGTGTGATCGGGTAAACCGAACCGAACCGAATTGAACCGAAAATACATATATATATATATATATATATATATATATATATATATATATATATATATATAATTTTACCCTTAAAATTTTAACATATTACAAAAGAACCTCTTCTCTCTTAAATGACTAAATATCTCCCAAACCCTAAACCCGACCTGCCTCCATTCTCTCCCCCTTCTCTTCGTCTGCTCTCTCACCGGCATTGGGTATCTCTCGCCCGGCCCTAAACCCGACCTGCCTCCATTCTCTCCCCCTTCTCTTCGTCTGCTCTCTCACCGGCATTGGGTATCTCTCGCCCGGCATTGGGTTGCTGCGACAGTCGACATTGGGGTCGTCGACATTGGGGTTCTCTCTCACGGGCATTTTGGTTTTTGACCTTCTCTCTCAATGCTTTTGGGGTTGCCAGTGAGTTCAGGTACCGGCAACCTCATCTTGCCAAATGCGTCACTAGATTACTGGCATCTAGATGCCGATTCAAACACTTAACAAACAAAAGGTTTAGGCATTACCTAGTCTAACGACTCCAACCTAGTGAATTCATCTGTATATTTCGCCATTCAAGGATTAGAGTGATGCCGCCTCTGAAATGGTTTCAATTTAATTTTGCATTAGAATCTTGAACTTCTCAATTTAAGTTATCTTCTTCGATTTGTTGTTATTTGAAACCATGGTTATAATTGTTTTTTATTGAGTGCCGTAATGTAGGTCGAAAATGGAGAAATAGAAATATCAGAAATTGATATTTGCAAAAAGCTATTGGGGCAAAGCCAAAGCCTTCATCCATGAGGTTCAAATGCGTTTCTTTCCCCCAAATTTAGAGTAAGTTTCATGGTTCAGAGATACCCGTTTGCTTCTATTTCTTTTTTCCATCTGTTTTTATTCCATAAGAAGTGGGGTTTTGGGTATAATTTTAGAACTGATGAAGCCAAGTCCACCGGTGCCGGAGAGAAAGTGAGAGAAGATGTGGAGAAGAGCTTGGGAATGAGCACATCTGCGGTTGAAGATACGACCAACTCCGCAGCTAAGGCGATGGGAGAAGCTGTGCACAAGACAATTGAGAAGGTGAAGAAGGTACATGACCATGATACATCTGGCCATTCGCATGAAGATCTATGATCAGAAAAGTGCCAGTGCATGCTCTCTTAAAAAAATAATTCTAGGTTACAGGTTCTAAATCTGTCGTCTGTACTCTTGTAGATTCATTATTTAATTCTGGTTATTTGCAAAATTCGGTTTGGTTTGGGTTGGGTTTCGGGTTTTGTATACAAAAATCGGTTCGGTTTCGGTTTGGGTTGTTCGGTTCTAAGGTCGGTTCGGTTCGGTTCCGAACTGACCATAAAAAACTTTGGTTTGGTCCTGGGTTGAGGCCAACCCGAACCAAACCGCACCGAGTTGCAGCCCTACTATGAACCGACTGATGTACTGAATTCTTTCAAGAAATCCCCTAACTTCTTTATCTATTCTGGGTGGTGGCATCTCAATAATTACTTTTGCTTTAGTCGGGTCAATCTCGATCCGTCTTCTGCTTACAATGAATCCAAGTATTTTTCCTGACGTGGCTCCAAAACGCACTTTGCCGGATTAAGCCCTAGACTGTATTTCCTTAGACGATCGAATACCTTCTTCAAATTGATCAAATGGTCATCTTCTTCACAAGATTTGGCAATCATATCATCAACATAAACCTCCATATCTTTGTGGATCATGTCATGGAAAAGTGCCATCATGGCTCTCTGATAGGTTGCCCCGGCATTCTTTAGTCCGAACAGCATGACTGTGTAGTGAAAGGTGCCCCAAGGCGTAATAAATGCATTTTTCTCTTGTCTTCCTTTATCATCTTGATTTGATTATACCCAGAGAATCCATCCATGAATGAAAACAGACTATGCATTACGATATTATCCACTAATATATTGATGTGTGGCAGAGGAAAATATCCTTTGGGCTTGCCTTGTTCAAATCTCTGTAATCCACACACATCCGGACCTTTTCATCTTTCTTTGGAACCGGCACGACATTGGCTAACCAATTAAGATATGTGGAAACTGCCAAAAATCCAGCTTGAAATTGTTTAACCACTTCATCTTTAAATTTTAAGGTCCATTCAGGTTTTAACCTCCTCAATTTCTGCTTAATTGGCTTCACTCCTAGCAGAATTGGTAGCCTGTGTACTACAATGTCTGTATCCAATCCTGGCATATTCCGATAAGACCATGCAAACACGTCCTTGTAATCGGCCAAGAATTGTGACATTTCTTTCTGCTGTAGATCAGACAAGCATGCACCAATCTTTACAATTTTTGGGTCCTCTTCAGTCCTAAGGTTTATGGAAACGGTTTCTTCAATATTAGGTTGAATACCCTTTTCACGACGCTCCCATTGATATGAAATTTCTTTTGGAAGGTCGTATTCTTCGGCATCGGTTTCCTCTTCGATCCCCATTAGGTCGAAGTCGAGCTCAAGGTCAAAGTCATATTCAACTTGTTATAATTCAGTTTGCATATATGGTTCATAAATAGTTTGGACCTTTTTGAAAGACTTAAATTTTCTAGAAAAGCTTGAAAAATCTTTTTGGGTTTTTTGAGAGCCTTCTGAAAAAGCTTTTCCTGAAGATGAAGGCTCACTATAACCTTCAGGAAAAGAGCATTCCACTAATGGAGTATTTTTTTAGTTGAAGGCCACGACTGATTGCCAACCAAACGTGGCCTCAAAAATTAAGGGAGTTTTCTCCATATTTTTCAAAACAAAGTCTTCTGGAGCAGGTGATAAAGTGCAAGCCTGCTCCTCCTCAAGCCCTGAATCTGATACCATCATTACTGGATTAGATATACTGCCCTTTTCTGCTTCGGGGCTGATTTTAGATACAACTTTATCTGGAATCTTTATTGTTTCCCAGTCAATAAAAGGCAACTCTTCTTTTTCTTTTTCTGTTTTTTCCTCTTTTCTTTCACTCTCTGCCATTGCAAAGAATGCCCCGGCTTCTTTTGTGAAATCTTGCTACTCTCATGGTAGTGGCTCAGGCTCACCTATGGCTTTGGGTGAAGAATGTGGGATGTAAGGCTGTAAAGTCGGGGTGTAAGGCTTTTTAAAAGGATTTGGGTTGAAGTATCGGGGTTTATACTGATCCATAGGAGGAGACGGTTGAATGTTATGAGAGGGTTTTGAAAAAGTCTCCCTTAAATGAGGGATCTTTCTTTGACTACTTTTCTCTTGATTTCCCTCTTCACCTTGTGTGCCTTCTCCACTTTCCTGGCTTTGCACCCAATCCTGCTCTAGGGGCCAGCTTCTTCACTTTTATGGGCTCCAACCTCCCTTGTAGATTGATTCCCAATCCCTTCCCCGAATGGAAATCATATTCTTTTAATACCTTCTTCACCATCCTTTTTGCACAAGTCAACTTCTCTTTATTTTTCTGACACCTCCTAGTATGAAGTTGGCCGTTTCGAATTGAAAAGAGTGAAACACAATTTTGTTGGCCGTTAGCTCAACATTAATAAATGGCACATCAGGTGGCACAATTGGGGGAATTAGATTCTCGGCTAGGACTGTTATCACCCTTTGCCCTCTTATATACTTCACTCTTTGGTGAAGAGTGGATGGTATTGCCCTAGCCGAGTGTATCCACGGCCTTCCTAGGAGCAGATTGAAGGCTGCTAGAATATCTATCACTTCGAATGTGATATTAAAGATATTCGGTCTGATGGTAATCAGCAGTTCAATCTCCCCTAAGGAGTGTGTCTTAGAGCTATCAAAAGCTCTCACGATCCTCCCATTTTGCTTGATCTTAGATTGATTCAGACTTAGCTTGACAAATGTAACCAACGGGCAGACATTTAAAGCCGACCCGTTGTCAATTAAAACACGGGCTATCATGCTACCCTTACAAAGCACAGTGACGTGCAAAGAATCTGCATGATAACACCCATTAGGGCTTATCTCACTCTCGTAAAAGCTTATAATGTTATGAGATAAGATCTTGCCGACCATCTTTCCAAGCTGGTCTGGATCAATAGTTTTCGGAACATGTGCACTCTGAAGCACCTTTATTAATGAGTCCCTATGCTTATCTGAATTAAGCAATAATCCCAGTATTGAAATCTGGGCAAGGACTTTATTTAACCGGTCCAAAATATTGAATTCACTTTTTTTTTTATTATTCTAATGAGGTCTGCCACCTCATTATCAACAACCTGGGGGGTGTCCTCTCCTATCTTGGCTTTCCCCTTCTGGTTCTTCTTTCCTTCTGTTTCTTTCTTTTTCCTTCTCTACTTCCTACTCATTTCCTTTCTGTTCATCTCTGACACATCTTCCAGATCTCATCATAAGATTCACCTCTTCTCTGCTTTGTTTCCCAACCACTGGAATGGTGGTTGTAATACCCTCGCTGTAATTCCATGGTACAGCCGATTCAGGATAAGAGGGTTTAGGAACGTTAATCACAAAAGGTGGCAGATGGGATTTTGATGTAGGAGTTGATGTGGGAGTAGGGTAGGAAGAAGGAATATCTATAACCAATGGAGAAAGTTGCCTTGGTTCCATTGGTTGAGAGGGTTTTGAGGTCATTGGGGAGAAAGAAGTGATTGATGCAGTGGTAGGGTCATAGTTGATGACCAATGGTGGTTTTGATGATAGAGTAGGTGGAGAAGCAGTAGGTGGATTGCAATTGATAACTATAGGGGGTTTAGAAACATTGATTTGGGCCATGAGAGATGAGACCCGGTTCAAAGAGGAGTTGATGTCCTCAGTAGCCTTGCCATTTTCTTTTCATCTAGAAATGACATTGATTTGTTCCTCTTCCTCTTCCTCTTCCTCTTCCTTATCAAAATGGACCTTTACAGAAGTCCTTATAAGTGCAATCAATTGCGAGGGATCAAAGGTCCTAACTTCGGAAGAGATGGCCCCCACGAAATTGGAGGGACTTGCCCCATTGTGTTGAGGCAAAGGATTTTGACCTATGTCATTTCTGGAGGGAGAGGGAGCAACCATGTTAAATGAGAGGGTTTTCTGATCGATCAAATCCTGGATGGCATGTTTTAAAGGCCAACACTTGTCTGTAGGGTGTCCTGGTGCACCCATATGATAGTCACAAGTGGTGGAGGGATCGAAGTTCTTTCCCTTTGAAGCATTAGGATTTGGTTCTTTCAAAGTAACATACCCTGCATTTAACAAGGTTGGCAATAACTGGGATGGGGTCACAGGAATAGGGGTAAAAACCCTGTTCCTTCTAGACGTCATCCATGCGTCTCTCTCCTCTTTTGAAAACACCTTTCTTTGGTTAGGCGGTGCTTGCTAAGGAACATTGATATTGAGAGGGTTTTGATAGGTAATTTGAGGTGGTTGGACTCGCATAGATGGGGGAGTAGAAACATTGATGTGGAGGGGTTTCTTTGAAGGTTGGGGCTGTACCATGTTCACATCCCCTTCTTTCCTTCCTCCATTTTTCTTAACTCCATTCCCCTTCTTCTGAGCAAAGGAGACGGAAGAATCCGACTAGCTGGCCACGGCAAAGTAATCTATGATTTTTCCGGATCTTATTCCATCCTCGATCCAGTCGGCCACTTGCACCAGAGCCGCAAAATTTGTGGTAGTCTATCCCACCAGATGATTGTAGAATGGCTGCCCCAGCGTTCCAATGAAGGTGGAGATCATTTCAGGTTCCATCATTGGTGGCCTGACTTGGGAAGCGGCCTCTCTCCACCTTTTGGTGTACTGTCTCACTGATTCTTCTCTTCCCTTGCTCATCCGCATCATGTCGTACCGATCTGGCATGATATTAGAGTTAAAACGATATTAAGCCAGGAAAGCATCAGCCAGATCCTTCCATCTCCTGATCTTGCTGTGGTCCACAGTTGCAAACCACCTTAAGGCAGCCCCAGTTAGACTCCTTTAAAATAGCTGGATCAAAATGCCGTCATCCCGGCCAAATTGGCATAGAGCCCCACAGTAGAGCTTCAGATGGCTCATAGGGCAGCCAATGCCGTCGTATTTGTCAAAGTCCGGGCACTTAAATTTAACCAGTAGGCATACATTTGGGTAGAGGCATAAGTCTTCAAAGTTTGTGCCTCCAAAAGCATTGACCCCCTTGACTTCCCTCAGCTCTTCTTGGATCAATTCTAGCCTGTCCAAGAATTTCTTCTCCATTTCCACCTTCATTCTCTCCTTCTCATATTCCCCTGTCTCCTTCCTGATCAGTATGGGTTCAGGGATAGGTTGGTGAGATTCAGGTTGAGGTTTGAGGATAGGCTGGGCTGGTGATGGAATGTTGGTCTGAGGTGGAGGTGCATTGTAGGATGAAGAGGCTTGGTGAGCCTGAGCCTGGGCTTGCTGTGCTTGAGTAGACAACAGGTTTTCCAGTAGTTTGGCAAGTTCCGCCACTTGCTCCTGCAACTGAGCGAAATCCTGAGCAGACACAGTCGATTGGTTCTCAGTTGGATTCATGATTGCAGTTCTCAGTCTTCGAGAGCACCTTGGAGTAATGATTGCAAGTAGCCGGAGACCTTGAAAGAAAGAATAAAAAACAATGTCAGTATTCTTTTAAGTCATATCCACACACCTATGAATGCATGCATGCAGGCTAAGTGAACATGAGTTTGGAATATTATATTTTTCTCTTTTTTTTTTTTGGATTTGGTTAAAATAACCTTCTTGAATGGAGTCGATTGATACAAAAAAGACCAACCAAAGAAAGTGTTGGAATATTTTAGGGCTTCCAACTTGTCCCACAAAATATGACATGCCTAAAGTAAAAGCCTTTAGACAAATCATGAATTGGAATTACTCAAGCTTCCAAGGGCTTATGAATTGGTTGGTACAAAAAAGACCAACCGAAGAAAGTGTTGGAATATTTTAGGGCTTCCAACATGTCCCACAAAATATGGCATGCCTAAAGTAAAAGCCTTTAGACAAATCATGAATTGGAACTCAAGCTTCCAAGGGCTTATGAAGATAAAATTCTGAAATTTCAGGCTTTCAGAGATCCTATGAGTTAAGGAATTACGCAGGCTTCCTTAGGCCTATACAAATTTCTTGGAATTAACGCATGCTTCCGAGGACTTATGAAGTTTTTTGAAGAATCTGGAATTTCAGGCTTCCAGTGGTCCTATGAGTTTTTAAATTGAGGCTTTAGAAGGCCTATGAGGTTTTGAAAATTTTCTAGAATTTCAGGCTTCCAGTAATCATATGAGTTAAATTTCTGAAATTCCAAGGCTTTCAGATGCCTAAAAAGGGTTATGGAATTACTCAGGCTTCCAAGGGCCTATGAAGTATTGAAAAATCTTAAATTCAAAGGCTTTTAGAGGCCCAAGATATTTTTGAACCCTCCTTAAAGTATTTGAGTTAAAAAGGAACTCAAGCAGCTTTTAAGAATAAGATTTGTTTTAAAATTTTGCTTTCATTCGATTTTTGAATGATTATTTGCTTAGAATTCAAAGGTTTCCAAGGGACCTATGATTTGAGAATCAAACCACTCATTGGAAGAAGTCTTAAAAGTTTGAGCACTTTATGATTAAAAACTTCTTACAGATTTTTTATTAGGATTTGCTCTTTTTAGAAATGGGTTGAGCTCCTTTTCCTTTATCCTTAAATTGAATTACACTTCAAAGCTTAAACTTAAAACATGTTTTGAAAGCTTAGTGTTATTTCCATGTTCAATTCTTAAGGTTGAAGTGTGATTGGGTTTATTGGTTTAAACCAATTTTCCATTAACCATTTGTTACCTATAAGATAGGTTAGATGCTCAAATTAGGTGAAAATTGCCTAACACGAGCTTAACCCTAAAATTGCAGTGCTTTACTTGATTTCTGGTTTAAACAGATTTTTACTTTGTCAATTGCACCCTTTAGGTAAGCTAATTGTTCAATTTAGGTGAAAAAAACCTAAAATGAACTTCACTCTTTGATTTGGATGAGTTTAGGGGGATTTGAATGCTATTTTCCCTTATATGACTTCATGTTATCTGTTTTATCATTTACAGATTAAGAGGAATCAGATCTGACTGCCGAAACTATCTGGAGCTTACATTAAGTCTGAAACCGCATACTCAGTATGATTTGGCCTTGACCGCATTTGAACTACAGTTAGGCCTAAACCACAGACTCAGAGGAGTTTCAAGCTTAAAAGCAAATTTTCAAAATTTGTCTTTCCTAATTGGTTTTATTAGTTTGATTACTTGTCTAAACTCACTGTTCGCCATTGAGTGGCTTCTTAACTATCCCAAATTGGATTTTTGACACTTCAAGTGTTTGCAAAGATGCATGTATTCCATGTAACTTGTAAAATTGATAAAAATATACAATACATATGTACAAAAAATAGCCTTCTCATGTCTTCAACAGAAATATAAGCCTACTTAAGAAGAGAAATAAAATACAAATTTGCCTTCAAGGGCATGAAACGATTACAATTTTGCCTTCTTGGGCTTGAAAAGCAAGATAAAATTCTTAGACTAAAATCAGAAAAAGGCTTTTGTACCAGCACCTCCTTGATGTTCTTTTCCTTTCAATTTTCCTACAAAAAGAGGATTAGTAGGATTCACACAAGAGAGGGCCTATACTCCCTCCAAAATTGGACACCATATGCATGGATTTTGGACATTAGGTTGCCTCCTATGAAGATTTGGGTAGAATGACATCTGAGAAGAGTTAAAACTCTTCCTATGGGCTACACCAATCCTAGGATACAGCAATTCCTTGGGAAAATAAAATCCCAACATATGGACACCATGAACTTGACTTTCAAAGCATGAAGGCAATTCTAAAATAAATAATGGAATTACCTTGTTACCTTGTGTTTACATTCAAAATGGTATCTATATCATAGCTTGGCCTTGGAACCCATGCAAAACAGCCTTCCCTCAATTACAAACCCAATTCCCATCGTAATTGGTTTACTTTGGCCAAAAACGTGTTTCTCCACCTTCAAGCGTAAGGGTTTTCGGTTTTGGCTTAATGGCAACTTAGATCTCAAGCCTAGTGTATGACCAGAATCCAAGATCCACAATGTCATCACATCATTAGCTCAAAGCTCTAAGGTGAATGTTTTCACTTTCGTTTTCCGAAGTAACGACCTCGGTGCACCAAACTACACACATTCGGGTTCAACTTCCTATAGGTGATAGGTAGGTTGTGTAAAAAAATAGAAAAGGTGCACATGTGCATTTGAAAAATAGGTCACATTCATCACAACGTCCCACCCTTGCCACTGTTTTTTGTAGCCGTGCATAAGCAACCACATTCACCAAGGCATGAAATAGAGATCATATTTGAAACTAATAAACACAAGTAAACATGGTAATTGAATCACCTAAACATGCTCATGCTAGCCATGCATTCATACAAACATGTAAGCATGTTATCATGTTATACAAAAAGACAACCGATCATGGTGAACATGGTTGAATTATTCAAAGTAGCCACCAAACATTCAGACCTCATGTTAATTATACTTATGATCAACACATGATATTTACAATACAAATCCAACATGCTATCATGATAACGAGATACCTAAGCATGGTTTGACAAGATAAATTTCCTAAACATGGTTCTAAACACAAACAAACACATGCATGACATGACCTATCCTCAAGGCTTTCAGATCATCTACAACAGATTTAAAACACATCAATATGCTTATTACAAACAAGAAAAATCAGCAAGCAATCATACAAAATATACACCAAACATGAACATGCAAGTAAATCATGGCTTAAATCCACAGTCCCCAGTGGAGTTGCCAGTTGTGAGACATGGAAAATCACCTAGATGACTTCCTCATCATCACACGGGGTTTACAAAAAGTTGAAGTCACCACCATTCAAGTTAAGGTGTGAATGGACACCAAAGAGATCATAAAATTGTAAAAATAGAGCCAAAGTAGCTTTTATTCATGGTCAAATCCAGGGATCAGGTAAGGGGATTAGGTTATGCGTAGGGGAAGGTGTTAGGCACCCCTACTCACCCACACAAGGTGGTTGCCATATGCTGCCCATGCTCAAGTAATTGCTTGCTAACTAACATCACTCAAAAGTGCTTAAAAAAGAACAAGCACTTGTGTGATTTTCTCATAAGAGTAGTCCAATTGATCTTGGACTCTCTCCATGAGTGCATCATCTCTAGGACATCATGATCAGGTAAAAATCAAAGTAAAGATTGAAGAAAATCAAATTAAAATAAATCTGGAAAAATAAAAAAAAGATGGACCTACATTAGCTTGAGAACTTCGATCAATCATAAATCCTTTGATTTAAATTCAAATCGATCAAAACCAAAGTCATTGGAAAGCTCGTATGAAGTAGAACACTTAGTGAGAAATTCAGCTCAATCCGATTTAAAACGAGAGAGAAATACTCAAGCAAATCTACTGCTATAAATCTGCAAAAGCGGCGAGTAACCAACTTTGGATCAAGGAGCAGTATCAATATCAGCAGGCATCCTGGAACGAGTGATACCCATGGTGGCCCTGCGAATAGGCAGACTCTGGATCAAGGGTCGGAATCGAGGATACCGAGCGGGCGATGCCGATACAAGTCTAACTATCAGACATCCGTAGGGGAGAGCAACAGATCTCTTAGGGTCCTCGTAAACCCCAAGAATAGTAGAAATGATCACCGAGGGAAGGTCGATGGAATCACCCTTCAGGAGGGCATAAAGAAAGAGGGAACGAGAACTAGGAAGAAAGGAAATGTCAGAAACAAGCTAAAGGTTCGTGAAAATGATCCTCAGGAGAAGACTAGTAGTGACAGGGAAGCTGGAAGTGCGAAGAGGTTCCACTCCATCATACTCCGTCGCCTCCCCTGTAAGGGAAGTAGTGATAGTAAAGAAGTCCGGTGTAGCCTCACCTGAATAAGGGTAGACAGGATGCTCTACCCTAGGAATATGAAGGCTAGTGGAAATAAAGTCAGGAGAAACCATGAATCTAGTGCCCCTAATATAGGAATAAAAAGAAGACCGGTTGGGAGAAATCTCAGGGATATTGCTGTAGAACTCCCTAACCAACTCTTCACATGTGGGAGCAAAACCACTAAAGAGGGATAGCCACCCTCTACCCTCAATCAGACTAAGGATGGTAGGAGCAAAGTCCTCAAATACAAGACTCCTCTCTAAGAGGATCGTCCTAAGACGGAAACGCGCATCATATTTTTCCTTCTCTATATTAGAATAAAATCTGACATCTCTCTGGTCCACCCTAGCTTTCTTAGAGGGATTCCATACTGAGGTTCTAGCCATCTAGGATTTGGAATAAAGAAGGATTGGAATAGAGATAAAGGAAATAAAAAGAGAACAAAGAAAATAAGAACATGAACAACACAAGGTTAGTTAGGAACAATTGCGCAAATAATTCAACAAAAATTCAGAAATCAAACTAGGATAAAAGTGTGCAATAATGGACTAGGAAAGTGCTAAAACAGGTCCTAAATTGAAACCATTTGATAGAAATTGAAAGAGAAACAAAATATCAAAAATCAGGCCGAGCACCTAAGATCGCTCAAGGAAATCTATTCGACGGTCGTGTTCTACTGCGAACAGAAATTGAGGTTTTCAAATGAAAATTCAACAAACGACTAAATCTCAAACTAAAACCAGTTTAAATCAATGCCATGAAACCTTCAGGGGGTGAAGGAACCAATTTTGACTAAATGCCCTTAAGATTTGAGCATCGATTGGAAAATTTTCGAAAAATCTAACCCTAGCCGTCGACCAACAATGAAAGAAATAAGTTGTGTTGCTATAAAAGATGAGTACAAGTGGAGAGACATACCTGTGAGTGGCGTTTGTTGGAGGTAGTGACGGATTGAGATCGGAGAAGGCGATCGCTGTAAGCACCTCATTTTTGCACCCCCGAAAGTGCCAGAAATGCAAACCCTAGACATAAAGTCAAACCCTAAGGGGTGAAAAGTTGACTTTTTGATCAAGTGATAATTGACCACCTAGCTTTACCTCAATGGATAGAGAATCCCGACACGGTTTCAACACAACTGAGTTTGCTGGAATCGGAGTCGGAATGAAGGATCTACAGGCCGGTCAAACTTGAGGGGGAGTCGAAAGTTGACTTTCTGCTAAACCCCGAACCAGGTGCTTACCCCCATGACCATTGGATAGAGGGCTCCGATACGGTTCTAACGCAACTAAGTTTGCTGGAATCGGAGTCCGGGTGAAGAGGATATGAGCTGTCGAAGTTTCTGAACAGCAGAAACTGGAAAACTGCACACGTGGCAGAGAGCTGCACACATAGCAAGAAACGCAAGAAAATATCTCGGGGATCAAATCCGTAAATATCAAAACACTCAAAAGATCCCAGGGACCAATCTGAAAATGTCTGAAAATATCTAAATAAAATGATATTTTTTCAAAATATCTCAGGGACTAAATCTGTAAATAGCCAAGAGTATCGGATTAAATAAAAAATGTCCAAGGACTAGATCTGTAAATTTCAGATTTTCCAGACAAATCAGCGGCTGAATTGAATTTCTTTAATCATTATGTCGCTCGCGTCGAGCTCCAGCTACTCGGCGTCAACCCGGCGAATACCTTTTTTTTCTCCTATAAAAGCCGAAGCCACCCTCTTGCAAAGGGTTGGCTTTTTCTTGATTGGCTCGACTCTGCTGTTTTTGTTTTCTTCTTCCCCACTCTGCCTGGTTCGAAACCCCTCTCCCAAGGCCACTCCTTGCTTCCACAACCACCCCACATCACTTGAAGCCCTTTCCACCCTTGGTTTCTCTCTTCCTCGTCAAACCCAAAGGAGAAAGACTCACTGTTGGTGTGGAGAGGAGCTGCTCCAGCAACCATTTGTGCTTCAAGGAGGTGCTCACTCCCCTCTAGGGTTTCAAAACCTCCAAGGTAATGTTCTCCCTTGTATTTTACACAGCATATCTAAGAGCGGATTCATTTTGCCATGTTTAGAAAGCTAAGTCTCTCCCAGGACCAGATCCGGTCTTCTGTTTTTTTAGTAGCTCATATGTGTTATTGTCCCATCTCCACGAGCATGGAAGTCCCTTAAGGTAAGAGCGACCTTATACGCAGTTCCATGGGAGAGTGCGAGGCATAGTCATGCGTATTTGGGGGTCACCCGTCTCATTGTTTTAGCTTGCTTTTGTTATTGGTTTTTTTTTTTGGAGGAGCATGTTCCTCTAACGCGAAGATCTAATGTTCCTCGATGTAAACCCCCTCTTCCCTTCGATTAGTTATATTCGTTTTGGTTTTCGGATTTGGACGTTTTCAAAGAGATTTTGATTCGGGATATGGAGTAGGCTAGTTTAACTTCGAATTGAGTTTAGATGTCTTTTGGGAGTGGAAGGAACACCGGGAAGGTGTTACAGAGATCGGAAATCAAACCAGCATCTGAGTTTTCAAAAAAAAAAAAGAGGATCGTGTTTCGTAAAGGGGTGTGCGCTGAGCTCGTACTAAGCTCGCGCCGAGCATTTTCTTTATGCGCTGAGCTCGCGCCGGGTGGTTTTCGCGTCCGCCGATTTCGCGCTGAGCTCGCGCCAACCCACGCTGACCATTCTGTGTCCCTTTTTTTGTGCACTCCGAGGCTTCGGCCTCTTAACTAGAAGCTTGTTTGGGGATGCCAGAAGCACCTTAAAGTGCACAAAAAACCTGTGGAGGTTATTCGGCAGTTTTTTTTAGGGTTTGGGAGTCCCCAGAGGTAAAAGTCCGAGGGGCTGTGGGTAGTCCATTTTGCTTTTTTTTTTTATACCCTGAGTTAGTGTGTTTGCTCATCCATGCTTTGTAATTAATTTCCAGTTTGTGAGTTTGCTTAACCTAGGGTCTAGCAGGTTGCTAAGTGTTGTTTGGTGCCCTTGATTTGACATTTTAATGCCATTGTTAAACTACGATAATCAAGCCAACAGGGTTTCCGGGTCATTCGGAAACCCAACTTGGGACATGGACCACCGGTCCAATTAGGTACATTAGTGGGCCTTCCAACGGGGCCCACCAAGCCCAACAAACTCTAAAGCATGCAAATAAACAAGTTAAGTAAAATTAACTGATTAAATCGGGCAGGCCAAACCTAATGCGGCCCACCCGAACCAAACTTGTGAAATGACGTTTGAAATGTGTGGTTTGGCTGAGACCGAGGGCAAGGGCCTACCGGGCCCGTCAAAGCCCACAAACCAACCAAGGGTTCAAAACCCTAACTTCACATAACCTGGGCTTTCAAGCCCAAACCTGGACTATGGGCCCCAAGCCCAATGTCCGACCCATTTTCTGGCAAACTTAACAAAGATAAATCTAAAACACTTTTGGCAACCATCATGGGGGCCCACCTAGGGGCCCGCAAACCCATGCAGACCCACCTTTTGCATGAAAATCACTTAAACCCCAACTTGAACAATTAAGTAAAATCAATTCATTCAACCTAAACCCAAAGGGCCTCTCAGGCTTAGACGGTGGCCCACCAGGGGAGACGTGGGCTTAACTAAGCCCGCCAAGGGATCCGCAGGCCTTCCAACGGGGCCTACCCAATCAGACTCAAATCACTCCAATCTAAAGAAAATAAAATCAAGCAAAGGGACCCACACCACTTTGGTTGTCCCGCAAGACTTAACCAAAATTGTGCATGTTGGGATAGGAATTGAGTGAGAGACCAAAAGTTGACTCAAACCAGGAAAACTATTGGACCCGTCAGCCGACGGAGTGGACTGGGATGTCTACGGACTTCCCCAGAGCACAACCAAGAACTTACTTAGAATCTCTAAGCCGTAAACCAGCATAATAGAAAAGTCTAGGCACCCAGATGTCTGCCTGCACCCCATCAGGTGATGGCGACTCCAATTTTTCCATTTTTACCAGTGCGGAAACCCTGCGCACAATCGCCAAGGGGAGCAGTGCCTAGCGAAGTTGAGCGTTGGTGAAATTTTCAGTCGATCGCGAGAGAGAGAGAGAGTGTGTGAGCATTAGTTTATAAAATCTTTCTTTTAAAACAAGCGCTAAGGAGAACGTGACTTAGGGTTTTAAACCCAAGTCAGCCATCCTCAGCATCCTCTGATTGAGGCATTGAGCGCCCAGTTTCTTTAGGTAATAATAAACTAAAAATTATACTTAGTTAATAGAAACAATAACAATAGTAGACAGAAATCACTTATACTAGTTCGTGAAAATAAGGTATATACATTGGGATATAGTAAAACTATAAGGTAAAATAATTATAATTGAAAACACTAAAAATCTCAATTAATATAAATTATAGAAGAATTTAAAACTTTATCTAAAATAATAATCAGTCTGTATAAGGAGTTATTCAGAAATTTTTATCATTGCAAACAAACACTTTTGATATATATATGTGTAGACACCCCAAATTGCACTACAAAATGAGAAAATAATGAAAACATGTAATTGGAATTTAAAACAGGCCAAAAATGCATGAAATTTAATAATTTAAGCGTTGCCCGTATTGTATCTACGGGCTGAGCGCGTCCGAATTTTGTATACGAGCACGCAACGCCCGTAGTACATATACGAACACCACTGGACCGTAAATCATTTACGGGTGCATTAGATTTGTGCGAATTTTATCCTTTCTCGATTTCTGAGCTTTATCTTTAGTCCAATATATCTTTAAGTGAGCGAATTATATCTTTTATTCGTTCGAAATATCCTTGTTGGCCATGGATGGGTATTATCCTTGTGTTTAACTCAATCTGAAACTCTATCATGCCAAACCTTGGACCAACCATGCCCCTGTGTTTGCCTATAAATAGAGGGCCTTTCCTCAAGCAAAAGGCCACAAAAATTTGAAGTCCAAGGAGCTCCAAGAGAAGAGAGGAATCCCTGCTGCTCTGCTTGCTCAATCCAGGTAAGTCCTTTTTCCCTTTTATTTTCTGTCTTCAATTCTAGAAGTAATAAGATCTTCTTTATTGCTGTAGAATAAGGCCATCTTTTATTCTGTATTCCTAAACTTGTCTCTAAGTACCTCAAGAGTCTCTCTAGCCGTAAAACGTGAAGAGAGAGCTAGGGGAAAGGGGAACAGGTGGATCCCTAAAATAGAACCCCATAATTAGTTTTTCTCCTTTTTTTAGAACAAAGCCTTTGGTTGTGTTTGTATCACCAAACCTATCTCCAAGTACCTCAAGAATCCTCTCTAGCCGTAAAACGTGAAGAGAGAGCTAGGGGAAAAGAGAA
This sequence comes from Buxus sempervirens, assembly GCA_947561395.2. NCBI lineage: Eukaryota > Viridiplantae > Streptophyta > Magnoliopsida > Buxales > Buxaceae > Buxus > Buxus sempervirens. The sequence continues at coordinate 294,834 of OX387187.1, read as the reverse complement.
CAGGTGGATCCGTAGGGTAGACCCCCATGTGCTATAATCTGTGAGATGTGGTTGCTTTGGATATCCTGCTAATGTTTTAATGATATTGTGATTGAATCTGGATTAATCCTATGAATCCATGATGTTTATAGCATGAGATCCCACTTTTTGCTAAAATTTGGATTTTCACCACCTTTGCACCTACAGCACTGTTTTCGTGATTTTTGGGATATTAGGCTAAGATCTTGGATCTATCATGATCAATATGATAGATTTGGATCCAGAAGCCTGAAAATAACTTCTAGGGTTTCATGATGTGGTTTTTGAGTCCTTTTTCATTATTGAGAGAAGACCCTACAGTCTAAGTTCTTCCATTTTGATGTTCTTCATCAACGTGGGTATTTTTGGCTTTGATTTCTTGATTTAATGTGAAATTTGGGCTATATCGATGTCCTGGAATGTTCGAGTTCAATTCTGAAATATTTTATAAAAATCATATTTTTCTAGATTTCTAGAATTTAACCTGAAACCAGATTTTTTAAGATTTCACTTTAAATTGGTTTTATTTGATTTTATCTCAATTTTATTTTAATCATGAAACCCTAGGAATGGTATGATCATATTTGAAAGTTCTGGATCAATCAGGCTATTCGTATGAAAAAACCATACAAATTTTTTTTATGATATTTCATGATTTTTATAGCAAGCCTTTTTTCCTTTATTTTAACATGAACAATACCTGGCAACCACCTTGTGTAGATGAATAGGGGTGCCTAACACCTTCCCCTGTTCATAACCTAATCCCCTTACCCATCTTTGGTTGTTTTTTGTATAGGGTTATTTTTACCCTAAATTTGCCTTTTTGTGCTTATTTGATATTTTGGTGTCCATTCACACCTAAACAGAATGGTGGTGACTCTATGTTTTTAACCAATCCCGTGGGATAATGAGGAAGTCATTGAATTGATTTTTTCCCATGTCTCACAACTGGCGACTCCACTGGGGACTTGAGGATTTCAGCCTTTTGGTTTTTGTTCATGTTTTTGATATTTTTAGATTTGCTTGCTATTTTGTGTTCTTAAGCATGTTGGGTATGTTTTAAATCTGAATTATTGCTTAAGAGTTCATGGGGGTAGAAACATGCTTAATTTTGATTTATAGGATTGTTTCTAGAAACAGGCGTAGGGGAGGTTCGTTTTGCTAAACCATGTTTATTTATTGTTATATTTTTATGATAGCATGTTTTAATTTTCAGCATGATCTCCATGATGATTTTTTGGTGTATAACATGATCACATGTTTGTATGATTTGGGGTGATTCTTGTGAGCATGTTTAGGTGCTATAGGATTGTTTTGTATATTTGTTTACTTTAAATACGCTTTCCTATTATGCCTTGGTTTGTATATGCATGGCTACGAAAAGAGTGGCAAGGGTTTGGGACGTTGTGAATGCACCCAATTTTTACAATGCACTGTGCACATTTTATTTTTTACACAACCTACCCATAACCTATAGGAAGTTGAATCCGAATGTGTGTAGCTTGGCGCAACGAGGTCGATACTTCTGTAACGCCCCGGTTTCGGGTCCAATTCCCAAAACCCGAGGTGTTATGGTAAGCAACAAAAGCAACTAAAATATGGAATAATTTAGAATTTTTTCTAACTTTATAATCAGAGTAAAAGCGGAAACTTGAATTCAAAATCTCTTTATTAATCAACAATTATAATATAAAAGGATTTCAATTATATGAGCAATCCTACATCTATATAGACTACCCAGCTACAACTAGCCTACAACTTGACGTCCTCACCAAGAGTACCATAAAAATGGAAGAAACCGGAGTGAGAATAAATCTCAACAAGTAGCAAGGTGGATGCATGAAATCAGTCCATGTTTATATAAAATAAGTCATGAGGTGTACGATTAAACCAACAACAACATCAACAAGGATAATTCCAAAGTTTAAATCCAATCCCATTAATACTATCAAAACACATCTCAATAACAATACCGATAAAACATCGAATGGTCAATGTCATGACTATTGTTTGAATTGATTAATTGACATGCCAAGTAGACACTCCACACCTCCGTGTACACAGTTCCGGCCTACTCAGAGTTTCAGACACTCTGAAATGACGGCCTACTCAGGGTTTCGTCATCCAATGCCGGCCTACTCAAGGTTTCGGCATTGACAACCAGGCCTAGTCAGGGTTTCTGGCTGCTCTACACCAGTCGTGACAACACACCAGGCCATGCAATTACATCAATAAACAATACCATCACATTACTAAGCTTAGACATGGATCCAGGACAAGCTAAATCAAAACAGAAAACCATCGTATAATCTCAACTCTGACATCACAATAAATCAATATGTTCAACATCATGTATAACACAACACAGCTCACCACATGTCCCTCTAGACCAGAACAGTACCTCATGTACTTTCAGTATTTCCTCCAATCTCATAACACATGCCCATTGGTAATAAAAGTCATTTACTCACACCAAAAGAAATCTTTACAATACATTTCAGAACTTGCCAACAAGTAAAACCAGGATTAAATAAATTCTCAAACAAGTACAGTGTTTAAACAAAGAGAAAACTAAAATAGGAACTCCTAGTATTAGGAACCAAAACATCGCCTACAGATAGCCCTAAAATTTACCTTGGAAGTTCCTAAGAATTTCCAGAATTTCCACTTAATATTTGTAAGCACCTCATTTTTGCGCTCCCAGAAAAACCAAAAATGCAAACCCTGGACAGAAAGTCAAATCCTAAGGGGTGAAAAGTTGACTTTTTGATCAAGTGAAAATTGGCCACCTCGCTTTATGCCATTGGATAGAGAATCTCGACACGGTTCCAACGCAACTAAGTTTGCAGGAATCGGGGTCCGGATGAAGGTTCTGCGGACGGTCAAACCTGAGCAGAGCCAAAAGTTGACTTTCTGCTAAAATCCGATCCAGATACCTTGCTCTATATCATTGGATAGAGAATCTCGACACGGTTCCAACGCAACTGAGTTTGCAGGAATCGGGGTCCGGATGAAGGTTCTGCCGGCGGTCAAACCTGAGCAGAGCCAAAAGTTGGCTTTCTGCTAAAATCCGATCCAGATACCTTGCTCTAAATCATTGGATAGAGAATCTCGACACGGTTCCAACGCAACTGAGTTTGCAGGAATCGGGGTCCAGACGAAGGATCTGCGGGCGATCAAACCTGAGCAGAGCCAAAAGTTGACTTTCTGCTAAAATCCGATCCAGAGGCCTACCCCTAGGTCATTGGATAGAGAATCTCGACACGGTTCCAATGCAACTGAGTTTGCAGGAATCGGGGTCCGGACGAAGGATCTACGGGCGGTCAAACCTGAGCAGAGCCAAAAGTTGACTTTCTGCTAAAATCCGATCCAGAGGCCTACCCCTAGGTCATTGGATAGAGAATCTCGGCACGGTTCCAATGCAACTGAGTTTGCAGGAATCGGGGTCCGGATGAAGGTTCTGCGGACGGTCAAACCTGAGCAGAGCCAAAAGTTGACTTTCTGCTAAAATCCGATCCAGATACCTTGCTCTATATCATTGGATAGAGAATCTCGACACGGTTCCAACGCAACTGAGTTTGCAGGAATCGGGGTCCGGACGAAGGTTCTGCGGGCGGTCAAACCTGAGCAGAGCCAAAAGTTGACTTTCTGCTAAAATCCGATCCGGAGGCCTACCCCTAGGTCATCGGATAGAGGGCTCCGATACGATTCTAATGCAACTGAGTTTGCCAAAATCGGAGCCCGGATGAAGAAAATATGAGCTGACAAAATTCTCGAGCAGCAAAACCGGCAATCTGCGCACGTGGCAAAAAGCTGCACACGTGGCGAGTTGCGCAGGAAAATATCTCAGGGATCAAATCCGTAAAATATCCAAATATACGAAATATCCCAGGGACTAAATCTGTAAAAATCCGAGAATATCGGATTGAATTGAAAATTACCAGGGACTAAATCTCAATTTCCCGATTTTTTAGACAAATGAGCGGCCGCATTTAATGATTTCTCATCATGCGGTCGCTCGAGCCAAGGTGGCAAGCAAGTGGGCACCCCCCTGTTTTTTCCCTTATATAAGCCGCACGACTTTTCGCGCAAAGGGTTCGGGATTTTTTTTTTCTAAGTGTTCGGATTTTTTGAGGGTGCAAAGAGTTTTAGGGTTGGAAGATTTTTCGGAAAAAAGCTAAGGGTTCGGACATTTTTTTTTCTGGATTCTTGAGGGTCCGAAGGGTTTTTGGTTTGTTCTCTTCTTCCCTCACCCGAAGCCCCCCTCTCTTCATCCCTGCTTGCCCCCCAAAAAAAACCCCAAGAGGCTCACCCTTCTTTGGTTCTTCTCCATTTCCACCCAAGCAAGTGGAAGCTTGCTACTGTTGGTGCGGTGAAGTGGAGGATCCCGCTGCTGTCCGGCTTCGAGGAGGCTCCCACATTCGGCTCCAGAACTCAAGAACCACCAGGTGAGGATCCCTGTTACTTTGGGTTACACATATATGAATATGCGATGTTCTTTTGTAAGCCGGTCTTATTCAGTGGTATGAAACCACTGCCATGAAAGCTTGCTATGTTTTTTCTTTCTTTTCACTTCCATCCGATGAAGACCGCCAAGTAAGGAAGAGGAAGATGCATGTTTTGCTCGCGTCGAAAAGGGAGCATGTTCCCCAAGTTCCCTTCATCTAATGTACCCCTGTAAACCCCCATTCTCCTTCCCTTCTCTCCGAAAGTCTGCATGCATGCACAGAGCTTAGGGACATGCGTAGGTGAAAAGAAATTAGGTTTCCATGTTGCATAGGCAATCTCTGTTTATTAGTGTTTTGTTCCTCTTGTTGTTTTATTGCTTGCTATATTTGCTAACATGCCCCCCAACCCCCTGCCGTATGCTGCTTGCACCTTGTGGTGTCCCTGTAAGCATGCTCCCATCACCCCATTAACTATCTGTAGTTAGGCCTGTGTTGTTTTGTGATAATCGGGCTTGGTTTTCCTTTTTTCAAGAGATATGGAGTGGTGTTTTTAAGTAGTTAGATTAAATCCAAAATTAGTTGGGAGGTGTTCTGGGCATGTTAGGAGGCTAGTGGAACAGTTACAGACCGAAAAAAATCGGCCAGAGATGGAGATCTCAAAATAACAGAGAGTTAAAAATCACAGTGAGTCGCCGCCCACTTGGCGCTCACTTAGGAAGTAGGCGCCCCTTTTATCTCACTACCCGCCGAGCTGGCGCCCACTTGGCGCTCAGCTCGCGCCCAGCTCGCGCCCACTTAAAACCATGCACAAATTCTGGCGCCCATCTCGCGCTCACCTCCCGCCCAGCTCGCGCTCACTTAGTATCGAGTGAGCGCTAGGTCAAAATTTTGCCCAAATTCTAGCGCCCATCTAGCGCTCACCTGGCGCTCACTTCAAGAAGTGAGCGCCTACCCTAAAACAGGCCGAATTGATATATTTTTGAAAAATTCCAAAAATGCCCTTTACTATACCGCGGGGGGCTTCGCCCCCCGCACCCCCACCCCCTTTGTTCACTGCCCATCCCCCACAGGGCCCCCGGGTACCTCCCCTTGGACCTAGCACAATGAGCCAGTTTCTTTTTTGACAGAGTGTCCATCTTGTGTTTTTTTCTATGATTATTGCTAGATGTGAATGCCATTTCCGAACCGGATAAACCAATAGGGTTTCTGGGTCACCCGGAAACCCAATGTGGGACTTGGACTCCCGGTCCAACTTGACTTCCAGTAGGCCTTCCAACGGGGCCCACCCAGCCCAATAAACACCAAAGCATGCCATTAAATAACTTAAGTAAAATGAACAATTTGAACCGGGCGGGCCAAACCCAATGCGGCCCACCCGAGCCTTGTTATGTGAAATTGATGCATGAATTGCGTGGTTTGGCCGAGACCAAGGGCAAGGGCCTACCCGGCCCGCCAAAGCCCACCAACCGAACCAAGGAAGGGTGCAAACCCTAATCTCTGGTAACTTGGGCTTACAAGCCCAGATTTGGACTACGGGCCCCAAGCCCAGTGTCCAACTCACTTTGGCAGATTAAAAAGATAAATCCAATAAAAATACTTGGCCACCATGTGGGCCCACCTTAGGGGCCCACAAACCAGTCCGGCCCACTTGTCCATGAAAAACACTTAATCTTCAAATCTGAACTTAAAGTAAAATCAATTGAACTAACCAAAGCCCAAAGGACCTCTCAGGCTAGACTGAGGTCCACAAGGGTACACGGGCTTGACTAAGCCCACCAAGGATACCGTGGGCCTTCCAACAGGGCCCACCCAACCAGACCCAGATCACCTAATTAAACAAGATAAAAGCAATTAAAGGGACCCACACCACTCAGGTGGTCCCGCCAGACTTAACCAAACTGCATATCGGATTAGGAATCGGGTGAGACCAATGGAAGCTGACTCAAACCAGGGAACCCACGGGACCCGTCATCCGACGGGGTGGACTAGGGTGTCTATGGGCTTCCCCAGACTGCAACTGAGAACAGACTTAGAATCTCAAAGCCACAGACCCTACTAGACAAGACTAGGCACCCAGGTGTCCGCCTGCACCCCATTAGGCGGTGGCGACTCCGAATTCCCACGTGCCGCGTTTCCCACGCGCGCACAATATTCTCAGAGTAATTGAATAGGTAATAATGTTTCTAAAGTCCTAAGCAAGTTATTAGTTAAGTGCTTGAACCCTCAAATCATCAAAACCCAGCTTGGTTTGGTCAAAACTCTACTTCGGCCAATTTTAGGACCATGCGCTGACCTCCAGCGCTAGGCGCGAGGTCGGCAGATAGGTCGTGTTTTAAAAATATTAGGATGCGCTTACTTAACTCGAGTGGGCGCGAGCTAGGCGCGAACTTCGCATACGTTTCGCGCGAGATGAGCGGATAGAAATCAAGTCCGCGCGAGCTAGGCGCGAACTAAGCGCGAGCTTGACGAATAGGGGAAAAGTCCTTGCGCCCACTACTTGCAGTTGGCGCCAGTTAGCGCCAACTCGGCGAATACTAACCTGGATTTTCTACTCTCTGTTATTTCCAGATCAACACGACTGGCCGGACTTTTTCTCGCTATAACGATTTTCCCAGTCTCCTAATATCCCCAGAAGACATTTAAACCATTTTTGAAATTAATCTAAATACATTTTTATTTATCATCATTAGTACTAAAGAAACTCATGCTCGGACCTTCTCGAGAAATCACTCATGCATCAGAATAAACTCACGAAGAAAATATGAAATCCCAGTTTTAAAACGATGCTACTCACATCTTGGTAATTAAAATTTAACTAAGGTTTCTTTCTTATTCAACCCACCCATGAACAACACTTTTCTTGATTCAAAAAAAAAGATTCAGATCACCAAATCAAAACTTTATAAACATCTAACTTTTCCAATGAAATCTAACTTAAGAACCAATACGATCAATCATCAAAAACACAAGAAAATATGCAATTCCTCCAGTTTCAAGTGTTTGCTACTTGCCTTTTTAATGAACTCAGATTTTTCAGAACTTCTTCCGTGCCCGTTTTTGGATCTCGACCGGACCCTTATAAACATCTCCAATTTAGATCTCCACCGTTCAGTTTGAAGTCCTCCAGGAGTAGAACAAAACCCTAAAATTACAGCCCATTCCAACGGTTGGATCTTTCTATCTCACTGTTCGAAGTTGGCTAGTTGGCCATCTCTGCAACTCCTTTTTCTTCCAAAATCTAATTTTCCACCAACTTCTGGGTTAATTCGCACCACCTTATTCTTCACATCAATCTTAACCATATAATGTACTTGGATTAATACCTATCTTCTCAATATTTAGGCTTATTTAATTTACTTTATTTTAGGAAAATCCGGGGTTTTACAACTTCGGAAAGCGAAAGTGAAAACATTCACCTTAGAACTTTGGGCCAATGATGTGATGATAACGTGGATCTGTGATTCGATTCTGGTCATCACTAGGCTTGAGTGCTAAGTTTTCATTAAGCCAAAACCCAAAGCCCCTACGCTTGAAGGTGGAGATACACGTTTTTTGGCTAAAGTACACAATTACGTGGGGATAGGGGTTTGTAATTGTGAGAAGGCCGTTTGCATGGTTCGCAAGCCAAGGCATAATGCGGATGCCATATTGAAGGTAAACAAGGTAACCTTAATTTTTGCATTATTTTCATGTCATAGGGGTGTCATGGTGTCCATCAGTTTGGGATAAAATTGGTCTCAAATAGGCATGTTTCCTAAAATTGGTGTAGCCCATAAGAAGAGTTTTTAACTCTATTCAGGATCAAGCCCACCCAATGTTCATACAAGAGGCAACCAAAGGGTACCATACCCCTAAATATGTTGTCAATTTGGAGGGAACATGTGCCCTCCTAAACATGTATTTTTGCAAATAGGTCAAAGTCCACTTTGGGACAATTTAGAAGCCTAGCAAGGGTGAACCGTATGTTTGGATGAGCAATTAAAGTGATCAAATCATGTAAAAACTGAAAAAAAACAGAAAAGAGCTCCGTAAACCGCATTCATTACACGGGCTAAGCTCGCCCGTATTGGTTTTACAGGCTGGGCTCGGCCGTGTTTACTATATGGTCACGGCTTGCTCGCAATTTAAATACGGGCAAGGCCAGACCGTACTGTATATGCAGTCTTAGCGGAAAATTCAATTTTAATCAATTTTTCCCACTAAATCTTGTTCCTTTAACCTTTAAATGATGATAAAGGGAAATGAGTTTGAATAAAATGCTTCAAAAAAATAATAAATAAATAAATAAAATGTGAAAGAAAATATTTTTGGCCTGTGAAAGCCTTTGAATTTCAGAAAATCCTTGGGCCTCTGAAAGCCTTTGAATTTCAGATTTTTTCTCAAAAATCTTTGCGCCTCCAAAAGCTTTTGAATTTCAGACCCTTTTTAAAAATATCCCTGGGCCTCTAAAAGCCTTTGAATTACAGAGCTTTTTCCTCTGGGCCTCTGAAAGCCTTTGAATTTCAAACTTTTTCTCAAAAAATCTCCAGGCGTCTAAAAGCCTTTGAATTTCAGACCTTTTTCAAAAATATCCCTGGGCCTCTGAAAGCCTTTGAATTTTAGATCTTTTTCCTTGGGCCTCTGAAAACCTTTGAATTTCAGATCTTTTTCCTTTGGGCCTCTGAAAGCCTTTGAATTCCAGATGTTTTTCCTTTAGGCCTCTGAAAGCCTTTGAATTTCAGATCTTTTTCCTCGGGCCTCTGAAAGCCTTTGAATTTCAAACCTTTTACAAAAATATCCTTGGGCCTCTGAACGCCTTTGAATTTCAGACATTTTACAAAAATATCCCTGGGCCTCTGAAAGCCTTTGAATTTCAGACCTTTTCCAAAAATATCCCTGGGCCTCTGAAAGCCTTTAAATTTCAAACCTTTTCCAAAAATACCCCCGGGCCCCTGAAAGACTTTGAATTTCAGATCCTTTTCTTTTTTTTTGTGGGACCTTTTGGAAGCCCTAGAATTTTCCAACAATTCAATTAAAAAGAAAAAAAGAAGCAAATAAAGAAACAAATCCAAACTCGTGTTCACCCAGCTTGCACATAGGCATTCATAGGCTTGTGAATGAGATTAAATTGGCACTAATATTTTCTCTTTATTCAATCCAGGTACCAATACACTTGCAGTCATAGCTCCTGTAACCAGATCAAGAGCTCGAGCCATGAATCCTATTGAGACTGAAGCTGATGCTCCTTACCCAGATATTGTCTTGCTACATGAGCAAGTGGCAGGGCTAGCCCGAATGCTAGAAAACATACTATCAGTGCAGGCCCAACAAGTGCAAGCCCAAAATCAAGCATCCACTTCCAACCCAGCACCTCCACCCCAAATCAACATTCCACCTCCGATTCAACTTATTCCTGAACCCATTTATGAACCCACCCCTGAACCTATACTGATCAGGGATGAGACAGTGGAATCAGACAAATAAAAGGAAAAAGAAAGGATGAGGGAAGAAGTTGAAAGGAAGTTCATGCAAAGACTGGAAATGATCCAAGACGAACTGAGGGAGGTTAAAGGCGTGAACAACTTTGGGGGCACCAATTTTGAAGACTTATGCCTATACCCCAACGTGAACCTACCAGCCAAGTTCAAGTGCCCAGACCTGGACAAATATGATGGCACTGGCTGCCCCATGAGTCATCTGAAGTTGTACTGCGGTGCCCTATGCCAGTTCGGGTGGGAAGAGGGCGTCTTGATTCAGCTCTTCCAAAGGAGCTTAACTGAAACTGCATAGAGATGGTTCGCCACTTTAGACCATGGAAAGATCAGAAGATGGAAGGACCTAGCAAATGCCTTCCTAGCTCAGTACCAGTTTAATTCAGAGATCGTGCCAGACAGGTACGATGTAATGAGAATGAGTAAGGCAAGGGACGAATCTGTAAGGCAGTATGCCGAAAGATGGAGGGAGACGGCCTCTCAGGTCAGGCCACACATGCTAGAGTAAGAAATGATTTCCACTTTCATCAGTACATTGGGTCAACCATTCTACAGTCACCTGGTGGGTCAGACCACCACTAATTTTGCGGCTTTGGTACAAGTGGCCGACCGAATCGAGGACGGAATCAGGTCGGGTAAAATAGTTGACCACTCTGCTATGGTCAGTCAGCAGGACCCCAATCTAAAGAAAGGAAGTGAGTTGAAAAAGAATAGGAACAAGAAAGAAGGGGAGGTGAACATGGTGCAGCCACCATCAGGCCCTAACAAGCCCATACAAATCAACATACCTACTCATTTTCCTACTCCATCTGCTCCATCTACCCAGGCACCCATGAAGGTTAATGTTCTAGCAGCACCCTCAGACCAAAATAGGGTTTTCACCCCTATTCCAATGACTCCTTCTCAGTTGCTTCCTACTTTATTGCAAGTAGGGTATATCACCTTCAAAGAACCCAATCTGAATGCATCCAAGGGGAGAAATTATGACCCCTCCACCACTTGTGATTTCCACATGGGTGCACCTGGGCACTCTACCGACAAGTGTTGGCCATTGAAACACACCATTCAGGATTTTCTTGACCAAAATACTCTGTCTTTCAATACAGGGGCTCCTAATCCTCCCAGAACAAATATTGGACAAAACCCTTTACCTCAGCATCATGGGGCAGGCCCATCTAATGTCATAGGGGTCATTTCTTCTGATGAAATAACCTTTGACCCATCCCAATTAATTGCTCCAGTACGGACAACGGTCAAAGTTTATTTTGACAGAAGAAATAGCAATAAAGAAATAAATGTAATTTCAAAAGAGAATGATCGTGCTGCTGAGAGCATTAGCTCTTCTATGGACCGGGTCTCATCTCTCATAGCCCAAATGAATATTGCAAAGCCGCCTTTGGTTATCAATTGCAACCCATCCACCCATTTTTCACCCACTTTATCAAAACCACCACTGGTCATAAATTGTGACCATCTCAATGCATCAGTCACTTCTGTAACCCCTCAACTAAAACAACTTCCACCATTGGTTGTTATTCCTCTTACTCAAATTTCATCATCCAAGTCCAAACTTCCTCCCTTGGTGATAAATGTCACAAAACCTTCTTACTCTGAATTAACTGTACCATGGAACTACAGCGAAAGCTTCACCACAACATTTCCTGCAGTTGAGGCAGAAAACAAGAAAGAAGTGAACCTGATGATGAGATCGGGAAAATGCACAAGTGAGGGAGAGAAACAGAAAGAAAATGGGAAGGAAGAAGCTGAGAAAGAGGAAACAAAAGGAAAGGCTAAGGTAGGGGAAGATACCCCTTAGGTAATTGACAGTGAGGCTGCTGACCTCATTAAAAGCATAAAAAAGAGTGAGTTCAATGTTGTCGAGCAATTGAACAAAGTCCCTGCCCAGATCTCAATACTGGGCTTATTGTTAAATTCTGAAAAACATAGGGACTCCTTGTTAAGGATACTTCAGGGGGCACATGTGCCTAAAAACATTGAACCAGACCAACTAGGCCGGATGGTTGGGCAGATTTTATCCCACAATGTTATAACTTTTTCTGAGACTGAAATCAGCCCATCAAGGTATCATCATGTTGATCCTTTGCACATAGCTGTGCTCAGTAAGGGTTGCATGATAGCCCGGGTCTTGATTGATAATGGGTCGGCTCTGAATGTCTACCCTTTAATTACCTTTGTTAGGCTCGGTCTTCAGCAAAATAAAATAAAACAAAATGAAAGAATCATAAGAGCATTTGATAGCTCTAAAACACACTCCCTAGAGGAGGTTGAACTGCTGGTCACTATTGGACCATATATTTTTAACATCACATTTGAAGTGATGGATATACCGGCGGCCTTCAACCTACTCCTAGGAAGGCCGTAGATTCATACAGCTAGGGTTATACCATGTACCCTCCACCAAAGAGTCAAATATATTAGAGGGCAAAAGGTGATTACTGTCCTAGCTGAAAACTTGGTTCCTCCCATGTGGTCCCTTGATGTACCCTACATAAACATGGAAATGACTGCAGACAAGATGACATTTCACTCTTTCCAGTTTGAAACTGTTAATTTTATGCCTGGGGGGTATCAGGAAAAGGAAGGGAAATTGACTAGTGCTGAGAAGATGGTCAAGAAAGTGTTGGGAAAGTACAATTTCCACCCGGGGAAAGGTCTGGGGGTTAATCTGCAAGGAAGGATAGAACCGGTAAAGATTAAGAAGATGGTCCATAGTGCAGGATTGGGGTCCAAGACAAGGAATTGGAAAATACAGAGGCAGATGGGAGACATGAAATTCCCTCACATCAGGGAAACTTTTCCAAAGCTTTCTCATATGATTCAGCTGTCTCCTCCCAGGATCAGTCCAAAACCCCATACTATAACATCAACCCATTCCAGAAACCTAAATCCTCAACCGTGCAACCATATGTTCCACCTTCACCTCCACAAGCATTGGGTGGGCCTGGGCCACATACAGAACAGGAGCATGATTTTTCCGAGGACGTTGGAGCCTTTTTTGCCATGACAGAAGGCAACCAAGAAGAATGAGTAGAGGAGCTACCCTTCATTGATTGGGCTGCAGTAGAAGTTCCATTTGGGACAAGCCCTATAGAAGAAGCAGGCAATGCAACTCACCTAGTACTGGTGATTTCAGATGCGGACCCTGAGCTTGAGGAGCAGGCTTGTACCCCTGCCCCAGATTCTTTTATTCTGAACAATTGGGAGGAAACTCCCCTTACTTTTGAAGCCGCATTTGTTTGGCAAACAGACATGGCTTCCAAAAAAAAACTCCATTAGTGGAATGCCCTTTTCCTGAAGGTTTTAATGAGCCTTCGTCTTCAGGAAAAGATTTTTTAGAAGGTTCTCAAAAAAACACAAAAAGATTTTTCAATTTTTTTCTAGAAAAATTAAATTTTTCAAAAAGGTCCAAACCACTTATGAACCATATAAGCAAACGGAATTGGATCAGGTTGAGTATGACTTCGACCTCAAGCTCGACTTTGACCTAATGGGGGTTGAAGAAGAGATCAAGGATGAAGAAGACGACCCTCCAAAAGAAATCACATATCAATTGGAGCGTCATGAAAAGGGGGTCCAACCCAATATTGAAGAGACCATATCAATAAACCTAGAGACTGAAGATGACCCGAAAATAGTGAAGATTGGGGTATGTCTATCTGAGGTACAACGTGATGAAATGATACGGTTCTTGGCTGATTATGAAGATGTATTCGCATGGCCGTATCGGGATATGCCAGGGTTAGACACGAACATGGTTGTGCACACGCTACCAATTCTACCAGATGTTGAGCCAATTAAACAGAAACTGAGAAGGTTAAAACCTGAATGGACATTGAAGGTCAAAGATGAAGTGATTAAACAATTCCAAGCTGGATTCTTGGCGATCTCTACGTACCCTGAATGGCTTGCAAATATAGTGCTAGTGCCAAAGAAGGATGGAAATGTCCGAATGTGTGTAGACTACAAAGACATGAATAAGGCAAGCCCAAAGGACGATTTTCCACTTCCACACATCGACATCTTGGTGGACAACACTGCTGTACATAGCCTGTTCTCATTCATGGATGGCTTCTCTGGGTACAATCAAATTAAGATGGCTAAGGAGGACCAAGAAAAAACAACCTTCATTACACCTTGGGGTACCTTCCACTACACTGTCATGCAATTTGGGCTTAAAAACGTCGGGGCAACCTAGCAACGGGCCATGACAACATTATTCCACGATATGATCCATAAGGAGATGGAGGTCTATGTGGATGATATGATAGCCAAATCATGTGAAGAAGAAAACCACCTGATCAACTTGAAGAAGGTGTTTGACCGGCTCAAGAAATACAGTCTAAGGCTTAACCCTGCGAAATGCGTCTTTGGGGCTACGTTAGGAAAATTATTGGGCTTTATAGTAAGCAGAAGGGGAATTGAGATTGACCCAGCTAAAGCTAAAGCAATCATTGAAATGCCATCACCTAAAATGGAGAAGGAAGTTCGTGGTTTTTTTGGAAGGATTCAGTACATAAGCCAGTTCATAGCACAGCTTACTGCTATCTGTGAATCAGTCTTCAAGCTTCTAAGAAAGAATAACCCGACGGTCTGGAATGACGATTGCCAAGAAGCCTTCGACACAATAAAGGAGTATTTATTGAATCCACCTATGCTAGTGCCAACAACTCCAGGAAGACCATTGATTTTATACTTGTCAGTTTTGGAGACATCAATGGGGTGTGTCTTGGGACAGCATGACAACACAGGCAGAAAGGAAAGGGCAATTTACTACCTAAGCAAGAAGTTTACAGAATATGAAGCCAAGTACTCTCCTTTGGAAAAGACCTGTAGTGCTTTAGTATGGGCAACTCAGAGATTGAGGCATTATTTCCTTAGTCACTCCACAATATTGATATCCCGAATGGACCCTTTGAAGTATCTATTTGAAAAATCGGCTTTAACTGGCAGACCGGCAAAGTGGCAGCTGTTACTCTCTGAATTTGATCTCACATACATCACTCAGAAGGCCATTAAGGGTCAAGCCATTGCTGATCACTTAGCTGCACACCTTCTACCAGAATACCAACCCTTAAAGACCAACTTTCCTGATGAGGCAATCCTGTTTACTGAAGAAGAAGAAGGTGAAAGCACTTGGCAAATGTTCTTTGATGGGACCGCCAACATGAACGAAAATGGAATAGGGGCAGTTTTGATCAAGCCAGATGGGGAATACATCCCAATCGCAGTAAAACTGAGGTTCCAGTGCACAAACAATATTGCAGAGTATGAGGCATGTATAATCGGGTTGCAAGCTGCCTTAGACCATGAAGTGGAGGAACTTGATGTATATGGAGATTCGAGTCTTATCATCTTCCAAACAACTGGTGAATGGAAAATCAAGGATCACAAACTGATCCCCTATCACCAGTATTTGAAAGAAATAAGCACTAAATTTACCCGAATCTCCTTCAATTATATGCCAAGGGCCAAAAATCAGTTTGCAGATGCTCTAGCAACATTGGCTTCAATGGTCAGTATGCCAGAAGGTGTTGATATTATACCACTGGAAATTGAAGTCAGAGATGAACCAGCTTATTGCCTTGTTCTAGAAGAAACCCCAGAAGAAGAAGTACCTTGGTTTCAAGATATTAAGAACTTCCTAAATGATCGAAGTCTGCCAGAAAACGTCACTTCTACTGAGAAAAGAACAATACAAAGGTTGGCAGGTCAGATTTTACTAAGTGGTGGGCAGTTGTACAAAAGATCACACAACGATATCCTACTCAGATGTGTTGCCAAGACTGAGTCAGAAAGGTTAGTTGAAATTGCACATGGAGGAGTTTGTGGACCCCATATGAACGGGCACATGCTTACCAAGAAGATTCTGCGATTGGAATATTACTGGTCGACCATGGAGCACGATTGTTATATACATGTCAAAAGGTGTCATCTTTGCCAAGTATATGCTGATAATAAGAATGCACCTCCAAGTGAATTGCACAACATGACATCTCCATGGCCCTTCTCCATGTGGGGTATAGAAGTCATTGGAATGATCTCTCCAAAGGCATCAAATGGACACAGGTTTATACTTGTAGCAATTGATTACTTCACCAAGTGGGTAGAGGCAGCTTCATATGCAAATATCACAAGTAGCCACGTTCTTAAATTTTTAAAGCACAACATCATCTGTCGCTACGGTTTGCCAAGTGTCATAGTATCAGACAATGCTTCAAACCTTAAGAACAAGGACATGAGGAAGATGTGTGAATAATTTCAGATTACCCATCACAAATCAGCTCCATACAGACCTAAGATGAATGGGGCAGTAAAAGCAGCAAATAAGAACATAAAGAAAATCATTCAGAAGATGGTAGTGAGTTTCAAAGATTGGCATGAAATGTTACCACTTGCTCTACATGCTTACAGAACCTCGATTCGGACTTCTACAGGGGCAACCCCGTACTCCTTGGTCCAAGGAATGGAAGCAGTTTTACCAGTGGAAGTGGAAATACCTTCACTAAGAGTGCTAATGGAAGCTAAATTAGAAGAAGCTGAATGGATACAATCAAGACATGATCAACTCAATTTGATAGAGGAAAAGCGTTTGAAAGTGTTGTGTCATGGCCAATTGTATCAGAAGAGAATGGCCAGGGCTTACAATAAGAAGGTGAAGCCCAGAACTTTCCAAGAAGGAAATTTAATATTGAAGAAAATTTTACCCTTTCTGGAAGACCCTCGTGGAAAATTCAAACCAAATTAGGAGGGGCCTTATGTGGTCAAGAAGGTCCTATCAGGGGGTGCTCTCATCTTAACAGAAATGGATGGGAAAGATTTTCCTGAGCCAATTAACTCTGATTCAGTAAAGAGATATTTTCCTTGAATGAATATTACTAGGAAATGATCTGAGGCCATTTTTCCTGATTTACCAAAATTTTTATCCTTAGTCAAGCCAATTTGAGCCTGTTCGTCTTCTTTGATAAACCTAAACTGGACTTACAGTCTTATACTGGGGCAAAGTCAATAGGGGCAAAAAGAAAAAAAAGAAAAAGAAGAAAAAATAGGGACAAAT
This sequence comes from Buxus sempervirens, assembly GCA_947561395.2. Lineage (NCBI taxonomy): Eukaryota > Viridiplantae > Streptophyta > Magnoliopsida > Buxales > Buxaceae > Buxus > Buxus sempervirens. Next base: position 277,822 of record OX387187.1, on the reverse strand, counting down.
GAAAGCCAAATACAAAAAAAAAAGGAATGGGGTCAAGTTCATCATGACTGTAAGTCCAGTTGACCTATTTTCACACTTGGAAAATTTTGAGCCTTTAATACCTTTTCTTTCATAAACCGAGCTTAGCCTTTGTTTCTTCCTATTTTTAAGCCCTCGGTGATTTTAGTATATTCATTCAACTTTCAGAGTAAGATTGGTGATGACGGAATGCAGAAGCCGGCCCTAGGGAAAATCGTAATTGGCGCTAGGGGCAATAGGGGCAAAAAGAAAAAAAAAGAAAAGAAAAAAAAAGAATCAAAGGTTGAGTTGATCATGTGGTCCAAATCTGAAATCCGCATGAACAGCAGATTAGCAGGGTCAGTCATGAAGGAAAAGCCATTTGGGGATGATTCTAAAGGTCACAGGATAGACAGATTTGGTCTCTCCCTATTGCTTGGCCTACCCTTTTCATTGTTCAAACTGATTTTAATTCCTTTAATTATATGTGATCAAGTGTTTTGGATCAGCTTTCAAAAAAAAAAACTATACTTTGGCCAGTGATGAGAAATCAAATACTTTTTCATAAAACTTCTATTTTTACAAGCATCTGAGAATTCTGAGGCTAATAATATAAAACCTACTTTTGAATTAAATCTATTGTCTCTCCACTATTGGAGTTTGCTTTGTATAAAGGTATGAAAAAAAAAAGAAAAGAAAAAAAGAATCTAATCCCTATTCCCTAACTACTCCTCAAGCTCCCTAATCCTAGCTACCTGAGTTGCAATGATTCCAGAAGCTCCCTCTGCATCGGGATCACTCAAAAAGGAGATGATCTCATCTGAAAGTGATTGCTTGATCTTCAATGCCCTAAGGTCAGCCAAGGAATCCTGATATTTCTTCCGCATCGCTCGGACTTCAAAGCGACGAGCCTGTCTTTGTTCTTCAAGTTTCTTCTCCATGGCAATGCGGCAAGACCTCTGCTCTTCAAGTTGCCTTTCCAGATCAATACCCTTTATCCTGAGTTCTTGTGCTTCTCGTACCCAAATTTGTTGAAGCCGCTTGTGGGTTGCCCTTTTAAACTCCAAAATGTCCTCATAAGTTGGGGGAAGAACTACAGGAGGATCCTCTAGTACTGGGGCATGACTCTGCACCTGCTCTTTGATCCAGAAATGATAGTCCTTCACATGGGATTCAGAAAAGACTGGACCCTGCAGAAAGCGAACATAGGACCACTCATTCATTAATTGAGCATTTAGCCCCATGGTGACTAATGTAAGTGGCCCTACAAGGCTCTCATAGCTAGTTTGGATCATAATTCCCTGAGTCGCTCCAAACTGTCGAAGAACCCTCAAAGGAAGATAGAGAACAGTAGATTTTAAGCCTGCCAGGACCAGAAAGTTCCTATCTTTGAAGCTGATCACTGTCTCTGGATTGGGCTGATAAGTGCCAGGCCATCTCACTTGATCATCCTGAAGAGTACCCACGAAAGTGAACCATCCCTGCTTGCCGCCCTAGATATTAGGATACCCCCTGTTGCTCATCAAAACAGGAACTTTCAATCTTGGAAAGAAGCGGCGAGTTATCTCTTCAACCTGACTCAGGTGGTCAAGCAACCAAAGCTGCAAAAAAAGGGAGTATTTCAATTTATTTTAAAGAAAAAAAAGAGAAAAGAAAAAGAAGAAAAAGAAAAAAAAAAGAGAAGAAGAAAAAAAAAGGGGAAAGAAAAAAAAAGAAGAAAAAGAGAAGAAGAAGAAGAAGAAAAAAAGAAAGAAAAGAAGGAAAAAAAAGAAGAGAGAAAAAAAAAACTATTTCCTTTTTTCACCTGTAGGATAGGGGCGCAGGCAAGGAAGCATTTCTTCTTTCTGAAATAGCAGTCAATCAGAGTCTGGTATATCTCTGCCAATATCATAGGAGCCAATCTCTCACGTTTCCTAACCTGGCAGATAACTGAGATAAGAGCCAAGTCAACCTGGTCATCACCCCGTGGAAAGAGCAACTGGTTGACCACTATCAAAGTCAAAGCATTAAACCTGGCATCCTTGTCCCCACTCCTTAGAAGTTTTTCAGTCAGAAAGGTCTTGGACAAGGTCAATAGTGTATCAGAATTTCCTAAGTCCTTCTTCCCTAAACCTAAGAAGGTGGAGGCCTCCTTTTTGTAGCTAGGCTTTAGGGGCGGGTTCACCACTTTTTCAAAAAACCTTAAGCCAAGGATGGTTTCAATTTCTTCTATGGTAGGAATCATCTCTTTGTCATCAAAGCGGAAGAGATTCAATTCAGGTACCCAGTGTCCAATCAAAGCTTCATTGATTTCCCACTTAAAGGGAATTTTAGGGAGGTGTAGGGTGTAGCCTAAGTGGATGGAATCCCAGCGAATTTCCTCATCAAGGGTCATGGAGTTAACCCACCTATCATAGAAGGATTCCACAACATTGTACCTAGTAAGATTAAGAGGTTTTGATCTAACCGGTTGTCTTACAGGAGGAGATTCATTGGCAGAAGAGAAAGGGGCGAGGGAAGCCATGGAAGCACCAAAGAAGCCAAGGAAAACAGAAAACTGAAGGCTCAGAGAGTTTTCAAACTATTAAAAGTGTCACAATGACGTGCCCCTTGAGTTTATATAGAAAATTCGAAAAGGCTGCAACATCCGTATTTAAAATACGGGCAAGGCGTGCCCGTAATAAAATTACGAGCACTGCTTGCCCGCATTTAAAATACGGATTATTCGGAAAAATGCAAAAAAATGGGAAATTTTAATTTCATTACTTTCCCAAGTTTCACATGTCCCTGCTTTAACATATATCATGCAAGAAAAGCTAGAAATAAAAGAAAAAAAGGAGCATAAATGAATAAAAATGAATCAAATTTCTTTTATATATATGAAGGTATACATCAATTTGTCAAATACAAAGGTACATGAAGAATCCTAATCTACTGTGCCTTTGCAGGTCTATCTCCTCTGCCTCGAGATCGTCGACGCCCAAAGACTATTGGCACTTTATCACAAGCAAAGATACGCTCCCTCCTGCAGCCCAAAATAGATTGAATGTCATACAAATACAAGAATAGAAGTCAAGTGCATAGAAGAAACATACCTTGAGTCAGCTGAAGAAGCAGGGGCAGACCCCGAGAGATCTACGTCTCTAGCAGACTCAAGATCAGGATCTGCAGGAATGGACTCAACTGCAAGATCAGCGCTAATAGCAGGCTCAGAGCTGGAGTCGGCACCTCTGGAACATCGATCACAGGTGGAGGGTCTATCACAGCCTCAGTAGCAGCAGTCTCTACCCCAGGCACCTCCTCGGTCACAGCAACCTCCTCGGTCGGCTCCACCACAGCAACCCCCTCAACAGACTCCATCTCTATATCTACACCAGTGGACGCATCAGGAGCGGTCTCTGGGGCTGGAGCAGACTCTGGCACATCCACAGCAGTAGGAGCAACATCAGCCTCGATCTCAAGCTCTGCTGCAGGTGCCTCTACCGATCTAGGAGAAGTCACGAACTCCACCCGTGCCACAGAGAAAACCTCACCACGAAGGTGCATAGGCACAGATGAAGCAGGTGAAGAAGGGCTGGCTATGTCCTCCTGTAAATAAGAAAGGAAATTTTAGTCAGAACAGGATAAGCAGATATAAAAGCAGGAATGGAAAGAGGTGAAAGAATTAACCTAGGTATGAGAGGGACCCGCTTGGTCCTGTGCACCAGAAGGGCCCACCTGGCCCTGTGCCCTGGCAAGCTGTCCCCAGAGGTCGGAAATAGTAATGTAGAGGGCGTCCCGCTATGCAATAGCAGCATCTCGCTGACGCTCTATATCAGCATATCGAGATCGGATCTCTGCCAACTGAGCCTCCTGAAAGAGAAGAGAAGGTGTCAGAAAATGCCAAGTTCAAATAAAATATAAGAATAGAAGATCAAAAAGGAGAAGGCATACCGTCGTATCGTAGGCCCTAATCACTACTCCTCCTATCTCCGTGACTCCGCCACGGACAGGCATGGGTGGCATAAGGCACCCGACTGAAGCTCGCCTGAACTAGGCATCATAGTCACCCTCCTCCAATAATGTCTCTGCCTTAATCCAATCTAGGAACTGGGCAGGATCAACAGGCATAGAAGGAAAGGAGGGGGTAGTATCTGGAGGAATGGCAGGAATCCAAGGCTCTCCAACATGCTGATAAAAGAAGCGCTCGCCGCAATACCCGATGCTGCCCATCTGATCAATAAAGAACTGATATCTCTGACGTCTCTGGTCAGGGGCAAAGGCATCATCTTTAGACGCATGCAGGGCCAGCACCTCATGAATGTCCTCCATCCTAGGGACGAACAGCTGAAAAACAGAAAGAATAATATTAGACATGTGATTCAGGAAGGAAAAAAGAGGAGGGAGGAAGAATTAAAGAAGATTACCTCGGACCGATATAGCATGTCCAGGTGGTCCCGGGCAGACCTAGGACGACTCTTTTCAGAGTCGTACTCCACATGACACCATCTACGAGCCATGGGATATGTCTCCTCTGGCATCGTAGAGGTAGGGCGGAAATAGGGAATATAAACCCTAGCAAAGAACTACAAAAAGAAGGAAAAGGGTCAGAAGAATAGAAAAAGAGGAAAAGAGAGAGAAAGAGAAAGAAGGAGAAGAGAAATAGATATTTCACCTGCAGGAAGGGCCAGAAGAATCTGCACCCAACTCCAGCTCCTCTGGAAGTAGAGAGACCGCTAACTGACCGGCGCAGACCAGCCAGAATGGTACCAAAAATGAGCAGGCCCCATGCATACCTCCTCGCTCACTAAAGATCTCCCAATAAGCTCAAAAAATGAGGACTGACAGAAGTCGTGTCCTCTGGGAAGAAGCAAGAGCCCATCATATACAGAAAAATGAAGCGGAAACCAAATGGAAAAGCTGGATCACCAGCGGCAAGCTGGCCAAGCTGCCTCCCCCGGAAGGTCTCTCTCAACCAAGTCAGAGACAATCTCGCTCTCCCTCTATCCCATGCCTCCGGAGGCAGCACAATATACCCAAGATAAGAGGCGATCTCCTCAGCATCCGGCATCACCATCTCGGGAATAATATCACCGATCATCCTAATCTCGGTGATAAGCGTGAAGTCAGACGGCCGGATCCCAATCTCAACATCTGGAAAGTGGAAGCTCAGTGTCTTTGGGAAGAACCTCTCGAGCAGTGCAGCAATAAGGGCTCTATCCAAGCGCACATCAGGAATGGTGATGAAGAAGCCAAAGCCATACAAGCCTAGCTCCCGGCGATAAGCTGAACTGCAATCTCCAATAAATCTAATAAAGCTAGCCTAGCTCCCTCTATAATGAGACATGGGATACTCCAAAGGGATGTCTGCCCTAATACACGCTGAGGGATGAGTCCTCAAGCCATGCAAAAGATCAGTATCCCTAATCTGGGCAGCAACCGCATCAGGGACCTCAACCCTGGTCCGGGCCTCATCTCTACCATGGCCTCCTTTGCGGCCTCCTCTACGGCCCTCATCATAGCCTCCGTCTCTACCTCCACTTCGGCGCCTGCTACGGCTCCTATCTCGGCCTGAAGCCTCAACTGCCGGCTAAGGAAATAATAGAAAGGGAGAAAGAATCAGGGTGATGAATTTTGTGAAGGAATGTGAAATTTCAGAAAGGTTAAAGTATGCCTCTGGGGTCGCCTCACGCGAATCCCCAGAAGGAAGATCAAGGATATCAGAATCGGAATCCCTCGCTGCCCTCGAAGACAAGGCCACATCAGTGGGATCCCTCCAAACCCTGGAGGAAGAGGGCTCATCTGCAGGATCCCTAGAAGCTGAATGAATACGAGCCATCTACGGTTCAAATCAGGGAGATGTCCATTATTCTTATTCAAACTTTCATTGCTTGATTTTCATTTTTACTAAGTTTACAGAAAAAAGAAAAATGGAAAATGGAAAAAATGATTCAGAAATTCCTGACTAAATCAGGAGTTGATTTCAAGAAATTTTTTAGGAAGTTCAATTATCTTCTAGTGGCTTGTTTTAGTTGCTTATGCTTAATCATATCTTTTTGTTTGGTTTCATGACAAGCAAAGTAGATGATAACAAGGAAAAGGCAGAATGCTACTCTAAGCAGTAAGATGGGATAGTCAGTGTGGAGTGTGTGAGATATAGCAGCACCTTATGCATAAAGTCAGAATCAGAAATATCATGCAAAGTCAGTGACTCAATATCTCAAGCTAAGAGTAATCAGTTGGCAAGAAATTCAGTCCAATTTGCCAATGACAAAAAGAATCAGAACTTTAATTGGAAACAGACAAGATTGAAGCAGAAATCCAGTCTCTCAATCAGAAAAATTGCAAGTATCAGTTCAGTGGTATAATTTGAAAGAAAGTCAGCAGGTCACAATAATCAATAAACCGGCATTTGGAGCTTTCAATCATTCAAGAATGCAATCAAGCAAGAATAGAAAAAAATGCAGAGAATCCAAGTGGTCAAGCATGAATTAAGAAATTATCAGAAGGCATGCCTGGTTGCAGATACAGATAAATTCCCAAATGGTAAACATGGAATTGGGGATTATTCTCAAACCATAAACAGTGAGTCAAATTCGTGCATGAACCAGACTTGATGCTATTACTGTTTGTGCTTACTAGAAGAGAGGTTCGGTCACTTACCTGTTTCGACCGAAATAGGAAATTTTGTTAAACCTCAAGGAGTGCTCACGACCGTTTGGAAATGATTAGAAGCACACTAAGAACTTGGTCACAGCCGAACAGTGGTCACCGGAAATGATGCTTGAGTTACCGGAGAAGAGGGGTAATCGGATTGCAATCCCCAGTAATGATGAACCAGACTGTTCCAACAATAAAAGAGGGAGTCGAGACTCACGGTTGAGGGAGGAGAACAGTGGTCGCCGGAATAGAAAAGATGAAGATCGCCGGAGAACAAGAGTCGCCGGAGAAGACGAAGTCGGGCATTGTTGGAGAAGAAGACCGGAAAAGAAGATACGGGCAAAGGAAAAATAAGGCAAAATGCGAGCAGAAGAGAAAGAAGAGTCACGGCCGTGGTTAAGTAAAATCCCAAAATCCGTCAAAGCAATACGGTCCACAGGTACCCGTAAAGGTAATACGGTCCACTTCGCCCATATCCAAATTACAGGCATCATCTGCCCGTAATGCAAATACGGGCGAAGCAGAAAATTGCATATTTTATTATTTTCTCCACACTTTTTAGGAGATTAATGTTTATATTTGTTGTAAGTTGCAAGAATTGCCACCTTACCCACTTTTGCTTAAAAATTTTGTCTCAAATCTCACTTCATAGCCACGAGTGCTCAGTGAAAGGAGAGAGGAGGATTTGCCCCTTAAGGTTAGGGACTTTTCAGCAAATCTGCCACACAAATACTTTTTCCAAAATCATCCATTTAATCCTTGCAAAATGCAATTAGTTAGATAAAGATCTCAAAAACTGCAATTGGTGGGTCTTTTTGCTCTCTGCTTGTAATTGGTTCCAATTACTAGCAAAGAGGGGGCAGTTGTAGACACCCCAAATTGCACTACAAAATGAGAAAATAATGAAAACAAGTAATTGGGATTTAAAACAGACCAAAAATGCATGAAATTCAATAATTTGAGCGTTGCCCGTATTGTATCTATGGGCTTAGCGCGCCCGAATTTTGTATACGGGCACGCAGCGCCCGTAATACATATACGGACACCACTGGACCGTAAATCATTTACGGGCGCATTAGATTTGTGCGAATTTTATCCTTTCTCGATTTCTGAGCTTTATCTTTAGTCCAATATATCTTTAAGTGAGCAAATTATATCTTCTATTCGTTTGAAATACCCTTGTTGGCCATGGATGGGCATTATCCTTGTGTTTAACTCAATCTGAAACTCTATCTTGCCAAACCTTGGACCAACCATGCTCCTGTGTTTGCCTATAAATAGAGGGCCTTTCCTCAAGCAAAATGCCACAAAAATTTGAAGTCCAAGGAGCTCCAAGAGAAGAGAGGAATCCCTGCTGCTCTGCTTGCTCAATCCAGGTAAGTCCTTTTTCCCTTTTATTTTCTGTCTTCAATTCTAGAAGTAATAAGATCTTCTTTATTGCTGTAGAATAAGGCCATCTTTTATTTTGTATTCCTAAACTTGTCTCTAAGTACCTCAAGAGTCTCTCTAGCCGTAAAACGTGAAGAGAGAGCTAGGGGAAAGGGGAATAGGTGGATCCGTAAAATAGAATCCCATAATCAGTTTTTCTCCTTTTTTTAAAACAAAGCCTTTGATTGTGTTTGTATCACCAAACCTATCTCCAAGTACCTCAAGAATCCTCTCTAGCCGTAAAACGTGAAGAGAGAGCTAGGGGAAAAGAGAACAGGTGGATCCGTAGGGTAGACCCCCATGTGCTCTAATTTGTGAGATGTGGTTGCTTTGGATATCCTGCTAATGTTTTAATGATCTTGTGATTGAATCTGGATTAATCCTATGAATCCATGATGTTTATAGCACGAGATCCCACTTTTTGCTAAAATTTGGATTTTCACCACCTTTGCACCTACAGCACTGTTTTCGTGATTTTTGGGATATTAGGCTAAGATCTTGGATCTATCATGATCAATATGATAGATTTGGATCCAGAAGCCTGAAAATAACTTCTAGGGTTTCATGATGTGGTTTTTGAGTCCTTTTTCATTATTGAGAGAGACCCTACGGTCTAAGTTCTCCCCTTTTGATGTTCTTCATCAACGTGGGTATTTTTGGTTTTGATTTCTTGATTTAATGTGAAATTTGGGCTATATCGATGTCCTGGAATGTTCGAGTTCAATTCTGAAATATTTTATAAAAATCATATTTTTCTAGATTTCTAGAATTTAACCTGAAACTAGATTTTTGAAGATTTCACTTTAGATTGGTTTTATTTGATTTTATCTCAATTTAATTTTAATCATGAAACCCTAGGAATGGTATGATCATATTTGAAAGTTCTGGATCAATCAGGCTATTTGTATGAAAAAACCATACAATTTTGTCTTTTTTATGATTTTTCATGATTTTTATAGCAAGCCTTTTTTTCCTTTATTTTATAATGAACAATACCTGGAAACCACCTTGTGTGGATGAATAGGGGTGCCTAACACCTTCCCCTGTTCATAACCTAATCCCCTTACCCATCTCTGGTTGTTTTTTTATAGGGTTAATTTTACCCTAAATTTGCCTTTTGTGCTTATTTGATATTTTGGTGTCCATTCACACATAAACAGAATGGTGGTGACTCTGTGTTTTTAGCCAATCCCGTGTGATGATGAGGAAGTCATTGAATTGATTTTTTCCCATGTCTCACAATATGCTATCTCACAGATTCCTGATTAGAACTAATTGACATACAAGATAATATATTTGATCGTATATATGTATCTGAGATTGAATGTATAATTAAATTATTATTGTTGAATATTGTCTGTTTTTCGCTGAGCCAGTTGCATTAGGACATGCCCGAAGTGTAGTGAAGCAGTACGTAATGTGGAACTGCATTTGAGTGTGAATCCTTATGCAATATGGGATATGTATTAGTATGAATAGGTGTGTGTAAATATATATTGTGGATGCAGTATTTTAATACAAGTTAAGCTATGAGGAATCTGTAATTTTCTTCTCGAGCTTGCATATAAGAGGACGCGGTTATATGTACAAATTGATGATAGAAGATTTGCAGAATTCTTCTACAGTATTTTTGAAGTTAAATTATATTTTGAGAAATGAAATTGAAATGATAGAAACTTTGAATTGTTTTGAGTTTCTGAAATATTGTTATGAAGTATAGAATGAAGACGATTGTTTCAAATTTTGAGGACGAATTTTTTGTTAGGTTAGTAGGATGTAAAACCCCGAATTTTCACATAATAAATAAATAAATAATAAATAAATGAAAAATATGAGTTTAAGTCCTAGTACAAATAAAAGTGAAGATTTAGAAGATAAGTAATTCGAATAAGTAATAAGTTGTAAATAAAGAAAGAATTTTGGGGAAACTAGCATAAAAGGGTATTTTGGTAATTTTCAGAAAATGGTAATTAATAAATAGATCATTAAATAATAACTAGGATTAGAAAATAGAAGAAAATAATTTATTTAGAAAAATTAGAAATTAAAAGGAAGTAATAAAAGCCTAAATGAGGAAAAAGGGTAATTAGGAGATTTTAAGTCTTAATTGGGAGAAAAAGTAATTAATTTGGGTGTTAGGTGATATTTAGTGATTAAGTAATTATTATGCATGAAATTAGGCTGTAAGGAGTGTTTAAGTAATAAGAAACTTAATTAGTATTGTTTAAGTAAAAATATAGAAGGTGGAGAAAAAGTAGGAATTAAATTAGAAGATGTTAGACTTTAATTAGACCTTGGTTGGGTTAGCCCAAATTAAAGGAACCTATTAGGGCTGGTTTAGGACTTCTAAAGCCAAGTATAAATAGAAGAGTAATGTGAGACAAGAGAGAATTTTTGTGGATTAAAATATGAGAGAAAAGAGGAGGAAGAAGAGAAGAAGGCTGCTGTTGGAGATATCCGACCAGCCATCTTCAAATCGAGATCATGGAAAATCCGTACAATGGATCAACTTCAAATTTGGAAGTTTTGATCTTCACTCATGGAACTACAATGTGAACGGTGGCGATTTGAATTGGAGAACTCTAGGTTGGTGCGTTTGGAAGCAAAAGTTGGGTCTAGAATTAGAAACTTCAAAGGAAGATGGATTTTAGCGTATAAGGCAAGTAGTAACCCTTGAAAACTGGAGGAACTGCATGGTTTCGTTTTCTATGATTTGATATGGTTTGAATGGATTAGTCGGAACCGGATTTACATGGAATCAAATGTTTTATACTATAGGATTTTGTATTCTTGAAGGATTGGTTAAAGTAATGAAGAAAACTTGGTTTAATCATGCAAATAATTGTAGGATGGTATTTAATTGAAACAAATTAATCTAGAAGGCTTTAGGTATGTTTTAGAATGTTAGTAGATTAATTTAGACCAATGAAACATATAACAAAAGCATAAAAATCCGAACTTGGTAAATCTGAAAATTTACAACAGAAATTTACACGAGCGCCTAGGACCGCTCAAGACCGCCTAGCCTGCAGAGGTAGGCGCTCTCTTCAGTAATTTTAGATTTTGGGGATTTTGTGATATGAATAAATATCCAATAATTTTTATGATAAGTTAAGCAAACTAACATCTTTAATAAGACCTAATTAAAGTATAAAAATTTATAAAATTATATTTTGTAAATAAACAAGTAATTAGAGGTTTTAAGGATAGGTTAGAATATGAAAGGAGCTAAATGGAAGGTAAAACAATGGGAATAATAATAGCTTGTATTTATGGATTAAAATTACCTTCTAAACTATATTTTAGGTCTATAGAATATGCTGGAAATTAAAAATACAAAAGAATTGAAATAAATACAATCTTAGGTATTATGATGGGAAATTGGATTCTAATAAAGGGATTCGTAAGGAGAACTTTAGCAAGACTTGAATTACTTTTGGTTTGTACTTTAAATATGAATATTGGTTTCTGGAATTGCATAAACTCAGATTTTATCAGATTTATGATACATAAGTTTTATTCTGAATATAATTGGGAAATTGCATATGTTATTCTGAAAAAGGCTTTATTTGGATTTTAAAGATTGAATCATGGTTTTCTCTTGGAATTGAATATTTGGGTATGGATTGGTATGTGGTATGATGTTATTCACTTTTCTTCAACAGTTGGGTGATACGGCTTCTGTGATTGAGTTGATACTCGCTTTTACTGCAGACATGGGTAATCCTCTGTGTAGAGATGTGCAATCCTTTACAGGTAAAAGTGTGTATGTCTCCTACAGTAGCGTGTCCTCCCGTATATGGTTTTATCGTGGTTTGTGTCAGTGGGCTTAGCTGTATATGGATCCATAGGTTGGCTGGTTAGCTAAGTGGTATTTGGTTTGGGTTGAGTTACTCCTTTGTGCGAGCGCGCTTCCTTTGCAAGTTAGTTTGCATTGGGGGGTCCTATGTCTGTAGGGTCATTTTGAGCCTCGCTGGTGATTCCTATACATTTGGATAAGCGGCCACCTCAATGTTCATGATTCCGAGGCTGTATGCTGGTGGTACATTCCTACTTTGTTGAGTTCGTGCGCAATAAGTTGGTGACTATGGCTCTTGTCTAAGCTGATCTTCATGGGGCTTGAGTATCATTAGTAGCACTGCCCCTAAGCCGCACGGTGGGATAGCATTTAGTTGAGTGTCATCTCAAATACTTATCATCGTTGTGAGTCCTGCAATGGCACGAGTTTTATCGCTTTTGTTGGTTTTACCTCGATAACATCTTTTGCTGGTATTTACGTATGATTACATGTCTTATCGGCTTATTTGGATTCAGCGTTGATAACTTGAATTTCTTGCCTTATCGTTGATTAATCGCATACCTCATGACTATTTGCTTACATTGGACTGTTTCTAATTGCATGCACCTACTACTTGCTGAGATGTAAATCTCAATCCGTTTTCTCCTATTTTTCAGGTTGCTTGAAGATATCGCAAAGATGGGGTTTATTTGATGCGTAGAATTGTAAATGTTATTATTGGTCATATTTTGATTACAAATGTTATTGTAAACTGAAATTATTAAATTGGATAAAGAATTGTTTTATTTTCCACCAAAACTCTAATGTAATTAATTACTTTTAAAATTATTGTGAATCTTAGTTTGTATCTGACCCCAGCTTCGTGGTAACACCTCGAGTTTGGTTGTTGAACCAGACTTGGGTTGTTATAGTAGTGAACCAAGTTCGAGTTAAGTGTCGATTTGCACTGACCCGGGTTCGGGGCATTACAGACCCCACATCCAGTGCGGTCGCAACCGCACATACAATGTGGTCTAAACCAAATGACCAAATACCGCATTATATATGCGGTCAACACCTTTTTTTGAATATTTTTGAGTTTTTAACACTTGTCAAAGCTCAAACAAATCATTTGAAATTCATTTTCATTATTATAGTGAAATTTGGGGTGTCTACAGTCCACCACAACCCAAATAGCATCATGATGATTACGGGTTAGAGGTAAACCCAAAATGAAATCCATAAACACATTCTCCCACTTCCAGCTTCCAAGAGGCAATGGCTGAAGAAGCCCTGGTGGTTTCGATGTTCTGCCTTCACTTGTTGGCAGATTGCACATCTAGCTACAAATTTTGCCACTTCATTCTTCATATTCTCCCACCAATACACCTTCCGAATGTCATTATACATCTTATTGCCTCCTGGATGCACAGTGTATCTAGACTTGTGAGCTTCTCTCATAATCTCTTCTCTAATCCCTCCTTCTTTAGGTACACAAATCCTACCCTTAAATCTGATACTACCATCGGCATGCACAACCCAATTTGGCCTAACTGCTGCTAAGAACTGTAGTGTCTGATCCCCTTTATGCTCTGCTATAATCCTTTGAATCAAATCTGGCTGAATGCTAAGCTGGGAAATGAAATTCTGTGTCAACTGAGAAATAGGACATAAACCCATATCTACCACTGCTCCTCCCAAACTACTCTCCTGCACTGCCAATCTATACAATGTGCTCCTTCTCTTCCTGCTCAAAGCATCTGCTACTGCATTAGCTTTCCCAGGATGATATTGAATTGTGAAGTCACAGTCCTTAACTAACTCCATCCATCTACGTTGCCTCAAGTTTAAATCCTTCTAAGAGAAGATGTACTTTAAGCTTTTATGGTCTGTGAACAGTTCAAATTTCTCTCCATATAGATAGTGCCTCCAGATCTTGAGTGCAAACACCACAGAAGCTAATTCCAAATCATGAGTTGGATAATTGTGCTCATGTGGTTTTAGTTGCCATGATGCATAAGCTACTACCTTGCCTTCTTGCATCAATACACATCCTAAGCCTTGCAATGAAGCATCTGTAAACACTTTGTAGCCCATCCCACTTACTGGCAATGTCAAAACTAGTGCTGATGTTAATCTTGCCTTTAATTCTGTGAAGGCCCTTTCACAATCATCAGACCATATAAATTTTTCTCCCTTTCTGGTTAGCTTGGCCAATGGAGAAGCTATTCTAGAAAATCCTTCAATGAACTTCCTATAGTTACTAGCCAAACCCATAAAGCTCCTAACCTTAGTTACTGACTTAGGTTGCTTCCATTCCAATATTGCTTCTATTTTCGATGCGTCAACTGATACTCCCGCACTAGATACTACATGCCCCCAAACTTTAACCTCTTCTTTCCAAAATTCACATTTTGATAGCTTAACATAAAGCTGATGCTGCTTTAACATCTGCAAAACCACTCTCAAATGCTGCCTATGCTCTTCCTCAGACTTAGAGTAGATGAGGATGTCGTCCACAAAAATAACAACAAACTGATCAATCTGAGTCCTGAAGATACGATGCATGGGATCCATAAAAGTAGTAGGCGCATTCGTAAGCCCAAATGGCATCATCACAAATTCATAGTGGCCATACCTAGTCCGAAAAGTAGTCTTAGGTATGTCCCCCTCCCTTATCCTTAGCTGGTGATATCCTGACCTTAAATCAATTTTGGAAAAATACCTTGCACCCTTCAGCTGGTCAAATAAGTCCTCAATTCTTGGAAGTGGGTATTTGTTTTTCACTGTCACATTGTTGAGCTTTCGATAGTCTACACACAACCTTAGAGAACTGTCCTTCTTCTTTACAAATAGGACAGGTGCTCCCCAAGGTGATGTGCTACGCCTGATAAATCCCAATTCTAACAGCCCATCCAACTGTTCCTTCAACTCTTTCATCTTAGTTGGTGCCATTCGATAAATAGTCAAAGAAATAGGTTGTGTACCAAGCATGAGATCGATACAAAAATCAATCTCCCTCTTGGGAGGTAACCCTGGTTTCTCTTGAAATACCTCTGAAAATTCATTAACAACCGGTATTCCATCCAACCTTGATTCTGACTCCACTTCTAAGGCAGCCAAAACATCAAAGCATGATAAACCAGGTTTGGACCCATCATAAACAAACAATGGACTGCCAATAGGGTGGAAAGTCACCGTCTTATGGTAACTGTAAACACCTGATTTTTGCACCCCCAAAAAATGCAGAAAATGAAATTCAAATTAAAAAGTCAAACCCGGAGAGGCCAAAAATTTGAATTTTTGATCCAATGAAAATTGACCATCAAACTTCTTCTCATTGAAGAGAGAATTCCGACACGATTCTAACGCAACTGAGCTTGCGTAAATCGGGGTCCGGATGAGGAAGTTATGAGCTGGTCAAACCTTGTGGGGAGCAAAAGTTGACTTTTTGCTCAAACCCTATTCAGCTGCCCAACTTGATCTCATTGGATAGGGGATCTCAACACGGTTCAAACGCAATTGAGTTTGCTGGAATCGGAGTCCCGGAAAGCAGGATATGAGCAAAATTGCATTCCGAGGAGCAATTTTGCACTTCTGCTAAAAAGCTTGAATTTGCCACCAAACTTTAGCTCAGTGGGTAGGGAATTCAGAGCTGATTCCAATGCCACTAAGTTTGCTAAAATCGTACATCGGACAAGAAATTTATGGCCGGTCAAAGTTTCAGGAAAATTGCCCGCGTGGCAAAACAGCAGCAAAAGGCGGAGTAAATAAATATCATAGGTAAAATAATAGAAATATCTTGATTTTTAAATAATATTTTAATAAAAAAAATCTTGATTTTTGTAATAAAATATTCATAAAATCGGATAAAATCTTGCTTATAAACTAAATTGAATAAGAGATTTAAAATCCAGCATTTAAAAAACGTGCGCGACCGCACTTTGAATGCGGATGTACCTTGATCGCACTTCAAATGTGGTTCCAACCTTCTGTAAGACTACCACATGTCGCCAATGGCAACAGCTGGCAGATTCGCGCGGATTTGCGCACCTAGGTGGCTCAACCGCATTTAAAATGCGGTCAAGGCATGACCGCACTTCAAATGCGGTCACAGAAAAATTGTCTATAAAAGGGAGCCCTAGCCCCCATTGTTCAAGGTTGGTCCCCCTTTGTCTTTCCCACTGGTCCCCCACGTCCATTGCATTGCTAAAGTTCTCCCCTCTTACCCAAGCTCCCAAAAATACTCGTTTTGCCCCCAAATCTTCCCTTTTCCTTCTTCTTTTCCCTTCTGCCAACTTGAAGACAAGGAGAAGGCCAATTTGTAGAATCAAGGGAAGAGCTGAAGTGTTGTCCACATCAACAGGAGAGCCACAACACATCAAAAAGGATAAGTAACAGCAAGGTGAATGTAAAATCCTGAATTTTTAATAACATTAAAAATATTTGATTTTTGTTGTTAATTAGTTTAATTAATGGAAAACCTTAGAAATAGAGAAAAGGGAATTATTTAGAGAAAAATACTCAAAAGAAAGTAATATAGGAGAAATTATTAAAAGGGGCAAATCTATTAATTTAGTTTCGTTAGTGGGGTTGGTGGTTTGGTATTGTATCAAGCAAGGGTAAATTGGGGATTCGAGACAATAAGCGTGGAAACGAGATAGATTAAGGTTAGTATTGTGCTGATAATAATTAGAATTATTTTTCTGTTTGAATTCAGTCGTTTTAAATAAAATGTATGTATATGTGGGCAATTAGGTGAAGAATAGATTCATTAGATCAAACAGCTGGGAAAGCTGCGCATGTAGGGAGATGCGTGGGCGAGCATGCAGCGAGACCATAATTTGGTAAGGCGAGTATAAATACTTAGCGTGTTTCAGAGCTTAGGTATTTTGGCACACTTTGAACTCGAAGGAATTGGCGGCTAGATTTCTAGGGCTTTGGGAAGAAGAGCAGACGCGTAGTGTTCTTGTTGATTAGCAACGAGCATTCAAAACCATCTTGCGATCAGAGAAGAAATTGGGCGGAGGTCGATAATTGAACTCTCGGTTCTAGGAGTTGCAGTTGCAAGGAGTTGAGCGTATAATAGGTGAGTAGCATCGTTTTAATCTGTGTTTTGGGTTTTGACTTTTGAGATTAGCCGTAATGCATGGTTGTGGAAATAATCTTAGTTTTGAACTTGGTTTCAAAGAGATTTTTAGAGTCGTAACCTGTCAAGTATTAGGATTAATTTCGAATCATGGTTAAACGTCTTTTGGGTGGTGGTAGATGCATAGGAAAATTGTTACAGAGGCTTGAAACTAGGACAGTCATAGGTATATTGCATTAACAGTGAGAAAAAAATATACCGAGAAGAACAGGGGGTGTCCGCTGGGCTGCCGCCAACCTTTTTCCCCTCAGCGGTAGCTTGGCACATAGGGGAAATTGGGGTCCACCGACCTGGTGCCAAAGGGCCTGAGATCAGCGCACCCACTAAAATTTCCAATAAAGTGCAGCTGACCACTTTGAGCCCATTTTTGGTATTTTAACGATCAAACCTCTTAGCTAAAAGTTCAATTAGGTTGCTAGAAACATTTTAATTTGCTCCAAACCTTCGGAGATCATTAGGTAAATTATTGGTAGGTTTATGAGTTTCTAGAAGTGATATTTGAAGAACTGTCTATAGTCAAATTACTATTCTTGATACCTTGAATTAGTATTATAGTTCTATCCACGTTTACAAATATTTTCTGGTTTGTGAACTTGTTTAACTTGAGTTTTAACGGATTGTAAGGTGTTGAACCGGATTATGAAAAATTGTATTTGTGTGAGTAAAGGATTATACTATTGGTATGAATTTGTGTTTTTGGGTTAGAATGTCTACTGAAGTTCCATGAGTATTATTCTGGTCCGGAGTGACCTGTGTTGAGCTGTATTGTGTTATACATGGTGATGGCAATGGTGGGTTTAATGTGTTGAAAATGGTGAGTTTTATGAATTGTTATTTTGTTTTGGTTTAGCTTCACCTGGATCCATATCTAGGCTTAGTAATGTAATGTTATTGCTTCATTGGTGTAATTGCATGACCTCGAGTGTTGCCACTACCGGTGTAGAGCAGCCAGAAACCCTGAGTATGCCTGGTTGTCAATGCCGAAACCTGGGGAGTAGGCCAGCATTGGATGACGAAACCCTGAGTAGGCCGTCATTTCAGTGTTCCGAAACCCTGAGTAGGCCGGAACTGTGTACATGGAGGGGTGGATGTCGCCTTGGCATGTCAATTAACCAATTTAAGCAACTACATGACATTGACCAATGTTTGTATTTGATTTTGTTTGACGTGATATGTTTTATTCACTGGTTTATTGGTGCGGACTAGCCCATGATAAAATACTCTATTGGTGCTGAGTGGCCCATGATAAACACTCCAGAATTTCGAAACCTTGGGTGGTTTGAAAAATTATGATTTCATCGATGTATGGTTACCTGGTTATACGTGATTTCATGGCTATATTCAAGATTTGATACCGATGTTATTAATTGGGTTTTTATGATGGTTTTCTGTGTTTCTATCGATTGGATTGTTGGAATGTTGTCGAATTACTCGAATTAGATATGTTATCGTCACTATATATGTTTTGTAACTGTGGCATGTTTTAGAACTGAACTAAATGGTTTTGTGCATGCATGTGCTACTCACTGGGATATTCATATCTCATTCCGTTCGTTTTTGTTTTGTTTTCAGCTGCTCCTAGAGAGGACGATACTTGCGGGTAGTTACTTGGTCATGTGAGTTTATTTCAGTTTGAGATTATTTTTAGCACACTCTGTTATATAGTTATTGTTGTATTCATGTTTTTCCTTCACTCTGATATTGCGATCCTGTGTTACATAATTAACCTCTGGAGATGAGTTATGGTTTTTCTACGTAACTCGGATTCGAGGCATTACAGTGAGCCTCTCCTTAGCCTTATATTTGACATATATTAATATCAAATTGTTCTGATCAAGTTTCTTTTCAGTTATTTTTAAATTTGTACTTTGTTGCTTTCTACTCACTTTTGCCTCCTTTTGCATGCCATGGGAATCCCCTGACGAGGCGGATCCCATACGCGAAAAGTTGGAGACGAGAGGGATCCATATGATGTGAAAAAGTCTTGTTTAAATATGCACAAGCTGACATCTTTGCACTAGTTTTGCTTGTTTCAAGAGAGATATGTCCTCTCTAAAAAGTCCTTTGTACCCCATAACTTCCCCCTCTCTCCCTTCTTGTAGTGCACATTATTTATTATCTGGTATCACTTTGTTTAATTCCTTATGTTCATGCATGTATAAAAAGTCACTACCCATACTATAGTGCACCCTTTTGATCCGGGGTTTTTTAATCTTCATTTTTTTTACATAAAAGGAGGTAAATAGTATTTCTCTTATCCATTTTTAACACACATATGTACATGCTTATGGTCCATATCTTTTGATTATTTTAGTTAGTTGTAAATACTAGTCAAAAAGGGTTTGTTTTCTAATCTAAATACTTTTGTCATTCCAAGCTTTTTCTCTTTAAACATATAAGAACTATTTCCTTTCTGATTTACTGGTTTTCCTATGATTCACACACATATTACTCACTCCGTTGTTAGTTTTAAACTCCTTGCATGCTTAAGGCTTAATTGTTCAATGCTTGTTTGGAATGATATCTTGACATGATACAAAAGAGGCCTTTAGGACCCTCCATTTTGTTCTTGCAAAAGGATAAGGAAAGAAGGCATATTTGTATGCCAAGTGAGATCTCTGGAGTGCTTGTTTTGGAATCCCAGTTAATGGTTTGTGATGGGGAAAGCTTCTCATTAGAGAAACTACAGGAAGATGTAGCCTATGGCTTGCAATCGAGCATTTTCATCACTGTGAAGGTGCTAGAAAGCACCGACAAAAGCTGGCGAACACCCCAAAGAAGAAGACAAACCTGACCCAGTGGCTGTCGCGGCCATTTTGAGAGAATCGGGCAGAACAGTACATTTTTTGCGGTTCAGGCTTGGCCGCATTTTGTATGCGATCAGGCCTGAACCGCATTCAGTATGTGGTTCAACCCATACTGCATTCCATATGCGGTCAAATTTTGTAATTAATTAAAATAAATAAATTTTTGGTCTCGGTTGGAGCTAATTCAACCCGATTTGACCATGCATGAACCCATGGGGCTTCTTGGATCAATCCAAACCCGTTTTGAGACCGTGGGCCCATCCGGGCCAACCAAGGCTTTGTGGGCCCTCCAACGGGGCCCACACTCAATCCGGCCCAACCAAGGCTCGTTTCCAATGGATGGGCCAAAGGCCATTTGATTAAACACCCTTGGGCCAAGTCCAAGCCCACCGGGCCCTTAAAAACTTTTAACCCACCTAACTTACATGTTTTAATTAACTTGTAAAATCAAAGCAACCAAAGCCAATAAGGGTTACCCAATAACCCAGACTGGGCCATGGGCTCAAGCCCAACTTGGCATCCAATGGGCCTTCCAACGAGGCCCGTACCCGATTCACTTAACCAAAAAGAGATAAAAAGATAAAATCAAAATAAAAGGGGCCCACACCTTCAGAGGACCCCACCAGACCAAACCAAATACATGTTGGATTAGGATGTAACGCCCCGGATCCGTGTTGTTCAATAAAGATATAACACGTCTCATGGAGGTTAGGCAAGGATCGTTAATCAATTATGATCGCTGGATAATCATCTAACTATAACCTATCAGAGTGCACAATTTAATTCATCCAAGAATGTAACATTTAGAACTTAACTAGAATCATATGGTCCAACCCCCAAATAGACTTTAATACACCTCAAATATTCAAGTTCTCAAATTCGGAACAAGATAACCTACAAGTCTAAGGAAGGTAATAGTAATCTTCCTCCCTATAAGCCTCAGCAGGATCTACCCCAGTAGTCGCCTCACCACGAGTATCTGAAAATCAAAACAAAACAACAGAGTGAGATACGAATATCTCAGCGAGTAGCACATGCATGCAGAAATAGTTAATCACAGTTCAAAACTATGCATCGATAAACATTCCGTACGATTAAAAAACTAACATCAATTTCAAGTTCAAACCAAAACCCATTTCATCAGTCAAATCACATCTCAGTTATGTACGGCAACACATCGATTGGTCAATGTCATGACTATCGTTTAGTTGATAAATTAAACATGCCAAGTAGACACTCCACACCTCCATGTACACAGTTCCGGCCTACTCAGGGTTTCGGAAACTCTGAAATGACGGCCTACTCAGGGTTTCGTCATCCAATGCAGGCCTACACCCCGGGTTTCTGCATTGACAACCAGGCCTACTCAGGGTTTCTGGCTGCTCTACACTGGTCGTGGCAACACACAAGGCCATGCAATTCCAACAACCAACAAATAACATTACATTACTAAGCTTAGACTCTGAATCCAGGACAAGCTAAACCAAAACAGTAAAACATCGTATAATCTCAATTCCAACATTAAAGTAAAACCATTCATTCCACATCATGTATATCTCATCACAGTTCATCACCTGTCCCTCTGGACCAAGCAGTATCTCAATACTTTCAATATTTTCTCATTTCCGCAAACCATGCCATTTGAATACAAAACACAGTTATTTATACCAAGACAATACATTCAGAATTTTCCAAACAAGTGAAACCAGAAGTCAATAATTTCTCGATCGAAGCAGTGTATAAATTCAAGGAGAAAACAAACTAGGAACTCCTATTGTTTTGGTATCCAGCACAACACATACAATTAACCTAAGCTCAAACTTAGAAACCTTTAAGAATTTGCCACTAGAATTTCCTCTAGGAATTTAATAAGTAATGCAGGTTCTAAGGTTCCCAAACAAGTGATTGGTTAAGTGGTATAACCCTCAAGTCATCAAAATACTCTTGGTTCAGTCGAAAATCAAATTCGGCAAGTATAATTGGGTATGCGCTCACTTCCTGAAGTGAGCGCCAGGTGAGCGCCAGTCGGCGGACAGGAAACAGGCTAAAATCGACTATGCGCTCACTCGACGCTAAGTGAGTGCGAGCTGAGTGAGAGAAGGGCACGGGATAGGCGCGACATAGGCGCATCTAATTTAAGTGGGCGCTAGCTGAGCGCCAAGTGGGCGCGAGCTCGGCGCCAGGTCAATATTTCTATGCGCCTACTTCCCAAAGTGGGCACAAGTGGGAGCCAAGTGGGCGGATACCCACTGTGATTTTCAAGTCTCTGCTATTTCGAGATCTCCATGTCTGGCTCATTTGTTTCGGTCTGTAATTGTTCCAATACACTCCCAATGTTCCCAGAATACTTCCCAACCAGTTTTGGATTTAATCTAAACACCTTTAATTTCAAATTGAATTTCAATCTCACGTTCGAACTCATGGTATTCCAGAAAACCAGAAAACTCACAATACACCCATGCGTTTCAACATACATCACGAATAAACTAAAACCTCATTTGTAAATCAGTGCTACTCACCCGTATACGCTTATCCCAGAATAAAAGCTTATTCCACGACCGGCCGATCACGATTTCCGGCTGCGCGCGAGGATGCAAATGTAGCCGAACAGATCCTCTGCTCGCGAGAGAAATAACTCACAGAACTCCGACTCCAATAACCTCCTAGTAGCTCTTGCGATTCTTGTTCTTCACAGGCATAACCCTAATCGCCACACCAGCTGCAATCGCCAAGTCGCCCAGTTCTCCAGATAACGAGAGTAACGAAAGTATTGCCAAAAGTATGATACGAGTAGTCTAAAAATCCAAAGACCTAACTTTCCCTTTTTGTATTTCCACCTCATATGCTACATACGCCGCTCGACCATCCTTTTAAAGTCCTTGCTCCTGTGCATGCTCGCCCACTAAAACCCTACATATTCCGGCCACTTAAGTTAACAAGCGCCCAAGCTATATTTTAATAAAATAAAAGAATAAAAAAAAATATACTCTACCAAAAATCAGGGTCTTACATAGGAAGGGTGAGAGTTGACTCAAAACCAGGGAGACCTGAGGGACCCGTCGAACCGACGAGGCGGGCTGGGGTGTCTTCGGACTTCCTTGGATGTAAAACCCCGAATTTTCTACATGATTTTTTTATGGAAAAATAAAATTAATAAGTTGTGTGTATGTAGGGAAACTCGATGGGTGAGCATGCACCAAATCATGGGTTTTCAAAAACTCGTCGAGCGGCAAAGTATGTATAGTAAGTATAAATACTTAAGGTAGTTTGCTTCGTAGGTTTCATTTTTCGCACACATTGAGATTGAAGGAGATCACGGCTGGTGTTCTAGGTTTTTGGGAGAGGAGCAGACTTGTGGGTTTTCCTTGTCGCTTAGAGAAGTTTGGAAGATCATTCTTTGCGAAGAAAGTTCAGACAATCGACTGTTGGACTTGCGAACAGGAGGATCGAAGGAAGACCGACTGTGGGTTTTGCTGTTCGAGTAGTTGCTATTGCAAGGATTTGAGCGTGCAAGAGGTGAGTAGCATCGTTTTAATCTAAGGTTTTTGGGGTTTTGTATATTGGGTTTAGCTGTTTGCATGTTTTTGGAGAATATCGATTTAGCGTATGTTCTTGGTAAAAATTTTAGAGCGAAAAATACAGGTTGTTAGATTAATTTCGAATTGTGTCTAATAGTCTCTAGAAGATGGTAGGAGTGTAGAAAAGTCATTACAGAGGTGAGAAAGTGAGTCAATCATGGAGATCTAGACTTAACAGAGAGTCATGAGACGGAACTGGCTTCCGCCGACTTGGCGCCTACCTAGCGCCAAGCGGTAGAATCAGCGCAAGATAAGATTTATATTCTCGCCGAGTTCGCGCTCATCTCGCGCCAACTGTTTTTGGGTTCGCACGAAGTGTATTTTTGTATCGCTGAGTTCTCGTCGAGCTTGCGCCAAGTCCTTTAGTCAGCGCGAGATAGTTCTTTTTGTATATTCGAGTTCACGCCGACCTCGCACCAAGCGCCAGAGGTCAGCGCACCCCTAAGAATTAGCCAAAATGTGTGTTTGACCAAATAAAGCCAGACTTTGATATTTTGGAGTTTCAATATCTTAGCAAATGACCTGATTAGGATCTTAGAATTACTTTTATCTGTTCAAACCACCTTGAGATTATTAAGTTGAATTATTGGTAATTCTTAGGAGTTTCCGAAGTAAATTTTTAAGGGCTCTTCGGTAGGTTATGTTACTGTTCCTAACACTAGGGGTAATGATTTAGTTCTCTCTTATGTTCTACATTTGTTCCTGATTAAGAAATTATTTAACTAGTTTTACTTGATTTAAAGTTCTGAACTGTATTTGTAAAGTTTATCTTGGTGTGAGTAAATGGGTTTTATTACCAATGGTCTTGTGTTCTGGAATTGGAGTAATTACTGAAAGTACACGAGGTACTGTTCTGGTCCGGAGTGACTTGTGTTGAGCTGTGTTGTGTTATACATGATGATGAATATGTTTGATTTAATGTGATGTCAGAGTTGAGTTTATACGATGGTTTTCTGTTTTGGTTTAGCTTGCCCTGGATCTATGCTTAAGCTTAGTAATGTGATGGTATTGTTGGTTGATGTAATTGCATGGCCTTGTGTGTTGCCACGACTAGTGTAGAGCAGCCAGAAACCCTGAGTAGGCCTGGTTGTCAATGCCGAAACCCGAGGAGTAGGCCGCCATTGGATGACGAAACCCTGAGTAGGCCGTCATTTTAGAGTTTCGAACCCTGAGTAGGCCGGAACTGTGTACTTGGAGGTGTGGATGTCTCCTTGGCATGTTAATTAATCAACTTAACAATAGTCATGACATTGACCTTTCGATGTGTTGTCGGTATTGTATTGAAATATGATTTGATAATAATGTTGGTTTTGGATTTAAACTTGGAAATTGTCTTGTTTGCTTTAATCATACGGGTTATTTATCGATGCATAAGTTGAACTGTTGTTAACTATTTCTGCATGCATATGCTACTCGCTGAGATATTCATATCTCACTCTTTTGTTTTTGTTGTTGTTTTCAGATACTCAAGGTGAGGCAACTACTTGGTAGATCCGACTGAGACATATAGGGAGGAAGATTATTATTACATTCCATAGACTTGTAGGTTATTTTGAATTGGACTTGTGATTTATTTAAATGTTGGAAGTGTAATAAAGTAGTTCGAGGTTGAATCATTTGATTTTTAATAAATCTGAATATTGAATTCTTAGATAAAATATGATTGTGCACTCTGTTATGGTTTAGTCTTAGGTGATTATCCAGCGATCACAATTATTTAAGATCCTTACCTAACACTCCGTGAGACGTGTTATACCTTTATTGAACAACACGGATCCGGGGCGTTACACCGGACATAACCGAGAACTTACCTAGATCTCTAATAAGCCACATACCAGAAAAATTAGGCCTGGATAGGCACCCTTTGTGTCTGCCTGCACCTTTCAGGCAATGGCGACTCCGATAGTCACGAGGCACACATTCGCTTGCATGTGCCCGCCCGTGCGATTGATTTTAGGTGCGCACAGTAACAGTCCAAACTAGCATGGTAAGATGCTAGTAAGTCCATGCCAAGGATGACATCGAACTCCCATATATCTAAAACAATCAAATCTACAAGTAAAATTTCATCATCAATCCTGAACTCACAATATTTGCAAACTCTATCCAGATTACCAGTATCACCCAAAGGATTGCTAACAATTACAACATTACTTAATGGAACAGGAATCAAACCCAAACAATTCATGCAGGAAGCAGAAATAAATGACAAAGATGCTCCAGAATCGAACAACATAGTCACAAGCACATGAAAAAGCAATAACAGACCTTCTACTACAACATTAGAAGCACTAACATCCTTAAAAGCCAAAGAGGACATAATACCTGGAGGTGGCAGTGGAGGTAACAAGGCTGGAGCATTTTCTCCATAACGAGGCTGATATGAGTTCTCCTTTCTTGGCTTCCTACAATTCTTACTAATATGTCCAATACCTCTACAATTGAAACACCTTGGTGAAGGTCTAGATGAAATGGGAATAGCTTGAGTGTAACTGACACCAGATGATGAATTTCACTGAATCTTTTGCCTCTTGCCTTTGGATTGACCACTAGAATAAGAACCATAAGATTTCTTGCCCTTACCTGTTGCATTCTCCTTCTCTCTAGCCAACCGATTTTCCTCCATATCCCCTTCAACCAATCGAGCCGTGTCTACCACATCAGTGTATGTGGGTAGATGAAGAGGTGGCACACGAGAGCGGATAGGAGGCCTTAATCCCCTCTCAAACTTCCTGGCCTTAGACACTTCATCTATCACAGATTCAAGTGCAAAACAAGAGAGCTAGGTGAACTGAAACTCATACTCAGCTACTGACACCATTCCTTGCTCCAGCCTATGGAATTCAGTAGCCCTTTGCATTTTGTAGCTAGCAGGGAAATAAGTCTCAAAGAATAGTGTGTGCGCGTCGGAAACGCCGCACGGGAAAAAATCGGAGTCGCCACCGCCTGATGAGGTACAGGCGGACACCTGGGTGCCTAATCTTGTCTATTGGTTTGGTCTGCGGCTTGACATTCTAAGTAGGCTCTCGGTTGTGGTCTGGGGAAGTCCGTAGACACCCCAGTCCACCCCGTCGGATGCCAGGTCCCGTGGGTTCCCTAGTTTGAGTTAACTTACTTTGGTCTCACCCGATTCCTAATCTGACATGCCATTTGGTTAAGTCTGGTGGGACCACCTGAGTGGTGTGGGCCCCTTTAATTGATTTTATCTTGCTTAATTTTAGGTGATCTGAGTCTGACTGGGTGGGCCCTGTTGGAAGGCCCACGATGTCCTTGGTGGGCTTGGTCAAGCCCATAAGTCCCTTAGTGGGCCTCAGTCTAACCTGAGAGGCCCTTTGGGCTTAGGTTAATGAGTTGATTTTACTTAATTGTTCAAATTGGAGGTTTAAGTGATTTACACGCCAAAGTGGGTCGTCATTGGTTTGTGGGCCCCTAGTTGTGCCCCCATGATGGTTGCCAGAGTATTTTTAACTTATCTTGTTTAAGTTTGCCAGAGTGAGTTGGACATTGGGCTTGGGGCCCATAGTCCAAATTTGGGCTTGAAAGCCCATGTTCTTGGAGTTTAGGGTTTTGAACCCTCACTTGGTTGATTAGTAGGCTTTGGCAGGCCCGATAAACCCTAGCCCTGGGTCTCGGCCAAACCACGCATTTAAACACATCAATTCCACAAAGCAAGGTCGGGTGGGCCGCATTGGGTTTGGCCCGCCCGGTTCGACTAGTTAATTTTGCCTACATTACTTAATTGCATGCACAAGGGTTTGTTGCGCTTGGTGGGCCCTGTTGGAAGGCCCACAAATGTACCGAGTTATACCGGTGGTTCATGTCCCAAGTTGGGTTTCCAGGTGACCCGGAAACCCTATTGGTTCACTTGGTTTTAGTGTAGATATCATTCAAATTCAACATGGATCAAGAAACGTGCAAAAATGGCATTTCTGCCATGTAGCCGACATTACTTGTCGGCTACACACAAGTCCAAAGTGATCCGACCTGAGTTGTTGGATCACTTTGAAACTGCCTTATTTCGGGCTTATGCAATTGGGGTGGCTTTTGTGGGCTTCCGGGGGGTTTCTACAAGTCATGTGGGCCCTTGGGCAGGCCCACATTGGTTCTGGTCATGGGGAGGCATCCCATTTGGCTTCCTTTAGGATTTCTCCAGCAAAGGCAAGGGTGCAGGCAATGGTGCCTGGAGGTGCTGCCCTTCCCTCTTTTTTTCAGCAATTGCAACAACAAGGTGGGGGTCTTGACACCCCAACTTCCATGATTTCATGTCATAAATCAACCAACAATCAAAGCCCAATAATCATGCATTTCATGATAAACAAATTAATCACCAAGTCTACGTGTTGCAAAGCATGGCACAGCAACAATAACAGGGGGCAGCAGCTACTATGCAGAGATTAGAGCATCGCTAAGTGGAGGAAGGGTGCATGGGAGGTGACTTAGAGGTGCTGTGGTGAGGGTGTGCCAAAGGGCTAAGCTTAGACATGCAAATAGGTGGTCCACTTGGCAAGGACAGCTGCTGGTACGGGGTGCTTAAGCATGACAAAAATCAGCATATCTACAGGAGGAGGGGGGCAAGCATGCTAATGGGGGTTCCTCCATTTGTGGTGCTCACCTTGGGGCTTGGCACACAACTAGACATGGAACAGTAGCAGCAGCCCCAAAAGGATCTTACATACTTATCAAGTTGTTACAAAAAAGGACAGGTTGTATGGGAGGCAAACAAAAGGTCACTATAACAGGGGGGGCAGCAACCATCACATTAAGTTTTGGTTAGGTTTGGTGTGCTATCGAGGATGAAGGGTGCTGCCGCTGCTAGAAGCAGCGGCTTATTTAAACCATGATAGTGGATTAGGGGTGGGGGGAGCATGCTTACATACACATACACAAAAAAAAACAGCAAATAAAAAATACGAGGTTGGTGCTTCTAGTCAATAGCATGCTTGGTTTAATAAAAGAAAACAGCAATTGTGCATGGGGTGGGGGAGCATGGTCATGGGGTTTGCACACGCACGTATGCAAATTTAGGAAACAAGTAGGTAGGCCGTGCATGCACCAAGTAAAAGAGAAAGGAAAATAGACAAAGGGGCTGCTGTAGCTTCCATCATCAGCCCATGAAGGCCACCCTATGGATAACAGTAGGGGTGAGGGATCATGCTTGTGATGGGCTGAGGGACTAGGCTTAGTCTTAGGCTTTTAATCTTGCTGGGACAGCAGCAACTCACCTAAGTCATAGCAAAGGGAGCATGACAATGGCTCCTCACATGATATCAAAGAAAAAAAATTAGGCTTAGACATGTAAAACAGCAGGTAAAAGGGGGGAGCAGGGACATGCATACATGTACATTAAACCAAGCAAACGGGAAAGGGGTTAGGGGAGCATGCATCAACAAAAAAAACAAGTAGCAAGTTCATGGGGGAAGGAATCTTGCTTGGCATTTCCCATGACAGCAAAGCAAAGGAGAAGGACACTAACGAACAAAGACCATAAGCATGCTGTAACCACACCCAAAACAACAAGCATCATAAAGGCACACCCAGTAGAAAAAACACAACAAAATAAACAACAAAACTATGAGAGAAAATGACAAAAGAGGAGAATTAGGAAGGGAAGTGGGGGGTACTTATAAGGGTACATCAGATGGGGACTTAGAAAGAACATACTCCCTCTTTAATGGATGAGGGTATTGCTGGAATCCCAAAGTAAAGAAAAAGAACAGCCGGTTGAAACAAGCTAGGCGATCTCCTCTCTCTCGCATAGAAACTCCGGGGACTTGCCCCTCTCACCATGGGAGAACCACATGACTCATGGAGAGCTCAAAGAGGCCATCATGATAAAGAAGAGAACCAATGCCTCAACCAAAGAACCCACCCCAACAGCAGGAAGAGCTCACATACTTCCAATCAACCAAAATTTATATATATTAAATAGAACCTTACCAAGAAGTTTCCCTTGTGTGTACCACTTGTTTTTGAGGTGTGCTTCAACCTCCTTTGGGTGTGGAGGGAGCTGGAACACTCCCTTGCAATCCCAACAGCAACTAACCCCCTTGGGCTTTGGTGAGAAAGTGGAGAAGAAGAAGAAACAAGAGGTGGAGTAGGGTTGGAAGGCTTCCTTGGGGGTTGTAGGCACCTCCTTGGAGCTTGGACAAGAGCTGGGGCTTCTTCTCCAGCAACCACAGCAGCAACTAATCACTTGTTGTGTTAGTAGAGAGGTGGGGAAGAAGAAGAATGCAATAGGTTTTGGGGTGTTGGAGTGGAGTGGGGTTGGTGGAGGCAAAAGGTGCTTCAAAGTGAGAGGTTCGGATGAGAAGAAAAAGGTAAAAGAGGTGCCCAAACCAAAGAAATGAGCCAACCATGAGAAAGGGGTCTGTTGCCCCCTTTTATAAGCAACTTTAATGTATCCAACTATATAGGTCGGATACACTAAGACCCCCTTGTATCCGACATAAAATGTCGGATACAAAACATGATAATTTCGAAAATTAAATGCCGCCGCGAATTTGTCGGGGAATCAGCGCGAATCTCACTAGAAAATCTCTTGTATCCAGCAATATATGTTGGATACACACAAAAGTATGTGTATCCGACATATTTGATCGAATACAAATCAAAAATTTACGGATTTGCCCCTCGACTTAACCGATTCAACCGATTTAACACTTTTGGATATCTACGGATTGCCCCCTGTGAATTTTGGTTTAGTCCCTGAGATTTTTAGCAACATTTTGATATTTGAGATTTAGTCCCTGAGATATTTTGTTGCGTTTCTTGCCACGTGCGCAGTTTCCAGTTTTGCTGCTTGGAAACATCGACAGCTCATATCTCCTTCATCCGGACTCCGATTTGAGCAAACTCAGTTGCGTTGGACTCGTATCGGAGCCCTCTATCTAATGATATAGGGTTAAGCACCTGGCACGGGGTTCGACAAAAAGCCAACTTTCGGCTCACCCTCGAGTTTGACTGGCCCACAGATCCTTCATCCGGACTCCGATTCTAGCAAACTTAGTTGCGTTGGACTCGTGTCGGGATTTTTTATCCATTGAGATAAAGCAAGGTGGCCAATTATCACCTGATCAAAAAGTCAATTTTTGACCCCTCAGGGTTTGACTGTTTAGCTGTGTTTTGCATTTCTGGCTCTTCTGGGAACGCAAAAATGAGGTGCTTACAAATAGTTTCTTAAAATCCTCCAATTCACCAACATTTCCCACCAAGTGTTAGCCTCCCCTTCAAGCATAAATGTGGCGAGTGAAATCTTATCTTCATTTGGACATTTCATCCCATGAAAGATGTTTTCCAACTTTGATATCCATTCTTGAGCCTCAATTGGGTTGGTAGAACCCTTAAAAGCAGGTGGAGACAGCTTCTTAAACTTCTCTAGGAGTGCTCTAGGCTCCTCAGCCGGATTAGGATTGATGGGAGCTCTAAGCTATTGTGCTTGATTACTCTTCATCACTACAGCCATGCTACCCAGGATTCTCAAAATATCCTCCATTTGAGATGGGTGTGGCTGGCCCTCACCTGAGGATCTGGCCCCATTGGACTGGTTTCTCGTCCTTCCCGACATCTACAGATGGAAGAAAACATGAAAATCACAAAATGAAATAAAATGAATTTGAAATATCTATCACATCAATCACATAACATAGAATTACTAAGTATCTTTTCCCTAGGATTATTTAATCTAGGGCTCTGATACCAAATTGTCACGCCCCGAAAATCCATACACTGTGTAAGCTATACACGCGTAGGTCCGAAGGTGACCATGCTCATAAGCAAAACAAAAATTCACACATTCCAATTAAAATTTATATATAAAAATCCAATCTAGAGTACAGCGGCAATTAAAATTTTTAATATTTACATAAACCACATTCTAAAAGATGAAATAATATAATCTAATACCAATGTCACAGTTTACACAACCATATCAAAGCATCTAATATTAAATTATAAAATAGTTCTCATGTTCATAAAACACTATCATGAATATTTCCATGTCTCACATTCTTCCATTTCCCCGATTCTAGTTATTCCCAAAATAATGGAAAGGGGTGATTTTTCACAAACCCAGTAAGTAGGGCTAATTTACCCTATATGATTAAATGCACTACATCTCTTTACCTTAATATAATTACACACAATACTAATATATATTCATAACGATAACCATGCTATGTTTTTCCTATGGTTTTGTTCATAACTGATAGCATACTAACTTATTTATTTTTACGAATGTGTGAACATGTTTTTCTAATAGAAATAAGACAAAAAGAATAATTTAAACAGAAATACAATTTAACAATAACGTAACCAGATACAAGAGATGTAACAATAATTTTAGACATTTAAGAAAAATAATAATCAAGCAAGATTATGAACATGCAAGCAAGCAAATGCAATAGCATGCAAGTAAACTGGAATATAAAAGAGTTCTGTAATTTATTTCCATCAATCATCCCTTTTTAAATTAATAACAATTATAAACAATTAACATGACCCGGTTCCCCAATTAAATCTAGACGGTCTTACAGTCAAGCACGCCGCTAGAGCGATCTAACTTATGGCTAGGATCAAACGCCCTTGGATCCCACTTTAGTGATCAGCAGGGATCAGACTTTCCCGCATTCCCATGAGTACTCGTATGGGGTTTAGGGTATTGCAACCCATGGTGCTCCTTGGTCCCCGATTCTTTTAATTTAAGAGACTCAAACCCCAGGAATTCCAACCTTCGAAACAGTTGTGAATACCATGTAGGGAACCGATAACATTACTTGTCTAGGGTAGAGTACTCGACTCACCCTTTTCTAGAACACCATGGATTACGTAAAATATTAACCACCTCCAATGGGTCTGTCAATCATCCAGGGGATTAATATCACGCTAGGTATACCCATGCTAAAGTATGCCAGCCGATTAAGGTCAATTCTTAATAGGACCATCTTTGTGGATTGATAATTCACCATTATATCCTAAAATGAACATCTCATTACATTCTATGTATCACATTTGTGTTTTAAGAGATAGTCCATTCTCTTTTAAACTGACATAAATATACCTTGGTAAAACCAAAACACCATTCTTTAACATGATAAACCCTTCTAAAAGTCATCATTCAATGTCTAATACATCAATAGGAACACATGGAGTTTCATTCAATATAATCCCATAAACAACATGTGTGACTTACACAGCCAAAAGTCCAAATTTTTTTAAACATAGACCTACATGTCAGCTCATATCACTGTTTTATTTAATCAATTAAACTTTTAAACAACAATTGACTTCATTCTTAGGAAAAATGTGTATAACGTCACGTGTTTATACATTATTTAATCCTCAAGACTTTCACCAACAGCAAATTCAATCCAAGAAAAATGTGTAACTCTAGTCATGATGGTCTATTGAAAAAAACAAAATATTTGATATAAACTCAAGAATAAGCATGAGTGTAAACATTACCTTATCACCCTTCAAAACAAATATATTACACAATATACACCAGACATCTTACTACCCAAGGTAATAGTATAAATAATAAGCTCAAATCCAACGGAAAAGAATAGCAAATGCACTTATTCTTATTAGCAAAACAGTACCACATGTTTTGTTATAATGCTTGTATCACACATGGCAATGCATAGCATAAAGTTATTTAAGCAAATTTACTAATATATTTTATTTATTTTTAATTGCAATAGTGCACTACACACACACGATTTCTATTACGATAATAACAAGTTCATGCGTGTTTGTCCATTACGATCACAAATACCTAAATCACAACAAAATCACACTTCACCACATACAGAATTTCTATTTGTAAAAGAGTCAAAATAAGAAAAGAATCACAATTAATTCAAGGGTGCACATGTAAATCTTTACAACCACCACAATCATATACTTACCCATGTGCACAGCAAGACATATAAGACAAAAACGTACTCCAACTGCATTCATTTCTACAGCATTGACACTCCATTCACTATTACAATGTAAACCGTGTCCAAAAGCAAGCATTCATCTCTACAGTATTCACACTATATTCACTATTACAATGTAAATCGTGTCCCAAAAGCATCCCCATGTCATACCATTGATCAAGCAACCCCACTTGCTTCATTTGATCATGACCTTCTAAATTTAAATCAATAGAAAATAACTAATTTGTTTAAAAACAATAAAGAACCTTGAACATGGATTCTCTCAAACAAGAAGGGTTTCGTGGATTTCAAATCAGCATATTTAGGAATGAAAAATAAAAGAAAATCTAGAAGAATGAGTGCATAATAATCATAGAAAATAGATTAAACCTACTTACCTCAACACCCAAACTGAAATTCCATTGTTTTCTTCTTCTCCAGGACCTCTAATAACAACCCACTTTTTGCAGTCAAAAACAGTGAGAATTAGGGTTGTTTCACCCTAATATTCCTTCAATAAGGAGTTAATTTCAGCCGTCCATTTTATTAGATCAAAAGAAATATAAGATGCGATATGGTGTGTGCTCATGCACACAAATTCCATACCAGATCCAATCAAAATGTAATAAAACAAATACTATAAAGTCTTAGTCAAAATTTCAACTCTTTAATAACTAAGCTTTGACTAGGACCTTATAGAAAATCCTCTGGAACTGGGGCCAAGTTCGACAGAGACGGTGACTGAGTTGAAATTCTGGTTAAATCCTTCTCCATGTTTGTTGAAGCTGAAGCATCTGCCATAGGTTCACTAGAATCCGTCGTATCAGCTACCTGATCTACATTGATTGGAGCCAAGCTGATGCTCGCTAGAACTGAGGGGTCTGAGACACATTCACTAAAACTTTGCAAACCCGCATCTTGATCTTCTGTACTCACTGGAGCTGAAGCATCTACAACAAGTTCTCAGTAATACGGGAACTTTGCAGCCACCTTATCCACGCTTGTTGGAGCCAGTCTGATTGTCGCCGGGGCTGGAGTCATCTACAACGAATTCTTCATAATACGGTGAAGCAGCATGGTGATCTACGTAAGCTGCTGCCACTGGGGTCAATATAATATGGATCCTCAATTGGCGCCGGAGGGAGAATTGCAGAGCCACCGGAATCTGACAATCTATCGGAAATTTGGCCAGAATCTTGGATCTCCAAGGACCATGGTATAGAGAGTATCACAATTCTTGTGTTCTGATAATCCTCCAAGCAATCGATTAGAACACCCTTGACGGTGACGGTGCCGTTGACGGATCCAATCACGATCGTTGCTCTAGGAACCAGTGTCTCGATCTTCGTCCCCGTCGGTATATTGGCAAGATCGTTCAAGTGGAGTCGCCGCAATATCACGTGATAACGGTAATTGTAACGGAAGCTGTTGGTGAGCGTGAAAAGATTCTCGTCTTTCGATGTGAAGACCGTCAGCTCCATCAAGTTTGTGAAGTCCGGCCAATGGATCACCATTGCCTTCACCACGACGCCGTAATCTTTCATTTTTAAAACCTTAATGAAGTGGTCAAGAGACGAATCATCAATGACTGCCTAATAAGGTACACAGCGCCTCTGATTGACACACGGGAAAGCTTCAGAGGCCATGCACGTGGACTCAAGTCGAGCCCAACACGCCGTCGATGTTACCCTAAATCCTCACTTTACCACTTATATTGCGTGAGTAGGAACGAGTATGACCTTGCTTGTAAGCGAATTCCAAAGCACATTTAAAAGACAATTAAATGCCTAAAATCTCATTACATATCATTAGAGTTCAGCGGAATACAATAAATGTCAAAACAATCTCTAATCAAGATTAAACCAATAATGTAAATCAACTAATCTGGTTCATAATTAACCCAATTACATAATCCATCAAAAAAATAAAAATATTAAGACTAAATAAAATCTGGTTTATAACAAACAATTATCCTTTCACTTCCTTTCATTCCTCCTTTCTTGATTATTTTCTACAAAAATGTAAGGTGTGAGTTTCAATGAAACCCAGTGAGTGAGGCTAACATACCTCATATGATAATCTGT
Organism: Buxus sempervirens; assembly: GCA_947561395.2. Lineage (NCBI taxonomy): Eukaryota > Viridiplantae > Streptophyta > Magnoliopsida > Buxales > Buxaceae > Buxus > Buxus sempervirens. Next base: position 242,463 of record OX387187.1, on the reverse strand, counting down.
ATATTATTCCTTATTTAAATAATATATTTACACCAAATAGGTATATGATAATATTACCAATAACATGCAACGTTTTTCCTAGGTTTGGTTCACAATATATTAACACATATACTTTATTGTTAACAATATTCATATAAAAAGGATTTTGCATTCTAAAATAAAAACAATAATCATGATGATAAAAGATAAATATCCTTAATTTAAAGAGTTAGAAATACTTACCTATGATTTTATAAACATATAACTTGCAGAAATAATTAACAAAATAATAATAACCTAATTTAAATAAAACCATAATCAATTACCAATATCCTCACGACCTCCTAGTAGACAACTAGGTCACACTCGATACTAAATTAGCATAGTGTCTGCTAACAGTACAAATCATCTCAATATCCTCTTCAAGTGGGCGTCCCTCATTGGGTACTAAACTAGTATTCTCGGTGTTGTTATCACAAGGTGTTCTCTACTTACCATAAGAGAAAGCAAAAATTAATATACCTAAGGCCACCAGGTTTAGACTATAGACTAGCAGTAATCTCAATCCCAATAGAATGTCCTTGACAGACTACTTAACTAGTATGTGGCCTCACAACTAGAAGTACCACCATATAGGTCTGTTTGTCAATTTTCGTAATGGGTACTGGACTAGTGAACCCTTGCCATTAGCAGTACTATCACGTCTCAATCATCCCAGGAGTTAATTTTGCACTGGGTACTGAACTAGCATGGCTAGCAGTACAATCTCGTCAAATCTTAGTGGTCCTCTCACACACCGGGTACTAGGCTAGCAAAGGTTAGCAGTACAACTCAATCATCCCAGACATCCCATGAATGCTGGGTACTGAACTGGCAACTCATACCAGTAGTACAATCATCACATACCCATATTCCATATCGAAGCATTCCCCATAACTAATAACCAAAGCCATAGTATTTTTTTTGTCATGTGACATGAATAAAATAACTTAAGCCATAGCTATGTAATGCTAAAACCAAAGAACCCATGGCATTAGCATGGTGTGAGTACACATTTTTTTTTTTTTTTTGTTGACATCAAGCATATGCCATGTGATATGATAAGAATAATGACCATTCGATCCACCTAAAGGAAGGCACGAGATTCTGTGAAAGGTTTTTACCACAATGCACAAGACACCATAAAAAAGCATATAGATTACTCATCTATTTAAGCACATCACCATCATCATAACATTAGAGATGCCATGTGATGAGATGAGCTGAACCTTGATTGTGTGATAGAGATATGCCTTGATCATGTGACAGGTAGAACCATACCAACAAGACAAATCATGACACCATGAGCTAAAGTTTATTAATATAAATTCGTCACTCACTACAACACATATAAATCTAATTATAAAACAATATCTACTTCAGAAAACTAAAAACCCAGAACTTTAAACATATTAATGGAGATCAAACCTTGCACGTCTCATAATCAAAATCTGAACATTCCCATAAAGTAATGCATAATTCATGAGTAAGAGCATGAAATTCATACACCGAAAACAAGTATAGTTCATTATCATATCAAAAAACATTATAAGAAAATGTATACAATAGATCATGGATAATCACGCTCTCTGCCATCTTCACATATATAGTTCTTAGTTAATGGGGAAGAAAAATATAAAAAGGTATAAACGTGTGCTTCTTTTCATAAGTTCAATATCAAATCGACAATGTATTCGAAAAATATAAAAAGGTATAAAATTATGCACCTCAGATTGATGAGAAATTCCCCAATTCATTATACTATATATTCAATCTCCAATTCATTACAAATAAAATCATTATCTCTACAAATATTAATATTTGATTTCTTTTTATTTATTTACTTAAAAATTTGGGATCTTATAAGGAAAATGTCACTAGACATAAATGTCAATAATTTAATGTTTTGACATGGTGAAAAATGCCAAATTAGTTGCAAAGTGGTTCACCACTTTGTGTTGAAAACGATTAATTGGGGTAACCTATACACATATATTTCTTTTTATTAATTGAGAAAATTATTATATATTATTCTTTTCTCATAAATGTGATATCTCACATTACCATATGGTTTTTAGGTTCCCAAGGTATGACGCATCTTCAGTTACTATCAAGAGATTAGGAGTCATACATTCATACGGATAACATATGATTATTATATGATTATATGAGTAAAGCTTTCTTGTAAATACAGGTTTTGGGTTCTATTAATTCTTAATATTCGGTATAGAAAGATAGCAATGATTGGAGATAAGAAGCCTTAGATTATTTTATTTTTACTTTTTAGTTATTGTCTCTTGACTCTATTGTTTTCAGACATCCATTTATTTAAAATTTTGAATTTCTTTGCCTCCATGTGATATATTAAGACTTGATGTTGTATACATTTATGACCAGTTTTGAGATTTTTTTTTTATAATTTTTTTAGAATTAATATTTGTTGATCATAAAATGTAGATCGATATTATTATCCTTTACATATATATAAACAAAGTATTGGTTAAAGTTAATTTTATTGAGATAAGGCTTTTGTGAGCATAGCTCATAATGAGTCGAGCTCAAGAATTTTTAATGAGCTTGAGCTGAGTCTGAGCCTAAAACTTTTCAATGAGCTTGAGCCAAGTCTAAGCCTTGCCTAAGTTTTATGAGCCTGAGCTGAGCTATAAAAGCTCAGTTCAACTTGGCTCGTTTACAACCCTAAGCTTAATAACTACACTAACACGATCACAACTCCCCCAATAACATAGGAAAAATAAAATTGAAAATATTATAAGAATTTACACGTATCAGTCTCTTTTTTCTCCCACCCATCTAACTCTTTTATTGAGTTGGCAATTTTTGAACCTACCCATCAACTTGTAATGAACGGGTTTGGGTTGACCCATTTATTAGTTAGGTTAGATTTGGGTTGAGGTTTTTTCAACCTGTCCAAAAAAGGGTAAACCCGAACTGAATTCATCAACCCATTGGGTATCCAACAATATACCATTGTTTTTGTGTATAGGATTTATAGTTTTCTTTTAGTTTGTAAGACATTGGATTTTTATATGGAATTTGGGACATAATTGACATCTTTTGTATTTTCTTTTTTGAGAAGTGGAATTTGACAATTTGTGGTTGTATATTGCATATGACTTATGGACCTTAGAGCCATTATTGGGGACTTAATGTTTAGTTTATTTTAATATTCTTTAGCAAATGTAATTGTTATCTTGTCACTAGTTTTTTTTAGGTTCCTTGACTGTTATTAATTGATTTTTTTTTTCTTTTGGACTTTCTATTAGGTATTAGTATTATGAAAAACATATGGCTAATGCATGATTAGTTTTAGTGATAGTGTTAATATCACCTATAATATTGATTATTAGTATCACCTATAAAAACAATAGTCCATGTTTTTATGATTTTTATTTTCTCTATAAAAGTTAATTTTAAAACATTTTTTAAAAATTTTTTTTAAAATTAAACGGGTTGGGTTGGATTCAACCCGTTTATTTCCGGATTGGATTCGGTTCAACGATTTTCCAATCTGTTGATAAACGGGTTGAACCTAACTCAACGCACAACCCGTTCACAACCCGCCCAGACCCAACCCGACGTAGTTCTTTTGTTTCTTTCTTTCCACCTCTTCTCGTCTATTCCATCTCAGTTGACGGCGATGTCGAGATAGTGCTCGTCATGTAGACGCAAGTAGTTAATGGCCATTCGCTCGCATATAAGGCAGATCTACGACATATGAAAGTAATGAACCATCTGATTGGGTTTTTTCTCTTCAGACTTCTTCTACCCAGCGCCACCGCCACCGCCACCGCCAGCGCCACCGCCACTGAAATCCCCTGAATCCGTCTTCGGTGGAGGTCCAACACTCACACTTCCACGAATTTGCCGGTTTTCCTTGTTCGGACTATCACTTCGTAAGGATCGGAATCACCGGTAACCATCAGAGTGCCCTTCCCTACGTCAACCTCGATTTTATCCACACCTGCCAAGGCAGTGCTTTCTTTCATCTCTTCTCATCTATTCCCACCATCTCTCTTTCTCTCCTTTCATTTCTTCCCATCTATTCCCATCTCAGTCGTACTGGCTGTACAGCCCAGAATCTACCTGTGATTTCGTCGGCACGGCATTCACTGGGTTTGCCAAATGTACATGGGAAGAAAACGAAGCGTCGTCTTCTGGTCAGACAAAGAGATAGATAGTTACGGAGAGGGAGAGGAAGGATCAGAAGTTGGGACACCCGTGGCTGCCACGTCAGCCTGAGGCAGTAGGCTTTAATATAATGGATTGATTGCCTGAATTTAGAAACGGCTCTGAAAGAAAAAGAAAAAAAAAGAAGAAAGAAACGGCTCTGAAGGAAGCTTGAAGAGCCGTTTTAGTGTGCTTTCCCCGGAAAATCTTCAAAATTTACTGTACAGGCTTGTTCCATTCGAGCTTGGTCGTGCAAAAATCCGATCCATAAAATGGCAGGAAGTAGCAGAAAATCTGCTCGAAGTAGGATCAAACCCTCGGTTGATGTTGATGGTAACGATTATTCTATTAATCGGAAGCCGATCCTGAGTAGCCAAAAGAATAGAAGTAGAGATGGTAGTCTGATTCGAATTATGGATGTTAATATTAAGGCTTTTCTGGGTGTTTGCTGTTCTGTATTTCTAGTTGTCGCTTTCCTGATTTACTATGTCGGAAAACCGGTTGAACAAGTTCCGACGCTTAGGGTTGTTACACCTTTTCCGGCACCGAAAGTTATGGATCTTCCTCAGGTGAAGAGACACAGAGCATTTTGTCTTTCATGGATTTTGATATATTTTGATATATGATGTTTGGGTGGCATCCATTATGCAGTTTCAAGGTGAGCATAAGGAGAGCTTGTACTGGGGAACATATCGCCCGCATGTTTATTTCGGAATTCGCATGAGGTAATAATCGTTTGCTGTTTCCATTGTATGGAACTTGTGCAGAAACTTTGCACCTTCGTTAGGGATGGCAACGGTTCATGTAAAACCTATAAACAATCGAACCGAACCCATGATGTCAGTTTTTTTGGATGTTATTTAGGTCAAACCGAACAACATGTTTAAGTCAGACCTCCAACTAGAGATGGAATTGAACCAAACCTATTAGGGCTGTTTTAGGTTGTATTAATTGGTTTTAGTTCACCAAAAGTAATTGATCACTGTGGTTTGGTTTTGGTTTGCAGAATATATACATATTGGTTCGGTTTCGATTTTTCTTAAAATTGAACCAAAACCGGACCGTTGCCATCCCTGACCTTCATAATTTTCTTCTTCTTCTATAATGAAACTAAGAATGAGGCTGGTTTTGTTGTCATTTTTCATAGAATAATAATAGGTACCTGGTTATAATGGTATTCTTCTCTTGTGGCAGCAATGGCATTTTAATATGACAATCTGCCATCATCAAAAACAAATTTTTTATATTTATATTAAAAACTTTTATGCATAAGTTTCATTTGGTTAACAAGATTTTGGATGCAATAAAGGAAATAAGCAGGTGACAAGGGTAGCATGTTTTCTTTGTGTTGATTGGTTTGCTAAAAAAATGGTCAAGAAACTGGTCAGTTTTCTCAAATTTGGTGTTTGGTCGGAAAGGATAGTGATAGGGAATTTTATAAGATTCCATCTTTCCTTTTAACAATATATCAATGCATGTTAAGTTTCATCAATGTAGTAAAATTTAACAGTAGATGTGCAAAAGGTAGGTCTCAAGCAACTCGCTGGGAATAAGCAGACAACACAATAGTTGCCTTCTATGTAGGACCCAAAATTGCCAAGTAATAGCTACTTGAGAACATCCGAGACTATGGAAGACAGTATTTGAACTAGGGATGGCAAGGCAATGGTACACAATTTGTGTACCCACAAGACATGTTTTCTTTACTATCTTTTGACATATACATATATAATAATAATAATAATAATAATAATAATAATAATAATAATAACAACTTACCTATCAGAAAAAAAAACTAGGGATGGCAATGAGGTGGGTTCGGGAGGTTTTGGTGAATCCAAACCTGCCCCTATAGGAGTTTAGGTAATACCAATTGTAAGCACCCAAATTTTGATCAAACCAAAAAATGTGCTAAAAGACAGCAAAACAACTCAAAACCGTAAGGCACAAAAATTGTCCTTTTGATCAGGTGCTAGTTGGCCACCAAACTTCTTCCAAATGATCAGGAAATTCCGACACGATTCTAACGCAACTGAGTTTGCTCAGATCGGGGTTCGGATGAAGAAGATATGAGCTGGTCAAATTTGAGGGGAGCAGAAATTGACTTTTTGCTAAACCCAGGATCAATTGCTTAACCCTATCCCAATGGATAGAGGATTCTAATACGGTTCTAACGCAACTGAGTTTGTTAAAATCGAAGTCTAGATGAAGAAGATATGAGCAGTTGAAGTTTTCGGGTAGCAATGCCAGAAACTGCACACATGACAAAAGAGCAGAAAAATATCTCAGGGGTGAATCCGTGAATATCAAAAATGCTGAAAATATCTCAGGGATTAATCCGCAAATATCTAAAATGCTGAAAAAATCTCAGGGACGAATCTATAAATATCCAGGGGAAAATCCGTAAATAATCCAAAAATCAAGATAATATATCAGGGGCAAATCAGCAAAAATCTAATAATAACCGAAATTAATTTTCGGCTATACACAAAATGTGTATAATCGGAATCCAATTTCGGTTCATAAAGTAAATATCTAGATTTTTCTGACAGATTCCCCGACAAAATCTCGGATTTCTCATGATGGTATGTCGGAAAAGGGTGTAACCGAAATGGTATTTCGGTTACACATAAACTTAGTATAATCGAAATTATATTTCGGTTATGCTAGGTTTTCTCCATAACCGAAATATAATTTTGGTTATTCATTTTTCGTCTATAAAAGAGCTTTAGCAGCTCATTTGCAAGGGGTTAGCCATTTTTTGCATTTGGAGCTTTCCATTCTCTCCTCGACCCTGCTCGGCCCTCATCTTCACACCTCTCCTCCACCCTCTCAAGCCCTTAACTACATCTAAACCCTCTCTAAACCCTTCCCCTCTTCTTGTTCTTCACTTGAAATCAAAGGAGAAGCTGGAAAAGAGACTTGGTGCTTGGGAGGGAGGAGCTCCAGCCACTTTTGAAGCCCTCCAGGGAGTCAAGCACACTCAAGAGAGCCCTAAACCCCCAAGGTGAGCTTCTTTAACACTTTTATTTGACATATATAAAAATGGGATGCTTGTGAGCATCTTTGGTTACTTTTACACTATATGCATGTTGTTCCTTATCTTTGTGGTTTGTTTCCTCCCTCATTCCCTTCTTCCCTTCAACTAAAAGAACTCCCACGGTAAGGGGAGGTGTCCAAGCCCGAACGGGTAGGGAGGAGAGGTGATGTAGCCTCAATAATGTCGTTTTTTAAGGCCTCCTCTTCATGCCTAACCTTGCTTTGTCTTATTTGATAAAGGGAGAGTGTGTTCTCCCTATTTCTCACTAAATCCAATGTATACCTATTAAACCCTTTCTTCCCTTCTTTAAGTTGCTTTTTAAGTTATTTTCTGATACTCATTATAGGCTTGCATGTTAGGAGATGGCTTGTTCATATGCATGCCTTACATGATCATCTGCCGATTTTGCTAGTTTTAAAGTAGGGTCATGCATGTCTTCAGTTCTCCATGAACACTCCATGTGGCACCCACAGTCACGCGAGCTCTTTGTCATGCTTAGGGTGTTATCTTGCAGACTTTGAATGTTCCATTTTGCTTATATTGTGTATATATGCCTAGGGTTTGGCCGTACGGACTAAGGCTTGGGCCATCCGGGTCACCTCCTCTCTTCTTCTCATACAAGAGGGGAGGATGCCTTCAAACACCAAAATAGGGACACCTAAAGGTCCCTATTAAACTCTTGAGTTCCTACTCAATGAGGAAGACAAGGCCTCAAGCCAAGTCCCCCTTCTTTGGTTCCAAAGATTCCTCAAAACTGGTTAAGCAAGGCCACTCCTCAAGCTCAGTACCACTGTGGGCCCACACAAGGGCCCACGCAAGCCCTAGCAGCCTCCAGGAACCTTGGGGACTCAATCCCCTTCAAAAATGCCAAAAAGTGGCTTTTCTGTGTTTGCCCGAAATGACAGGTCGGGCAAACACCTTTCCACACATAACCGAAATTGAATTTCGGTTATGTGTGATAACCTAGCATAATCGAAATTGCATTTCGGTCATGCTAGGTTATGATGTAACTGAAATCCAATTTCGGTTACACCCTGTAAATTCCCAAAAAAAACTAGTTTCAGCCCTTAGCCCATTTCTAACCCTTTTCTCCATTAAACCAGACCATCCAACAAGGTTTTGAGGCCCAACGGGTCCAGCTTGAGAACCGTGGGCCTTCCAATGGGGCCCCCTAGTCCAACTCACTCATTTGAATTAAAAAGAAAGATAATTAAACAAGTTAAGTGGACCACACCATTTGAGGCCCACCAAAAAGCCCAATTTGAAGCATGTTGGTTAGGCTAGGTGGTTTGGCCGTGACTCGGGTTTGGGCCTAGCTCCCTTCGTGGGAAGCCCACAAAACCAAAGGACGGGAGCCATTAGTCTCAGCCCTAATTGCCTTGAGTCTTTAAGTCCAAACCTAGGTAATGGGCCCCAAGCCTATGCCTAGCCCACTTTGGCACAAACTGAATCAAGATAAATTAAAATCACCTAGTAGCCACTGTGTGGCCCACCCAACGGGCCAACAAAATCATCCAGACCCATTTTTGCATGAAAATTACTTAATCCCCAACTTGAACTTTAAATAAAATCCATCAAATCAACCAAAGCCCAAAAGGGGTTATCTAACGTAACCCCAAACGGGACTTGGGCTTTCACTAAAGCCCAAAATTGGCATCTTGTGGGCCTTCCAACGAGGCCCACACACCAGACCCAGATCGCTCAGGATAAATAAGATAAAATCAAGTAAATGGGCTCACACCAATCAGGTGGTATCGATCAGACTTAACCAAATATTGCATATCGGCTTAGGAATCGGGTAGGATAGACCAAAACAAGTTGACTCAAACCAGAAAACCCGTGGGACCTGTCATTTGATGGGGCGGACCGGGGTATCTACGGACTTCCCCAGACCTTAACCGAGACCCTACCTAGAATCTCAAGCCGCAGACCGCCTAATAGAAAAACCTAGGTACCCAGGTGTCTGTCTGCACCCTATCAGGCAGTGGCGACTCCAACCTTCCCGAATTACCCTTCAAGAGGCTTGCGCCCACGCCGTGTGACCATGTACGCACACCAATGATGCAAGAGATTTTTAGAATCTATTAAATAAAGCTACAAGCTGTCTAGAGATTTTGTTTCTAAAAAGTTTCTTATTTCAATAGTTTTCTATTCCGAACATTTTCCTATTTCAAGGGCCTTGCAAATTGGAAGCCTAGAGAAAGTCACATTTGGGGGAGATGTCTCTATTAACCACCTATTGTTTGCTGATGATATTTTAACATTTTGCAGGCCCACTACCCAACAAGTTATGTGGCTAAAGGGCATCCTTCTCTGTTTCTAGGCATGTTTGGGGTTGAAGGTTAATCTGGGAAAGAGCGTGATATTTGAAATTGGAGATGTACTGAATATCCCAGACCTAAGTCACTTTATGGGGTGTAAAGTGAGCAATCTTCTAACAACATATCTAGGAATTCCACTTGGGGCGGGTTATAAGAAAGCTACAGTTTGTAATCCGATTGTAGAAAAAATGAAGAGGCTTTCTTCTTGGAAGAGCTGCATTCTTTTGAAGGGGGTAAGTTGACCTTGGTATCTAATGTGCTAGCAAGATTACGTATATATTTCATGTCCATTATGAGTATTCCCTCCTCTATTACCCTAAGATTGGAACAGATCCAAAGGAGATTCTTATGGGAAGGTTCGGGTGGAGAGTCTAGATTTTATTTGGTGAATTGGAAAGCTGTTTGCAAGATGGAAAAAGAAGGTGGTCTAGGGATTAGGCCTCTCATGGTCTTTAATAAAGCATTGCTTAAAAAATGGGTTTGGAGATACGGCATTGAAAGGGATAATCTATGGAGGAAGGTTATCCAGGTAAAGTATGGAAATTCTTTTGGGGATTGGTTTCCATGCCAATCAAAGGATACTTTTAGGGTAAGCCTATGGAAACCTATAGCTAAGTTGATGGATTCAGTTGCAAAAGATTGCAGGTTCTTAGTTGGAAATGGGACCAAAGTTCGGTTTTGGAAAGACATTTGGTGTGGAAATGGGAGGTTGAAGGATAAATATCCAAGCCTTTATAATAATTGTAGAGACAAAGGTGCATTGGTTTGTGATTATAAGATGACTACTAATGCTGGTAGTGCATGGAATATAATTCTAAGAAGAAATTTGCTGGACTGGGAGATTAATAGTTATGAAGAATTACTACAGGAGTTATATAGTATCTGATTGGAGCAAGGGGAGGACTCGAGGAAGTGGAGTATTAGTAGATTTGGTTTGTTCACGGTTAAAGCAGCTTGTGAAATGCTAGCCACTTCTGGGTCAAGGTTTCAGGAGAGTCATGTGGTATGGGCCAAGTCTGTGCCAAGCAAAGTTGCCTTCTTCATATGGGCAGTCGCGTTGGACAAGATACTAATGGTTAATCACTTAGAAAGCAGAGGGTGGCAGCTTCCTAAACGTTGTATAATGTGTAGGGAAGATGAAGAAATTGATCAGCACCTTTTGGTTTACTGTAGGGAGGCAAGGACTATTTGAAACAGGGTTCTTACAAGGTTCGGAACAGTGTGGGTTCAACCTGAGAATTTTGCCAAGGTTCTACAATCTTGGGGGTAGAGGAAAGAAAAATCCAGGATATCATTACTGTGGAACATCGCTCCAGTAGCCATAGCATGGGGGATTTGGGCCGAAAGAAACCTTAGGATTTTTAGAGATTAAGAAAAAAGTGCATTAGATCTGGAGAAAAAAATTCTGCACATATGTTTGGCTGGGCATCAATTGATAATCTGATGGCTACTGTACCAATTCAGGAATTCTTATTAGGGGATGCATTTCTAGATTAGGGGGTGGCCAGGATGTTGTAGAGGCTAATCTAGACTAGCTTTCTATTCAGATTGTAGTCTTTGGTACACTATCTGCGTACCAAGACATATCTTATTATTTTTCTTTTATCATATATATAACATCTTAATTACCAATCAAAAAATATCAAGAAAGTCTTTCTATTTTCTGTTTTAGTATTAGGAAGGTAGCTGTAGTTTCTTATTTTGATGGATTCCTATTTCAGTTTTAGGAAAGTTTTGCTATTTTGTTTTACCATTAAGAGAGTTGCAATATTTTAATTTCAACTTTAGAAAGTTTCTATTATTCCTTTATAGGAAGTGTTGTAACCTCTAAAAAAAGGGGAACTGTTTCATAATGGAAAATGAGAGAATTGCACAGCAATTCAATTGTTCATGGAGAGATTCCTTAGTCTTAGCTCAAGGTGAGAAGCCAAGAGCTTGGGGGTGAGACGCCTTCCCTTGGGTTTTTTTCCTTTTAAGTTTTTCTATTCTACAATTTCTGGGTATCCTAGCTTGAGAATCTCATCCTAAAATTCTTAGCTTTCATCAGTTTGTATCAGAGTCATAGCATCAGAAAATTTGATCATGTTTTTATTGAGGTGAGACTCCTCTTGTTCTTCGGTAATGTTGAGACTCCATTACTTGATAGTAGTGTGACTCTGCTATTAAACCTTGTTGAAGGTTGGTGAGGCTCCAATCTTTTCAAGGATACTTTTCTTGATGGTGGCGAGACTCCATTACCAAGCCCTAGTAAAGTTTTGTGAAACTCCAATCTTTTCCAGGGTGAGTTGTCCTAAATCAATTTTGAAGCAACCTGATGGTATACATATCTGTACACATTATTTTTTTATCGGTAATAGAAAAGATTGTATGAAGATAAAAGAAAGAGAAACAGTACATGTACACCAACAGTGTACAAGGAAATAAAGGTTCTAGTCACTACAGCTCCTGGAAATTTTAACATAATAAAACATCTTGAATGTCCATCCTTTTACACGAGGCTGTAGTGGATGCCCAAAAGAGGATACACTTGCAGATTGAGAGGAACAAAGCCTTAGGGGATCTAGATTTGTCATTAAAAATACGGTTGTTTCTTTCTTTCCACAGTGTCTAAAGAATAGCAGATAGTGTTAATCTCCACATAACTTTGAAGCGGAATGTTCCTTTACCCTTGCCCCATGCATTGAGGACCTGATCCAACTCCTTTGGTTGCGCTCATGAAACTCCAAATCTCAACAAAAAGCACTCAACATATCATGAGCCACCGAACAATGTAGAAGCAAGTGATTCACGGATTCAATATGAGACTTCCACAGTTCACATCCATTCGGCAAATGCCATCCACACTTCATAAGGTTGTCTAAAGTTAATATCTTGCCCAGCACTATAGTTGATGTAGGACGTCTGGAACCCAAAGTTTAGATTAGTTAGTTATTTAGTAAAAGTAGAATTACTATTTTCTTGTATTAGGTATTTGAGTTATATTAAGAGTCTTTAAGAGGTTTTAGAATTATATTCTAACTTTAAGTTGTTTACTATGAGTAAGAGTCCTAATTTTAGTAAGTTTCTATCTTGTTTTGGGATTTCCAGAGGTCTATAAATAAGGGGTAAAGGTTGTACACAAATTTAGACTTTTTTTTTTTTTAAAAAGAACTACAGAGTCTCTCTCATCTTCCTTGTGGATTCAAGGTTATTTGCTGGTGGATTCCAGTTTTATAGGATTAACGGAGATTAATCCTTGTTTTTGTAACTTTCACTACGTCAATTGGTATCAGAGCCAGGACTTGCCTGACGAGATGGCCAACAACGAGGGTGACAGTAACAATCCCATCGATGTTGTTTGTAGGCAATAAGCGATCTAGGGGGCCATTGAAGAACAACGGCAACAGATGATGGAGATTCGTCAGATGCTTGCGGATTTAATAGTCAATGCCAATTGTGATCAAAACACCAATGGAAGAGGAGCTAGAGGATTTGCCCGAGGCCCCCATCGCGCTGAAGTAATGAGATACTGTGATGGATGCCAGGGTGCTGGTGTTCGGGGGCCTCACAGACCTTTGTTTGGAGATAATGATTCAGATCTTGACGAGGAAGAAGTAGCCCTAGATTATGGGAGACCGGATGGTCGAAATCGAAGGTTCGAGGATTTTCGTATGAAGGCAAATATTCCTACTTTTAATGGGAATATGAACATTGAAGATTTTCTTGACTGGGTATTCGAGGTGGAGAGATTTTTTGAGATGATGGAAGTTCCAGAGGAGCGTCAAGTCAAACTGGTAGCCTTCAAACTCAAAAGTGGAGTAGTTGTCTGGTGGGATACTCTACAAAATAATAGGCAAAGACAAGGTAGAGTTCTAATCCATACATGGAGACGAATGAAGCAGTTTCTTATGGAAAGATTTCTATCACTAGATTACGATCAACATCTTTTTCAACTTTACCAGAATTGTGTGCAGGGAAGTAAATCTGTTACTGATTGTATTGCTGAATTTTCTAGACTTTCCGCACGCAATAATTTGAATGAAATAGAGTCACAGCAAGTTGCCTGTTATCTGGCTGGTTTGAAGCCTTTTATTTGTGAGAAAATTGGATTGCAGGTTTTGTGGTCGGTAGATGAAGCCCACAACATGGTGTTGAAGGCAGAATTGATGGAAAAATTAGTTGGGAGATCGGAGTATTCTTGGAAGTCTTATTATGATGCTGGAGATTTTTCTGGCAAGGGCAAGGTGCCCCAAACAACAGTTTCTTCTACTCCAGTTAGCGCTATGGACAAGGGAGACGCTAGTGTTAGCGTAACTAATCGAAAATCTACCAAGCAGGGCTATAAAGATTAGCCTATAAATTCTAATCCTTATGCCAGATCAGCAGTAATAAAGTGTTACAGATGTGGTCAAACGAGGCATAGGTCTAATGAACGTCCAGCTAGAAAACCTGTGAATTTGATTGAGCAAGAAGGAGAAAGAGAAGAAGAAGATGGTGGGCTGGTCATATATGATAATGATGTGTACGAAGTGGGGGAAGAAGACGAAAGTGAACATCTCAATCTAGTTTTGCAACAGGTTTTATGTTCAAACAAGCAACAAAACTTCTCTCAAGGCCACAATATTTTCCAATCATTGTGTACCGTCTCCAATAAGGTATGCGATTTGATGGTTGATAATGGAAGTTGTGATAATTTTGTGGCAAAGAAATTGGTTGATTATTTGCAATTGCCATCCAAACCGCACCCTTCACCTTACTCAATTGGTCAGGTAAAGAAAGGTCCCACAGTGAAGGTAGTTGAAATTTGCACTATTCTAATTTCTATTGGAAAGCATTACAAGGCGGAGATTACTTGTGATGTGATTGACATGGATGCTAGTCATGTCTTATTAGGGAGGCCTTGGCAGTATGATGTGAATGCAACCTATAAGGTGAGGGACAACATGTATTTATTCACCTGGAAGGATCACAACATTGCCATGGTACCAACCAAAGTTTTTGATAAGACTCCGAAAGCTTATAAAGTGAAGGAAACAAAGCAGGTTTTCGCCTTTGTTATTAAAGGGGAAGGGTAAGCTCCAAGACGTTCAACGTGCAAGACCTATATGAGTACCATGTTCCCACGGCCATTCCAATACTTCACTTGAGGACGAGTGTTTCTCTAAGGGGAGGGGACTAATGTAGGACGTCTGGGACCCAATGTTTAGATTAGTTAGTTATTTAGTAAAAGTAGAATTCCTATTTTCTAGTATTAGGTATTTGAGTTATATTAGGAGTGTTTAAGAGGTTTTAGAATTAGATTTTAACTTTAAGTTGTTTACTATGAGTAGTAGTCCTAATTTTAGTAGGTTTCTATCTTGTTTTGGGATTTCCAGAGGTCTATAAATAAGGGGTAAAGGTTGTACACGAATTTTAGACATTATTTTTAAAAAAAAGAACTATAGAGTTTCTCTCTCATCTTTCTTGTGGATTCAAGGTTATTTGCTAGTAGATTCCAGTTTTATAGGATTAACGGAGATTAATCCTTGTTTTCGTAACTTTCACTGTGTCAATAGTTCATAAGAAGAAACCTATTTTAGCGGGTAAGAGAGGTTGCCACAGTGTTTTAGAGAAACTGAACCTGTTTCCTTTCTTGTTCAGATGACTATAGAAGCTCTTAACTGAAAACTCGCCTGCCTTACCCCAAGACCACTTCATGCTGTCTTGATTCAGGTTTGGATGATGACCACCTATACGATGAAGGAGGTCAGTGAAGGAGTCCATTTTCCAATCAAAGATCCCTCGTCTGAATTGCAAGTTCCAATTACCATCACCTAGCCCTTGATGGCATAAATCTGAGATGAATGCTTGAGGAGCCAAAGATATGTTATATAGCTTTGGATGTATCAACTTTAAAGGGGCATTGCCACACCATGAATCTTCTCAGAATCTGATACGATCCCCTTCACCCAATTGGAACCTCAAACCAGGCATAAGGGAGTGGGAAAGTCTACTAATAGGTTTCCACAAGCTGTAGCCAATAGTACCATTCACCTGAGAAGGCAGCCAAGAAGCAGGATCATAGCCATATTTAAGCACAATCAGGTTTCTCCAAAGACGTGATGATTCACTACCAAAGCGCCAACACCACTTGCCCAATAGAGTTCGGTTGAACAGATGGAGCTCTCGAATACCGAAACCACCCTCATCTTTATCCTTACAAACATCCTCCCAAATAACAAGATGATAACTTCTTAGTGTTGTCTCATCCCGCCTAAAGAAAGTCTCTTTGGATCTTCTCTAGTCTTTCAATAACTGAGATTGGGGCAAGCATAGAGGAAAGAAAATAAGTAGGTTGATTGGATAAAGCACTCTTGATGAGAACCAACTTACCTCCTTTAGATAGAAAATTGCTTTTCCATAGTGCCAACTTTCTCTTCATGTGAGCGATCACTGGTTCCTATACCGCTTTAGCCTTGAAAGGGGTTCCAATGGGGATTCCTAGGTAAGTAGTTGGGAGTTCTCCCAAAAGACCTTCTAGAATTCTGCAAAGGTCATCTGCCTCTACAGCATCTCTCACATTGAGGATCTCACTTTTTTGAAGATTTACTTTCAAACCCGATACGGGATCAAAACATGTAAGAATGGATTTGATTGTCAAGATTATGGAGGTTTGTGCCTTACAAAAAATGAGTGTATCATCAGCAAATAGTAAATGAATTATGGATAAACTTCAATTTCCAAAGCTTACACCTTATATTAAGCCCAAGTTGGATGCTCTTTCAACTAAGTGATTGAAGGCCTCCATGACAATCAAAAACAATAACAGTGAGAGAGGGTCACCTTGTCTCAACCCTCTCAAAGACCTGAAGAAACCAGCTGCCATGCCATTAACAAGAACTGAAAATGAAGCTGAAGATATACATGTGCGTATCCATCTACACCATTTACTTCCAAAACCCATTGGACGGAGAAGATAGCCCAAAAAGTCCCAGTTAACATGATCATACGCCTTCTCAAGATCTAATTTACACGTAACCATATTCTCTACCCTTCTAAGTATCGAGTCCACACATCCATGAGTTTCGGTTGTTCAGCAATAGAAAAAAGAAATTGAAGATATTTTGGATGATCAGACTGTTGCTACTCGTAAAAGTGGTTATTAGAAGTTTCTAGTAAAGTGGAAAGGGTGTTCTATGTTTGATTGTTCCTGGATTACTATAATGGAATTGCAGAATCAAGCTCCTAATCTTAATGAGTAGTACATTTCCTTATACTCGTCGGAGCCGAGTCTCTTGAATGGGAATGGAAATTGAGGCTGGAGATTTTTAGAAGCTACCAAATAAAGCTATAAGCTATCTAGAGATTTTGTTTCTAAGAAGTGTTTTATTTCAGCAGTTTCCTATTTTAACAGTTTCCTATTTTAATAGTACGAAAGGTTTTCTATTTTCTGTTTTAGTATTAGGAAGGTAGCTATAGTTTCTTATTTTGATGGTTTCATTTTTTTTTTTTTTGTGTGTTGATGAATAAAGAATTTTATTAGAAAAACTTAGGGAAAAGTACAAACCAAGAAGTGGACCCATGAGATATAGGGACCACCCTAGATACAAAAACCAAAAGAATAAAACTCCCCACTCTACACCAAACCAAATGTCACATCCCCTTTAATTAATTAAAATTAATCAATGATATAACAATCACCACACCATCTCGATAGATAATGGCTTTCCCACATCGAGACAGCTAGCCATCGGAGTTCAACATATAACAACGGAACATGGGAACAAGTTGTGTACCAAAGACAAGTAATATCCACTATTCTAACAATATTTATAAAACATAAAAGACTAATATACATAAATTTACAAGTTTCTTTATAACTCTAAATTTCTCTCAACTTCATTGGTGAGGCTCTCAGCCAACCTTTAACCTGAAATGTTAGATGGGATCATGAGCTCATAGCCTAGTAAAGAAACCCCACTAATAGCAAACACATATCCAATTCAATTATGTATATATCTAATGTACAATCAGCAGAATATTTCATTACAACTCATCATGTCATATCAAGTAACATGATTAACAGGTTGTAACCAAACGTGGATATCAATCAAATATGCAATGCATGTATGTCATGCTTCCCGCGCACGCACTGCCTATGTCTAACATGATGGGGCAAGCGGAAGCCTTTCCTCTACCTCTCATGTACAATCCATGCTCCTTCTGACTAGGTGTAGGACCTCACAGAGAAGCCATTCACCTTACCCTCTATTAGCCGGTGGTCTGGGACAGATTATATAACCAAACTGACTATGGCCAGCTGGAGGTTGTGGGAACACTCTTCAACCACATCCTGTGTGGTCACTCACAGGGTTTAGGGGTCTTTCAACTCCAATGATACTTTTTTTCTTCCCCTTCTATTTTCCAGAGAAACATGGGTTACCACCCATTAGGAGGTACATCTTGACATCCCTAGACAGAGCCATGCTCTTTATCAGGTCACTTCGAAAGCCCCATTACGTCGGTGATGCAATAACATGCATGACCACTAGACAGTAATAGTCTAAACAATTATCATCATCATTTAGTAGTTTATATAATCCATCAATAATTGTAAAGCCAATTCTATAAACATGAACTCACAATTAAATAACACATCTATATAGTACAAAAATATACAATTATAACAAGATTTTGCCAATCATTCATCGTAGTAGCAATTCAAATGTATGGATTAAGCGAATTGAAACAATCGCTGAGAGTATAGCACAAGAACACTGATTTCCAATCAACATACAAAGCACCACAACATCATCAAGAGTACAGTAATCACTTCATAAAGGAATTAGTAAGGCTTCCTTACCCTTCTTCTCTTTTTCTCTTCCTCTTCTTTCTTTTCTCTTCAACTAGCTTCACACACGAGCATATAAACCCTCACTTGCCTGCCTGGGTTTATATAAATTTTTCTCAATTCGGTGTGGCGTCATACCACCAAACCTAACTACACAACTAATCAAATCTCTCCAATGCACACGCTAATTAAAAGCTGAAATAAAATAACTTCATTGGTAAATCAAAATACACATAATTAAGATACAAAAAACTATAATGCCCTTCTCATTAACACTGAAATACACAGATAACATTATAGGATATTACACCAGGGCACTACAATTTATAGGAAGTTTTGTAACCTCAGTAAAAAGGGGAATAGTTTCATAATGGAAAGTGAAAGAATTAAATAGCTTTTCAATCATTTAAGGAGAGATTCCTTAGTCTTTGCTCAAGGTAAGAAGCCAAGAGCTTGGGGTGTGAGACACCTTCCCTTTGGTTTTTTTTTCCTCTTAAGTTCTTCTATTCTACAATTCCTGGATATCCCCTTAAATTTGTATTTTTGATCCTAAAATTCTTAGGCTATATCAACCAAATCGTAACCCGCCTTTATCTGGGTAATTGTTGACAGGTTGACTAAAATAGCTCATTTTCTACCTACTCATAAGAATGCACCTCATAATGAGTTAGTAAGATTTTATATTAAAGAAGTGGTTAGATTGCATGGAGTGCTAGTCAGCTTAGTTTCTGACAGAGATACTAGATTTTTTTTTGGATTCTGGAAAAGTCTGCATAAGGCTTTAGGTACTAGATTGGATTTCAGTATAGCCTTTCATCCTCAAACAGATGGTTAGACTGAGAGGGTGAATAAGTAATTGGAAGATATATTAAGGGGGCTTGTATTCTGGAATTTAAGGGCAGTTGGGTGACTCATCTACCACTGGTTGAATTTGTTTATGATAATAGTTTTCAGACCAGTATTGGGATGGCACCATATGAAGCTTTGTATGTTAGGCCCTGTCGTTTGCCTATTTGTTGGACTGAAATGAATGAAGATAGAGCTTTAGGTCCAGCAATGATTATTGAGATGTCAGAACAAGTCAAGATAATTAGAGAGAAGTTGATGACTGCTTAGAGTCGTCAGAAGAGCTATGCAGACAATAGAAGAAGGCCTTTGGAGTTTGAAGAAGGAGATAAAGTGTTTCTAAAAGTGTCTCCTTTGAAAGGTGTCCTTAGATTTGGTAGGAAAGAAAAATTAGTACCGAGGTTTATTGGTCCATTTATAATTATTAGGAAGCTCAACACCACTGCATATGAGCTAAACCTGCCTTAGTTATCCAAGGTCATAATGTTTTTTGTGTTTCAATGCTGAGGAAGTGTTTAGTTGATGTAGAGCCAGTAGTGGATTGGAGGATCATCAAAATCAAAGAAGATGCCTCTTATGACGAGTAGTTAGCGGCTATTGTGGACAGAAAAGATCAAATGCTGTGTCATAAAACCACCCCTTTGGTTAAAGTGTGGTGGGGAGGTCAAGGAGATGTGTCTTGGGAGATTGAAGAGGAAATGAGAAAGAATTATCTTTATCTTTTTGCTTAGTGCATATGAAAATTTCGAGAGCGAAATTTTGTTAAGGGAGTAGATTGTAATATCCTGTAATTTTGACTATGTAATTTAGTGTTAATGACAAGGGTATTATGGTCTTTGTATATCTTAATTGTTTGTGTTTAATTGTGACTAATAGCGTGTTTTATTTCAGTTTGAGTTGGTATGCGAATTAAAGTATTTTGATTGAGTGTGTATGTGGGATTCGGTAGTATGGCGATACACTGAATTGTGAAAGTTTCTATTTAAAGAAGAAGCAAGTAGCTGAGGGTTTTATTCCTAGCCACCTTCATTTGGATCAAGAGAAAGGGGAGAAAGAGAAGCGGAGCTCTAGGAAATAAGAGGAAAAAGGAAAGAAGGAAAGAAGGAAAGAAGAAAAAGAATAAAGGCAAGGGAGCCTTGCTAATTCTTTTATGAAGTGATCGCCGTAACTTTTGATGATGTTGTGATGTTGTATATGTGGATTTGAAATTAGTGTTCCTGTGCTATACTATTGGTGATTGTTTCAGTTCGCCTAATGCTTACATGTGAATTGCTACTACGATGAATGATTGTCGATGAATCGTGAGACTGAATTATTGCATGTTTCAAAATGAAATCAAGTGTATTTGATAAACATGTCATTTGTTGATTTTGTATATCATTGCTATGAGTTCATGCTTAGAGAACTGACTTTACAATTATTGATGGATTATATGAACTGTTAAATGATGATGATAATTGTTTAGACTATTACTGTCTAGTGGTTATGCATGTTATTGCATCACCTGACGTAATGGGGTTTTCAGAGTGACTTGATAGAGGGCATGGCTCCGTCTAGGGATATCAGGATGTGACTTCCAATGGGCGGTAACCCATGTTTCTCTGGAAAATAAGAGGGGAAGAGAAAAAGTGCCCTTAGGGTTGAAAGTCCCCTAAACCCTGTGAGTGGATACGTATGATGTGGTTGAGGAGTGTTCCCACAACCTCCAGCTGGCCATAGTCAGTTTGGTTATATAATCTGTCCCAGTCCATCAGCCAACAGAGGGTAAGGTGAATGGCTTTTCTGTTAGGTCCTACACTACCGCCTAGTCAGAAGGAGCATGGATTGTATACGAGAGGTAGAGGAAAGGCCTCCACTTGCCCCATCATGTTAGACATGGACAATGCGTGCGCGGGAAGCATGACGTGCATGCATTGCATATTTGATTGATATCCGTGTTTGGTTATAACCTGTTAATCATGTTACTTGATATGACATGGTGAGTTGCGATGAAATATTTTGCTGATTGTACATGAGATATATACATAATTGAATTGGATATGTGTTTGCTATTAGCGGGGTTTCTTTACTAGGCTGTGAGCTCATGATCCCATTTAACATTTCGGGTTACAGGTTGGCTGAAAGCCTCAACAATGAAGCTGAGAGAAAGTTAGAGTGAGAAAGAAACTTAAATTTATGTATATTAGTGTTTTAAATTTCCTGTATTGTGAATATTTCTATGTACTCCGATAGCTAGTTGTCTATATTTGGGAACGCCACTACCTATCAAGATAGCGTGGTGACTGTTGTATCCCTGATTAATTTTAATTAATTAAAGGGGATGTGACAATTGTACTAAAAATTTATATTTTGCAGGCTGTCTTTTATTTGGGCATTTGAGAATCCGAAAGCGAGCTTCACACCCTTGACTATCGTTGCTAGGATCTCTTCTTTCAGTTTGAAATCGTTCTGGTCCTTCTGCAAAATTCTTTGATTTTTGTAGCACCCCTTTCCCCATACACAACTAAGAGTTACTACTGAAGCATTGGAGCATTACTAAAGTACCCAAGCTAACACATAAAAATAATGCACAATATTATTATTGTCAAGTACATTAGATAATACCCAACAGTATAATCATCTATAGGGAATAAAACTTAAAATCCTTAAAATCTCAAATATCGACTCTAATTTAAACCAAATTAATTGCAATGGTTCTCATAGTTAAACTTTCAAATTGAATTACAGTTCCAATTTCCATCACAGAAAGATAAACTAAATGTGAACTTGTCATAGTCATCCTTACATCTGCTGTGGATTTCTTTTCTTTCTTGCAAAATGGTAAATATAGAGGGATGAGCAAACAATATGCATAGTGAGGAGAATTTAATAGCCTTTGCATGTAATTAATGTAATACACCATAATTTCCTTCCATTAAAACCTAATAATATTTAATCAAGTATACATAAATTCTTATTCACTTATTCATGCTCAGAAAATTTCATCAAATGCAAAAGATGCAAAGAAAAGTAACAAATTTGGACTATCACAAAACCCAGTAATTTTAGCACTTGATGCTATAATTTTCCTAAATTATTTATGAAAATTAATAGTAAATAAAATTCAATAAATTTCATAATATTAACAAAATAAAACATCAAATTGTTGTTTTCAAACCTTCTACATTTGCCTAATTTTTCAGTGCCTTATTGTATTTTTGTTTATTATTTCCTATTTTATAATGAATTTTTGACTAAAATATTGGAAATAAATATTAATTTTATTGAAGATTAAGGGTGATGACTGCTATATATTGGATCTCTCTTCATCATATATATAAAAGTTAACTAATTCTATGTAGACTAGAGCCTTCAAGATGAAAAAAATACGTGTTTTACCTTTAGTGAACGCTACCACAGATGTAATCAAAGTCCAAATCCACTCTAGTACAGCGGAAAATCTGTCCCAGGCAGTCTTGCATTTAACATTTAGTTGGATTTCAGTTTTACCTACTTTCTCACACCTATCTCTGGAGGGTTTCTTAAAATGTGACTCTTTTTTATCTCTTTGAGCTCTAAGTAGACAGCTATACTAGGGGATTTGGCCATTTTCTATTTCTACTAGGACCTAGTGTCCTAAGAAGATCTATAGGAGGAGGTTACACACTTTGTGTTCACCTCCCTTTTGTACCACTGTTATATTATTAAATTACTTCTTACCTTTAAAAAAAAAACTCCACTCTAGGATAGGTCTAATGTTCTTCTATATTGTAGATCTGCACATTCTTTGCAAGATATGGGCGATTTGAGGTAGGAATTGAAGAAGATTTGAGAAGAAGCGAAGGTTTCCATGTTCAAGAGGAGAAGTAGTAGCCTGTTTCACTTTCGCACATGCATGCGACAAAAAATTTGAAAAAAAAAAAAAAAAAACTGCTCGAAACGTGTTGCTTTGGAGGCAGATGACGATTTTCTGGGATGCGGCATGCGGAAATTGATATTGGGTGATTTGCATCATATTTCACTTTGCCTTCTCAAGAATGCCAACATGTTGTTGACATTTCAAATCATGTTTGACTGGTTGTATTATTGAATGTTGAGGAAAAAGCTGCCAACATAAAGACTTGGTATATGCACTTTATCATGATTAGGTTAGTTTATGTAGCCTCAATTTATTTTTATCGATAAAAAACATTAGTTATAATTGAAGAGAGAAATGTAATCAAAAGTAAGGTTCAAAGGATAGAATGAAATTTGCCCATAAAAATGTACTGATGAAGGACATGTTGACTACTTTGATGACAATGTTAGCAAATTATGGGAAGAAGATAAAATTGTAGTGATGATAATGATATTTGGCAGTTATGAGCCTAGTTTTGAAGGATTGACTTTTTTTTTTTAAATTTTATTATTATTGCTAGTTCTTTTGGTAATTCAATTTTATTATTATTGCTAGTCCTTGGGAACTGTAATTTGCCCTTGATGTTGACATATTACAATTTGCTACTTCCGTCGTTATTTTTTTTTTTGATAAATTACCACAATATAAGTTAATATATATATGGTTAGAAGTACAAAGTATTGATCTTTTTTGTCGTTTGATTATCCTTTTAAGGTTTCATTGCCTATTCGACATATGGAATCCTTGACAAAAGAGGCCTTGATTTTATAATTTTTGGGCTTGAGAAGCCAATGACAACCAATCTGAGGGATATCAACATCACCAACACTTAAAGAACAAGAAGTGTGGCCTTGGCTTTGCCACATTGCCCCTCTCACCACTCACAGTTTCCTTCAATCCAAGTTCGTAAGTTGTAACCGTGAGTGAAGTATTCAATTGGGCTGAGCTGGATCTTGTTATATAAACTTCAATTGGTATGTGGTTATTTTCCAGTTGTTGCCCTATTTGATTTGAAGGAGAAAGGGAAGGCTATGACATGGATTTTAATGGTGTTTGATTGTGGCATTGTTACCTGGACAATGATGACTCTTGATGTGGCAGGAGGGTATGTTATGAAGACTGATTCTAATGGGGTTTGATTTTGGCTGTGTTACCTAGACAATGTTGATCCTTCATTTGGCCCTCATTTTGTTCATATCCTGTCTCTTGGTTGCCACCAGAGTTCAGATTGGAGATTGACAATTATGACTTTATTTTGATAAGTTTCTAAAATTGAGTAGACAATAGCGCTTCTGACTTCCCTTTGCTAAGTTGTTGAAAGACATTGGTAGTTTTAGAACTAAATAAATTTCATGTATCTGCAGTTAATTATGATGTCTTAATTTAAGCAAATAAGAAATGTTAGGAAAAATGGAACTATTGCGATGGCTTACCATCTTGTAACTTTTAAGTTCCATGACAGGCCACTTGGCTTGCCTTTGTGGTAAATAGTTGTTTGTTGATTTCTGTGATTTCTTAATATTTGGTATCTCTCCTTGAATCACCAATTCAATCTCATATTTTAGTTGTGCAAATGTGGTGTTTCGCTTAGTAATTAGCAGTTGCATCTTGTAGGACACCAAGGTCATTAATTGCTGGATTGATGTGGATTGGTATAAAGGATGGAAGATATTTAATGCGGCATATCTGCCAAGACTCTGATGAGCTCAGCACATATGGGTGGACATCTCATAATGGATGGGACTATGGACATCAAGTTGTGGTTGATCAAGACTTGACTTTAACAACAAGTTTCGTAAAATCCAAGGCGCTTGGCAGTGGCTATGGAGGAGACTGGGCAGTTCGAATTGATGTTCAAAGCAATAAGTAAAAATCTTAACCTTCCATTGCACTTTTTCTTTGTTAAATAAATTTAATCTGTTTGGAACATTTTTGAGTTGATGATTTGCTGCAGTTATTTTCTATTTCAATAAAATGGCTTGTGCACAGCTTAAGATTCAATTAGCCTAAAATTTTTTTGAGATTTTGTTTTGAGCTTGAGTTTTCAAAAAGCTTTAAGCAATTTTGAGTAGGTCTTATTCAAAATCCCTAATATTTCCAAGAAATTTTGGAAAATTGGCAATCTTGGATTTTGACTTGGGCAGAATTTATGTCGGAGTTTGTATTTAAAACCTTTGTTCCTTCTGAGCTCGAGGAGAAAGAACATGAACCTCTATGTCATGCTTGTAAGTGGTAATCAATGTGGTAGCTTGTCAGTATTTGTAACTTAATCTGAAACCTTATACATCTCACATCTCAGTGTGATTTATTCACCAGAGATTTATCTGGAAAAATTTTAGGGACGTTGAAGGAACTTTATTTGTTTATATCATTATTTTTTATTTTCTAAATTATCTTATTACATTATCCGTCATTGACATTTCTTGTTGACTTGCTTGGAGAAAGTGTGAATTTGACCACTGACCATTTATGGTTTTATGCTTACCTACCGGTGTGTGACAAAATATTTACAAATTTATGTATTTCAACTATATAACTTACGAGCATCTTTTGAATAAACATATTTTGTGTAAGTAGTGGTCCACCATAAATGCTGTTGACTACCTTGTATGGAACAATTGGATAATTTGTTGTTTTAGTACTATATACTGTAGGATCAATCATTTGGCAAGCATCTAAAGATTTCTTGTAGATGTTTATCAATGTCCTGATTGATTCTCAGATCTAGATTGGATGACCAAGCATGGAGAAGTGCTCATCTTTTCTTCTATTTGGCTGATGAAGAAGGAAATGCTTTAAGCATAAATGAAGACGGGGTTAATACTCATGAGAACTCTCTTTGGGGATTTGGTACACGAGAGGATATTGGAGGCTGGGAACTCCATTTCTCATCTACGGTAAATGTACTAAGTCAACTCAAATAATTAAGTATTTATTTATGTTTTTCCCATGTGTATCCTTTAATATATGTTTCTTTTTTATTTTTTAATGAAAACATTGAACTGATCAAAGTCAAATGGTAGCATTTGAATGATCTAAAGAAGGTTGTAAAGTTTGTGAGATGCAAGACTAAGTACGTTTATTAATGTTTGTTTATATCCCAATAACAATATATAAAGATAACAAATAAAACAGCAACTATCAAGAAACTGAAATTTGGGGATAAATTATTATCGTATTTTGTCTCCATTTCCCTGGATGCAGAGCTAAGTCCATTGTTCAGAATTCAATAGTACATACTAAAATATTATCAGCCTTGTGGGTGTCATAAGCACTGTGATGGAGAAGCAGGGGTGTGTCTTTTCTGGAATATGAACGGTGTTTTGTAAGGTGAAGAAGAAACAGAAGAAGAGAGAAGAGAGGAGAGAGTCTCTCAAAGAGAGGAGGAAAAACTTCCCCCCTTCGTGATTTATATTCAGCTATATATGTTGATGATATGCATAGATAGAAACATTCTATGACTCTCAACCTTCCTAATACGTGAAGCCTTCTAACTTTGTAACATTCTATAACACTCCCTTGAAGCTGGATTGTATATATCATATGAACCCAGCTTGTTTTTTTTATTTTTTATTTTATTTTTTTGGATAAGTGATGAAATTTCATTCATAAGAAGAGTAGAAAAAGTACGAAGATAAGAAAAAACCAGCCACTGGGTACAAACAGGTACCACAAACAAGGCACCATCCCACATCTATAACAAACTAAACATCCATACATGATGACAACTCTCCAAAGACTAAAGCATCACTAGAAGCTCCAGCCTTAGCTAATCTATCCGCCACATCATTTGTAGCCCTTGGTACATGTTACAAATGTAACAGGTATCGAGCTTTTTACAAATGTACGCTAACTGAGGCCCATGTATAGCCTTAGTAAAAATGTCTGCAAGCTATTCTCCAGTCTTCACATATTGAGTAGCAATATCACCCCCTTGTATCTTTTCTCGAACAAAGTGACAATCAAACTCAATGTGTTTTGTACGCTTGTGGAATATTGGGTTGGATGCAATATGCAATGCCGCCTGAATATCACAAAATAAAGGAATAGGAGTAGGAACTTGAAAGCCAATCTCCTGCAGAAAGTGTTGTAACCAAGTCAACTCACTAGTCGCTTGAGCCATAGCTCTGTACTCTGCTTCAGTACTAGATCGGGCTACAACTGTTTGCTTCTTGCTCTTCCAAGTAACCAAGTTTCCTCCTAAGAATGTACAATATCCAGTGGCTGATCTCCTATCAGAGGGAAATCTTGCTCAATCAGCATATGTGAAACCTTCTACTTTTAGATGGTTCCTCTTCTTGTACAATATACCCTAACCAGTATTTTTTTTAAATACCGAATAATGCGAAGAATAGCCATCCAATGTGGGACCAAGGGTTTCTCCATGAACTAACTTATGACACTCACAGCATATGAGATATCTGGTTTGGTGATGGTCAAGTAATTCAACTTACCAACTAGTCTTCTATATCTTCCAGGATCATCAAACACTTCTCCACCATCTTTCACAAGTTTTTGATTCATGTCCATTGGTTTATCTACTGGTCGAGAACCCGATAATCTAGTCTCATCTAACAAGTCAAGAGTAGACTTTCTTTGAGATAGATTAGTACTTGTTTGTGTTGTAGCCACTTCAATGCCTAGGAAGTATCGCAACTTCCCTAGGTCCTTAGTGTGAAACTATTGTTGCAAAAATTGTTTGAGTTTCTTAATTCCTTTTGAATCATCTCCAGTAACCACGATCTCATCAACATAGACCACTAAGAGAATATATCCAGCTTCAGAATATTGATAGAACACTAGTGGTTTGGGAACTTACCAAACCATGCATGAGGGGATTGCTTAAGACCATACAAAACTTTCTTCAATTTGCAAGCACAACTCGAATACTCCCCCTGAGCAACAAACCCAGGTGGTTGCTCCATATACACTTCCTTAGACAAATCTTCATGTAAGAAAGCATTTTTCACATCCAACTGAAACGGAGGCTAAGACAGATTAGTAGCAAGAGAGATCAAGACATGAATAGAAGAAATCTTGGCAACTAAAGAGAAGGTTTCATCATAGTCAACACCATATGCCTGAGTATATCCTTTGGCCACTAATCGAGCCCTCTCCCAGGCCTTAGCACCATTAGTTTTATTCTTAATAGTATAGACCCATCTACATCCAACAAATTGCTTTCCATGAGGAAGCGGAACCAACTCCCAGGTTCCATTCTGATGAAGAGCCTCCATTTCTACTTCCATAGTTGTCCTCCAACTCGGATCAGATATCGCATCTCTTACTGTCTTTGGGATTAAAACACTATAAATATGGGACAAAAAAGTGGAAAAAGAAGGTGATAGAGAATCATAGGACACAAAATGACCAAGTGGATGATGAGTGACACAAGAACAAGTACCTTTCCGAAGAGCAATAGGGAGTGACGTCGGGTCAATGGTAGGAGCAGGACCTGATAACAACGGGGTGGTTGGTGGTGACATAAGGTCGATGGGACGAATACGTCGTGTGTAAACCTGCAAGGGAGGTGACGGGGCAGAAACAGGCACAGGAGAGGGAACAAGAGACTCAGGAGACTCGACAAGAGGAGAGGCAGGCAATACCTCAAACGAGGTCGGACTGACAAAAACAGGAGACTCAATAGATATTGTAACAAACTCGTTAGGAGGTGATGGAGTGGAGGAAGGAACTGAATGAGGATAAAACAGTTGAGACTCGAATAAAGTGACAATGGCACTCACAAAGTAACGTTGAAGTTTAGGACTATAACAACGATAACCCTTTTGAGTGCGAGAGTAGCCAAGGAAGATGCACTTGGTGGAACGAGCAACAAATTTTCAAATGTGTGGACTATGAAGATGAACGAAACATGTACATCCAAACACACGAGGAGTTGAGGAGAAAGGTGAAGAGGTAGGAAACAAGAGAGAGTAAGGGGAGACTCCCCCTAAGACAGATGATGGCATGCGATTAATAAGATAACAGGCAGTAAGCACATCATCACTCCAAAAACGAGTGGGAACATGAGCTTGAAACAAAAGAACACGTGTGACATATGAAAGATGACGATTCTTGCGTTCAACCACTCCATTTTGTTGGGGAGTGTTGGCACAAGAGGTCTGATGAACAATGCCCTTGCGAGAAAGAAATTTGGAGAACAAGTGAGATTGATACTCCTTGGCATTATTAGATCTGATCGTTTTGATAGTGGTGGAAAATTGAGTTTGATCTCTTTATAAGAAGTTGAAGAATATCAAACAACGCATAACGATTTGTCATTAAAAAGAGCCAAGTCATACGAGAATAATCATCCACAAAAGTCACAAAATAGTGGAATTTATTAGCTGAAATATGGATAGGACCCCATATATCAAAATGAACTAGTTCAAAAGGACACAGAACACGTTTGTCAACACAATAGGGAAAAGAAACACGACTATGCTTGCTATACTGACAAGCATCACACTGAAAAGAAGAACATGACACATCTGTAAGACTGGATAATTGACGCCTAAGAACAGGTTAGGAGGGATGTTCCAAGCGACAATGCCAATCGTATGAAGAAAGGGAAGTCTGAAGAGCTTTGACTGGAGCTGGAGAGAAATCCAGATAATAAAGACCACCGACCTCATGCCCCATACCAATCATCCTTCGTGTCTTCAAATCTTGAAAAATACAAAGAGAAGGATAAAAAGTTACAGAACATCCCATGGTTTTGGTAATTTTACTAATGGATAGTAAACTAAAGGGAAAACCAGGAATATGTAACACAGACAGAATATCATTATTAGGAGTAAGATGAGTAGAACTAGTACCACTAACACTAGCTTAAGACCCATTAGCAAGAGTAACACTCATAGGAGTACGGACATGGGTATAGTCAGAAAGACGAGTGGACTCACCAGTCATGTGCTCATTTGCACCAAAATCGATTATCCATGGGTTGGACTTGGATGTGGAGGACAAATGACAATGAGAGGCGTTACCTGATTGAGCCAAAGTAGCAGTAGAAGTAGAGGTAGTGGCTTGCTTGTCAGATAGGAACTGAGCATACTCATCTTGAGAAATGGAAATAAACTTTGACTCAGAGTTCTGATGAGCGCTTTCATTGAAAGATGTGGTATATTTTGAACAAATAACTTGATAGGCAGCTCCAGAAGGACGGCCATTAAGATCCCAACAAAAATCAACAGTGTGATTGGTGCGACTGCCGACCACAATGAGTGCACTTCATCCATCACGGCCTCTAGATTGACCACCACCACGAGCCTCTCAATCTCCTTTAAAGCCACGACCACCCCTACTAGTACGACCTCCACATCGTCCTCCAGAATCAGGGTGAGATACCACAAGTGCAGAACGATCTTCAAGGTTCTCATCATGGGGACTAGTAATGGCACCAGACCGAGTATGTCGAATAACGCGAGAATAAACCTCATGGAGAGACGGAAGAGTAGTACTACATAGAGACTGGTCCTTGATAGCCTTGTACTCTGGGCCAAGTAGTGTGAGAAATCGAATAACATTAAGGTCACTTTGCTGCTTAGCTATTTTATCCACATCAGTAGTGAGAGGCTGGTATAAGGTACGTGCTTCAATCAGTCCCATCAATTGAGTATATAGATTTGTCACAGACTGAGTCCCTCGCTCAAATGTGTTAATTTGATGACACACATCATACAGACGAGTCACATTGGTCTTATTACCATAGGTCTCCACCAGCCTATCCCAAGTGGCCTTTGCACTCGTCAAATGAAGAAGTGTCTCACTGAGAGTGGGCTCAATAGAATCAAGCAGAAGAGCCATCATTGGTCCATTGAACAAGGTTGCTCTTATCCGGAACACCATTTATAATGTGTCTGTCAAACATGCCTCTTCCACAAATTTGGATTTCGACTGCATGAGACCAATAGGAATAAATCTTACCATTAAACAAAACTCTGGTAAGCGGGGGTATCACAATCGTGATAGAAGTCACCGAACCCGATGGTCGAGAAGGAGAAGTTATTTCAGAAGTAGATGACATGAGAACAAAACTAGAAAATAACCAACACTTGCCAAAACAAACACGAGGCCTTATTGCATAGCCACAAACTCAACAAATACCCATCAACGAACAGAACACATCAACGAATCAACACCCATCAACGTCAGAAGAGAATACCCATCAGCGATAACTAAACAACGTCAAAAAAGAGATTTAGATTGCAGCAATCGACAATAATCAAGCATCCATACGATCTAAACAACACACTTTCTGATTGCAGCAATCGAACAACATCAAAAAAATTTTTTTTTTCTTCACATGTTAATGGTGAGGCAAAGCCTCTACACTCTCAACAAGAGATGATGAAACATCAAGAGAAGAAAAGCAGTGTCGTCAGAAATTCAAAGGAGGAAGATGGGTCGTCTCTCAATCGAGAAAACCAATGTCATAAGCTTGGTGTTGTCAGATGGAAGATGGGTCGTCTGTCAACCAGCAACAGAAAATGGAAGATGGGTCGTTTCAATCGAGAAGAAGAAGATGGGTCGTCAACCAGCGAAGAGGATGAGTCATCAACAAGCGTCTCCAACCCGCGTCTGTCGTCAATGAGAAGAAGAAGATGGGTCGTCGGCAACCAGCGAGGAGGATGAGTCATCAACCAGCGACAGAGGATGAGTTGTCTTCAACTAGCATCTTCAACAAGCGTCTCCCAGGTTGTGTCGTCAAACAGTGAAGGAGACAATGTCGAACCTTTTTTTGTTTGTTTAGTTTCTTTTTTTAGAACCCTTTGATCGATGGCTTTGATACCATGAAGAAGAAACAGAAGAAGAGAGATGAGAGTAGAGAGAGTCTCTCAAAGAGAGGAGGAAAAACTTCTCCCCTTCATGATTTCTATTCAGCTATATATGTTGATGATATGCATAGATAGAAACATTCTATTACTCTCAACCTTCCTAATATGTGAAGCCTTCTAACTTTGTAACATTCTATAACATAAGGAAAAAAACCTGTTCATTTCAATTTACTAAGCTCTTTTTGGCATTGTCTTTGTTCTAAATTCCACTCAAATGGTGATACACAGGCACTTCTCTGTTGATGTTCAGCATGTTGAACACTTTTTGGCAACAAATGTGATAAGAGGTTAATATATGTGCACATATTCATTTTCTGTGGAATGTACAAAATTGTATGTTCATCATGCAACTTCAAATACATGCTCTATATAATAATACATGTAATTTAGTCATTCATTTTATACACATAAATACACACGTATACATGTCTATTTGTGTATATTATGTATATATTTAATTGTTTGTGTGTGTTCATTCATTCCTGCTGTCAAGGTTTTAAATATTGGCATCATGAATGTATCGAGGAAATACTGATATTGCAAACAATAGAAATTGTGCCTTTCTCATTTGCAATGCTGTCATTCAACCAACTGCTTGAAATGTTAATTCCATGTTCAGGATCATTTGGGAGTTCATTATTCTGGCTTCAGGACTCCTTACATGCACAACTTAACTGAACTTGTCCAGGAAGCTCTTGGATCTCACGTATGTAAAATTTATTTTTAATATTTTCTCATTTTATTTATTCTTGTTTATTGATATTGGATTGGTGACATTTCCATGAATATTATTTTCAGAGGACAAAATTTTTACACTAAATTAAGTTGTCAATGATGATTCATGGTTGTTTCTATTGTGTTGTAATATCTGCCAGGCAAGAAAGGTGGGTCCTCTGCAGCTTCCTGACACGTCTGAGGATTCTCCTAACATCATAGTTTTTCAGGTGTGCAGTTAGAGATTTTCCATGTCCTTCCAGTATACTTATTTTTAACAATCTAACTAGAATTCTTATGTGGATGATTTCCTTTTTTGCCTTTTCCATTTGCAATGTCCTGTGTTTGGTTGTGCCGCTCTTATTCACAGATCTCTGGGAAGATTCCTTTTAAAACAGACATCGCTTTCATATCTGGAACTGGTTTGAAGAGTTCAAGAGTTGATGAACGTGTCAGTAGCCTTACAGGTTTTTTCTAAAGCCGTTAGATGTTGCTAAGTAGCATTGTTATGTATGCCTATAGTGACATGCTTCGGCACTGTAGATTAATCTTGTAATTTTTTGAGCTTTTTTATTTCTAGCTCTTGGAAAAAATATTATAGTTGTAGGAGTGGAGAACTTGTCTCTTTCACATTGTTCTTCTAGGATAAGTTTCCTATAGCTGATGCATAGAACTGTACCCCAGTGGCAAAGCTAGGTACTATTAGAACTATTCATAACTTGTGTAAATTTGTGTATTTCCCTGAATTTTTAGATAGTTGTTTTATGTGTAGTTAGACCTGTAAGTAGGGCGGGCTGGGCTGGGTTTCAATGAGTTCGGGCTCAACCCTAACTAAAATTGGTGAACCCAAACTCTCCTTGGCCCACCCTAACCCAAACTCTTTGAGCCCAAACCCAACCCTAAAATTATTTCTTGAGTTCGGGCCAGTCCAAACTTTTTTTTTCTACTTGATACAATGATACATTCACATATATAAGACTACAATATTTCGATATATATAATAAAG
This sequence comes from Buxus sempervirens, assembly GCA_947561395.2. NCBI lineage: Eukaryota > Viridiplantae > Streptophyta > Magnoliopsida > Buxales > Buxaceae > Buxus > Buxus sempervirens. The sequence goes on along the minus strand of OX387187.1, from coordinate 208,804 downwards.
TTTATTGGCATACATTGATTTGTTTGTGTATTAGGTTAAAAAATGATCTCTATAAGTCCACCAAACTTTTGATGTGTGTAAAGAGCCTTAGAACAAAATATTCACTAAGATATTTATGAGTTTCACATGTCTTCCAATCTGATGCAACCATCCATCATAACGCATGGAATTAACAGCAATACAACAAATACAGTAGCAGAATTAATACTAACATGACATCCTCTACTCTCAAAGAAACAATAGATAGAAAATGATTACTTGATTAGCAAGGCATCCCTACATTTCCCACTCAATCATTGTTTCACAAAAATTACAATGTTGCATACAGGACCTACCCCATTTGAAATTTTAGAATTAGTTTCATTGCATTTTCACATTGTTTAAGTATTCAAACCTTAATCTAAAAATAATACCTTTTACAAAATCAATCAACTTTTGTAATTTTAAATAGACTTAATATTCATGTTTCCTATCTCTTCCAATTACTTTAGAATCTACATTTTTTTTTGTTAAGTTAGAATCTACGTTTCAAATATTAGAACCACGAAATTACGTAAGAAACACATAACTCATTTGCATTGGACCAAACAAGAACAATAAATCAAGATTTTAGGGGATATATATTGATGTTAAAAATAACATAAAATAAAATACTATTAAAGTAACAAGATTTTCTGTTTTGCTACCTTATCGGAAATCAAATTTTAATGAAATTTTGCATCCAGCAGTAAAAGACTGGGGATTGAAATATCTGAACTAACTTTGTAGTCAAAGAGGGGTAAATAGTTTTAGATTATATGTTGCATAGCCGAGGAAGAGAAACAAACCCTCCCAAGCACATATTAATGGATCTCATCGAGATCAAGTACTAGAAAAGAGAGGAATTAAACAGTACCTAAAAGCAGTGAACAAATGGGAAAAGATGAGATGCCCGATTTAAAGAGAGATGCCCGATTTGACAAAAATAGTAATCGCAAATCCCTTGTGACTTGTGAGCGATGGAACTGTATCGCAAATCCCTTGTGAGCAATTGCAAATCCCTTGTTGCCGGAATTGTATCCCACTGTATTGACAGCGACGCTGACAGCAACTGTATTGCTAGTCCCTGTTGATCGAGCTCCTTTGTTGGGGGTCTCTCTAGCTAGGTTGTCTTTGAGATGTGAGGTATTGATAATAGAAGAGAGGGACAGTGAGTCAGCGAGAAGGGCGAGCAATTCCAACTTCCGTGGTAGAGATATGGGAGAAGACAAGAAACTTTTAGGTTTGCAGGAGACAATTGTATGAAGGTTTGCAGGATGGGGTTTTAGTGGTATATATAGTTCAGGTTATTCGGGTTGTACCTTGTGATCCCGAGCCCAACCCAAACTCAACTTCGGGCTCAAGATTGAGCCCAGCCCAAACCCAAACCCAAACCTAAACTTATTTCTTAAATCGGGTTGTTATTCGGGCTGGGTTGGGCGGGCTTCGGGCGGTCTGGGCCAAACTTACAGCTCTATGTGTAGTAGCCATCAACTTCATGTGATTTTAATCCTTCATTCACTCAACTTCTTAACTTCTAATGTGATTTATTGTTATGAATTTCAGGTTCCCGACTAACTCATCAACTAAGTGATAAACAAAAGCATTTTGATAACAAATATGAAAGTTGCTTTAACCTCACGGATAAGGTATTCCACCCTCAGGAACTTTTTCTGTTGCTCTCTACAATTTGAAGCTTATGTGATAAGTTTCAGCAGCATTCATAAATTGCATTTTACACTGTGCTAAAATGTATATAGTATATTCATAAAAAAAATATGTATACAGTATGTACTCAACTAATTCTATTCCTTTTTTATATTGTTTTGATATGTGATACATATATTAGAATGATTCATTTAGTTATAAAGCTAGGAGGGACTCTTATACTTGATCATGATAGTCCGACTGTCCAACCCAGGCATACATGACTTAAACATACTTATCCAAACACTTCGGTTATTGTAATGGAAATAGAAATGAACTGTTTGATTTCCTATGTTTTAAAGACATCTATCATTTTGCCTACTAAGAAATGGAATGTGAATATTATTATTTACTGGTGATCCTTGAACAAAGTTACTGTGTTTGACTGTTGATAAATGGGAAGGTAACCTAATCAGAGCCATTTATGGTCTGTGGCCTGTTGTGTAGTCACTCAAATGCTACATGTCACCTTTGGCCAATTGTTATATTCATGCAGGTTGCTGGTGATGCGTAGGGGGATTACTTAATATTGACTTGTGCATGGTGCTTCTTCCTTTGGGGTTGTAAGAATGTACTGCTAGCTATATGTGTGTCTGTGCGACATGGCACTCTTTTTATTGGATTTTCTTGGCTGAGGATTCTCTCTTCTCCTATATACTATTTTCTACAGTCATTTACTCTTGCCCTTTAAACTTCTCTTTTATATACTATGAGGATGCACATAGAAACCTGTCTTTCTGGATTTTGAATCCCAAATGGACCTTAAACCATTAAATCATTGACAGCTGATCACCATGCTGCCTGAATTGAATAGGTCTGAAATCATTTTTTTTGGTTTGTCCAGGTTGATTCTGAATCAAATATTGTTGGCAAGGCAGCTATTGGGAATCTTTTAGGTGGCATTGGCTATTTTTATGGACAGTCAAAAATTGCTCTTCCAAGAGATTCTAGTGTAAGTTATAGGATTTTAATTTATTTAATGATAAGTTTTTCCTTGAAGCTGCATATAACTGTGACTAAAACAATCATGATATATGCTTACTTATATATATTTTATAAATATCTTTGGATACCAGGAGAAGCAAATATTCTCCTTTTTGAAATCCAATGGAGATTGATTCATTATCTCTGGGGTGTGAAGGATTACACTTTGATTCATAAATGGACATAGTTTTACACACACACACAGGCACACACACACGTACACACATATGAATAGACATAGAGTTTTAGGACTCATTTCAGAATGGATTTTGAGGATGTTGATTAATTTTTAATTATTTCAGCTCAAGACAATGTGATTTGTTAGTAACACTTCAATGGAGTTTGAGAAGCAAATATTCTCCTTTTTGAAATCCAATGGAGATTGATTCATTACTCTGGGGCGTGAAGGATTACACTTTGATTCATAAATGAACATAGTTTTACACACACTCACACACACACACGTACACATATATGAATAGACATAGAGTTTTAGGACTCGTTTCATAATGGAGTTTGAGGATGTTGATTAATTTTTAATTATTTCAGCTCAAGACAATGTGAGTTGTTAGTAACACTTCAATGGCTTGCTGTTGAACATTATGTGGCACGAGTGATATTTTGTTCATCTTCATAAAGTATCAGAATTTTTAAACTCCTATCTGTTTCTTTTTCTAAAATTCAGAATTTCAGCATTGAAGTGATGCCTTGTGCTTCGCTGTTAGGAGTTAAAAGTTATTATTAGAAAGTTTGTATAGTTTTCTTTGTTGTTTATGTAAGCTTTCTATTATTGAATCATTTTTATATTTCTTGATGCTAAATTTCTCCTGATCCAGATGACAGGAAAAGTATAAAGTTGAGAAGTCGATGTTAAATGAACTTTGGGATAATGCATTATACCTATTCTTTGTAAAGCTCTTTGTCCATCAGATGCACATTTTGCAATCCCATCATAATTCTGAAACCTGATGTTTCTTTTTATTTTTTAATCTTCAATAATTATCAGATCTTCGTTGTTATATCTGCTTACCAATCCAGCGCTAACCCTCTTATAATTATAATCAACTTGAATCAAGATAGCAAGTTTTAGGTCCTTGTAAATTTGTTTTTCAACATTTCTTAAATCATAATGATGACAAGATCAACATTAACTACTATTAACATATAGCCAATTTGCATGATATCCAGAATAGGTATTATTTATGGTAGGGCAACTCTCAATGATGTGAGCTTGAGTCCTTTCAAATGGATGTAGGAGTTGAATTGCATTTAGATGAGATATGGCTTAAAAGAGGTGCAGTGTACAAATCTCTAGTACAACTGTATTCTATATGTTAGAAATGTCTTGCTGCTGGTTGTAAGAATTAGAGAAAATTTACAACCAAGTCATATAACTAGTGGCTTTTTCCTGAATAGAGAGTATTGTGAGAATATATAATTTCTTACTGTCATATGTTTGTTACTTAAATAGACCGTGCTTGTAGCAGTAAAAATTTTTCTAGAATTTTTTCATACACTAGATACACACTTTTTAAATGTATTTCTACAATAACAATAGCAAAATGCTTTATCCCAAATAATTGGGACCTCTTAATTTTTCAAAGTAACAAAAATGAAACCATAAAGTCCAAATCTTATTAAAGGATTTAAAAGATTTCTGATTAGGATAGTGGGGGTGATATAAAGTCCAAGATGGCATCTCATTCTCGGCCCTTGGTTCCCCTCCCCCCTCCCCATCCCTTCCATTCCCTTCCCCAACATTTGTTCTCGTTCACTCCCTTTCTCCCTCCTCCTTTGTATTCTCATGGTGTGTTCTCTCAGCTTGTTAAGGGGCGTAGGGAAGTTAGACTGAGAAACAAACTGGTAGTATTTAAGGTGGTTGCAAAATAGCATGAGCTGCGTATCTTAGAACAATGTTGTAGCCTTTTCGAGGCCATAAGTCTTAGTGCTGATGGAGTTGAATGGCTGAGCTCTAAGGTTGGGAGCCTTAGACTTCATGAATGGAGTGGTACTTTGGGGTCATTTCGTGAAGGTGGTATCACATTTATCCTAGAACTTCGTTCAAACACCATGGGTAAGTTCCTACAACTGTCGTCTTTTTCTTGTTGTAGGAGAAGGCCCTTGGTTATACTTCCCAAAGAGAATGAAATCGCCATGTGGGAGTACATCCTGTGGGGATGTGAGATGGTCCAGGATGTTTCAAAGGTCAAGTGTGTAGGTGGAAAATGTGTGACTAAGGACTCAATAGTTTGTGAGTCGTTGGAGATAGGATATGTTCTGAGATGCAAAATAGTTCAAAAATCAAATGAACCATCGGAATTGTGGAGATTTTTGGTTTTATTCCAGGTCTCAAGGTCCATTGATAGTTGGGAGAAGACCCTATTTGATGCGCAATTTGGTGATGAGCTGGGGGAGAAAACTACACTTTATTCCAATGTCTTCTTCAGCAGTGGTTTTGCTTATGGAGTCTGAAGAAGTCGTAGTTAAACTCTCAGATATGGAACTCATAAAGGGATGAAACATTACTTTGAAATTTTCTACTTGGATGTCAGGGTCGGCATTTGGTGACACCAAAAGAAGCATTGGAGGAACTTGGGTAGTACTGATTGGTGTACCCGGATTATTTGGGCGTCGACAACCATGGAAGCTATTGGAGGTGTGTGTGGTGGATTACTGGATGGAGAGTGTTTCCTTCATTTCCTTAGGGAGTATAGCTGGTTGATTCACACTGGAAGTTGAGGATCAATTCGATAAACGTATTCCTCGCTTGATTGAGATTTGGGATGTTGTCAAACTCAAATATGTTGTAGTGATAGAGATCCTATCTGGAAAGTTGGCGCCATTAATCTTGTCGTATGGTTCTAAACTAGGTGATGGAACCCATTGGTAGGTTGTTGGCGGAACTTTAGAGATATTGTTGCAGGGTTGCCTTAGGGAAGAAGATGACTAGATGCTCAAAAGGTTAGTTTACGTCCAAAAGTTGAATTGTGGGGTCAATTGGTTGGGTCCTAGTCGGATCCCATGGGCTCATGTAAGCTATCTGGCCCAAACAATGAAGTTGATGGCTTTGGGTTTGCGGTAAATGTGATCTCGTTTGGCGCTAGACCAGAGGGCTGGTAGATGAAGGCGATTGGATTCATCACCCAGATACCTTGGTTTTAGAAATTTTGTCTTGGTTGTTGAGTGGTTTATCATGGAATATGTACTTTAAAAGAAATATGAGGGCTTCGGAGGTTGTGGACTTATGTTTTTTCCTTGATCATTTGAAGGATGTTTTTATTGAGTCGTCCAGTACGGACAAAGTGGTGTGGATTTCTTCTTCATCTGGGGTGTTTACTTGCAAATTATTTTTTATCATCTCATGCCTATATTTGGATGGCCTTCTTGTGACATTCCTTATTTCTGAGATACAGAAGCCTAAGTTAACCCCCCCACCTCCCAAGATTAGGGCAATTTTATGGACTGCACTTCTCTCGTGAATTAACAATGCAGATCGAATCCAGAAAAGGTGGAAGTCGTTATCTTTATCACCTCATATATGTTTTATGTTCATGGAGGCTGGGGAGAGTATTGATCATTTATTCATTTATTGTCGGTATTCTAGGCGGATTTTGATATGGTACATGTTGTTGATGTCTCATGGATGATGCTTGATACTTTTCGAGGATGGTTTGGATAGTGGAGAGTGAGGGGTCTAGAAGGAGGGGCCATATCATATATGGAGTGGTATTCCATGCATTAGTATGGCATATATTGTTGGAGACGAATCGATGGATATTTGAGGTTAAAAAATTGACTTGGGAGTAAGTGCTTGAATTTATTTTAGCTGCTGTTGCTTCATGGGTATCCTTTTTGCCAGAGTTGTCGGGGGATTACTAGTTTTGATGTGGTAAGGTAGTGGTCCATTTGTTGTTATTTATCTCCTTGCCAGCATGCAGGGATGACTAGGTGGAGGGAGCCGGAGATTGGTACCCTGAAGGTCAACATTGATAGGTGCTTCTTTGGTAACCCAGGACCTTTAGGGATTGGAGGAGTGTTTTGGGATCACATGGTGTTAGAAGAAAAGATAGAGAAGATTGTGATTTTTCTCATTAAATTGAATGCTGTTCACAGTATTGTCATATACATGTTGTCCTAGCTTCAAAATAAGAAACCTCCTAAACTGATTCCATCAGATCCCTCAATCAGAGGTATCTCATAAACTAGTCCCTGAATCTTAGGGATTTACAGCTATTGTAGTTATTCCTAAGATAACCACTCTCCCAAAATACACACAACAGATCATGACAGATCATGATTTCCTAAATATACACAACAGATCACGATTTCCCACACTCCCCCTCAAGCTGGTGAATAGACATTTTCCATTCCAAGCTTGGATACAAATGTTTCAAATGCTGTGCTATTTATGCCTTTAGTTACCACATCTACAATCTGACAATCAGTAGACATAAAGGGTGTACAAATCAAACCGCTATCCAATTTCTCCTTAATGAAATGTTTGTCCACTTCAATTTGGTTGGTCCGATCATGTTGCACTGGATTGTGAGCGATGCTAATTGCAGATTTGTTATCACAATAAAGTCTCATTAGGCCTTCCCACTTAATCTTCAAGTCTTCAAGAATGATCTTCAACCATAGTAACTCGCACACTCCTTGAGCCATAGCTCGAAACTCTGCTCAGTGCTAGATCTCGCCACCAAATTTTGCTTTTTACTTATCCAAGTCGCAAGATTTCCACCAAAGAAAGTACAATATACTGAGGTTGACCTCCTGTCAATCACTGATCTAGCATAATCCGCATCTGTGTATGCCTCAAACACCAATCCTGTGTTTCTTTTAAGCAAGATACCTAGCCCTGGAGTTCCCTTGAGATACTCTAATACTCGGCTAGCAGCCTGTAGGTGAACTTCTTCCAGGTTATGCATAAACTGACTGATCACACTAAGAGCATAGGCTATATCTGGTAAAGTGTGAGAGAGATAGATGAGTTTCCCTACAAGCCGTTGATATGACCCCTTATCCACAGCAACATCTTCTTCTGCATCTCCAAGCTTCTGATTGGCATCTATCGGTGTGCTTGTTGGTTTACTCACCACTTTTCCTGTTTCTTTGAGAAGATCTGTGACATACTTTTGTTGGGAGATAAAGATTCCCTGCTTAGAGCGTGCCACCTCAATTCCTAGGAAGTACTTATAGTCTTCCCAAATGTTTAATCTCAAATTCATTGGCCAAGTTTTGCTTTAAAACTTGTCTCTCCTTTTCATCATTCCCTGTCATGATGATGTCATCAACATATACTATAAGGGCTGACTCCCCCTGAATTATAATGCTTGACGAACAATGTATGATCCCCTTGGCTTTGTTTGTATCCCATATCTGTCATCACCTTTGTAAATCTTCCAAACCATGCCCTAGGAGATTGCTTAAGTCCATACAAGGCTTTCTTGAGTTTACATACTTGATTAGGGGCTGTCTTGTTTCCAAATCCTGGTGGGACTTCCATATAAATTTCTTCTTCAAGTTCTCCATGTAGGAATGCATTCTTGACATTGAATTGCTGCAGATCCCAGTCATAGTTAGCAGCCAAGGATAGGAGAACTCTAACGGTATTCATCTTGGCAACCGGAGCAAATGTCTCTTGGTAATCCACTCCATATGTCTGTGTATACCCTTTAGCCACCAATCGTGCTCTGTACCTCTCCAGTGACCCATCTGCTCTATACTTGACCGTATAAACCCACTTACATCCTACGTGTCTTTTTCCTGCAGGTAAGTCCACCAACCCCCAAGTTTTGTTCTTCTCCAAAGCTGCCATCTTTGCATTCATAGCTTCTTTCCAATTTTCATTAGATAATGCCTCAGGATAAATTAAAGGGGATAACAACACTGTTTAGGCTAACGAGGAAACTCCTATAAGATGGTGAAAACTTTTCAAATGACATAACATGAGAAAGTGGATATCAAGGGTATCTAGTACATTCTCTTGTTCCCTTTCTAATGGCAATTGGAAGGTTTTGATCTAAGTTGTTACCAGATAGGATTTTTGATTCAGATTGCAAGGAAGGATTAGGAACTGTTGCCTCATTTCCAGGAGTCAGGTCAGGTTCTTGGACTTGCACAAGTTCAGGAACTGAAGTCTTCCTCCTTGAGTACACATGACCAATCCTCCTATCATCAACAGCCACCACAGGTTCTGTTTGCTCACAAGAGGATTCACATACTTGTTCAAGAGGGATAGACAATATATGCGTTGATGATTTTGATAGAGAAGGAAGGTTAGAAAGGAAGGAATCCTGATTCTTATCTTCCATGGAATCCCTGCCTTGAAGATAAGGAGTGGTGAAATAATATATATTTTCGTGGAAAGTCACATTTGCCGAGACATAAAATTTCTTGGATGGTGGATGATAGAACTTATATCCCTTTTGAGTGGAAGAATAGCCAAAAAAAACACATCTAAGTGCCCGGGGATCTAGTTTTCCTCTATTTTGACTGTGAATATGGACGACTGAAACACACCCAAATATCTTAGGAACAAGACAGTTGGTGGTACTTATATTGGGGTAGAATTTTGAGAGTATTTCCATAGGGCTTTTGAAACCTAAGATTTTGGAGGGTAATTGATTTATTAGATGTGTGGCAGTTAGAACTGCTTCCCCCCAATAAGATTTAGGTACATTGTTTTGGAATAAGAATGCCCGGGTTGTATCAAGTAAGTGACCATTTTTCCTTTCAGCAACCCCATTTTGTTGTGGAGTATTGGTACATGATGATTCATGAATTATCCCTTCTCGTTAAAAATATGGAGTTAAGACTTGATTGAAATAGTCCCTAGCATTGTCAGATCTAAATCTTTTGATTGTAACCCCAAACTGATTTTGGACCATTTTATGGAAATTTGGAAGAACCATACTGACTTCAGATTTGTGTTTGAGTAAGAAAAGCCAAGAAACTCGGGTGCAATCATCAATGAATGACACAAACCAACGTGCTCCAAAAACATTAGGGACAGTAGAGGGACCCCAAATATCACTATGAATTAGATAAAACGGAATTGAACTTCTTTTATTTCTGACTGTAAAGGGAACACATTTGTGCTTTGCTAACTCACACACATCACAATGAAAACTCCCAATATCCAATCCTCGAAACAAAGAAGGAAACAAAATTTTAAGAGTTTGAAATGATGCATGTTCCATTCTACAATGATGAAGCCAAACCTTTGCTTTATTGGATGAATGATTTTCGGAAAGACATGATAGGGAAGATATGTTCTTGATAATATTCAAGTGGCTCGATGTCTCAACGTAGTATAGCTCGTCCCATTCCTTAGCATGTCCAATCATCTTTCCCAAATCTTTATCCTGAAATACAAAGTGAGTAGTATAAAAAAAATCACATTGCAACCATGCCATGATCATTGAGTCTTCCTCACCCAGGCATCAAATCGAGGGTTTCCTTTCTTTGGTCCAGTACCCAGCAAATGACTCAATTTGCCTTTCCCTTTGAGGAATGTGCAAACAAGCTGTGACCACTTCAAGTAGTTTTTTCCGTTCAGTCTATATGCAGTTTGGATCTGTTGTAAATCACCAATAGACTGATGCACCACCTCCACGGATTGTTTTGTGGAAGTCATCTTTGTTGTGTCTGACATCGTCCACCAATCAAAGATAATTGGCAATGAAGGCCAAAAAATGAATGGAAACATTGCTGCCAATGAAGGTCTTCAATAAAGGGTCTGAACCAAAAAAAACAAAAAATGGTCTATTTTGAGACCATTGAAAACAGAGCACAAATGGATGGAAAAGGTCTATTTTGATTCATGGCAATGAAGGCCAAGAATCCCAGAAAGAACCTACTGCTCTGATACCATGTTAGAAGAAAAGATAGAGAAGATTGTGATTTTTCTCATTAAATTGAATGTTGTACACAGTATTGTTATATACATGTTGTCCTAGCTTCAAAATAAGAAACCTCCTAAACTGATTCCATCAGATCCCTCAATCAGAGGGATTTCCTAAACTAATCCCTTAATCTTAGGGATTTACAACTACTATGATTTACAGCTATTGTAGTTACTCCTAAGATAACCGCTCTCCCAAATACACACAACAGATCATAATTTCCTAAAATATACACAACAGATCACGATTTCCCACACATGGGGTCCATCTTTAATATATTTACTAGTTCAGTGGGTGTTGGGGATGCCATCCGAGTTGAGCTATTAGCTCTTTTAGCCAGACTCACTGAAGCTAGACGGCTGGGGATCTGGGATTTAGTAGTGGAAGGAGATTCAGCTACCACTATCAGTTGGATGTCCAAAGATGATATTGGATCTTGGAGGTTGTCACATATTATTACTAAGGCCAAATATTTTGCACATGAGTTTAATGTCTCATCCTATCGTGTGCCTAGAGACAAAAATGCTATTGTAGATCGGTTAGCCAAGCATGGTGCTTCTAGATTTGAGTTCTATATTGGGTCCCCCTATAGGGAGATGGCAGGGTTGGTGGCTGCCTAGGGATGGTTGTATGAGGGGGTTTCACTTGCGTTGTGCATAAATATTCTCTTTATCCATAAAAAAGAAATATACATACATACATACATACATACATATATATATATATATATATATATATATATATATATATATATATATATATATGTATATTTCTTTTTTATGGATAATGAGAATATTCGTATTAAATCAAAAAGATAGAATGTACATAAGTAAGGGGGATATTCACACAATGCCTCCCCACAAAGTATCACTAGATGCCTATGCACAACACAAGTGAAACCCCCTCATACAACCATCCCTAGCCAGCCACCAACCACCATCTCCCTATAGGGGGGCCCTATATATAACTCAAATCTGGAAGCACCATGCTTTGCTAATCGTATGATTTGGTCCAAATTGAACCCAGTAGGAGATGAGAATGGGTTTCCTTGCAGCATAATGTGACATACTGATCCCACATTAGAAACGGATGAAAGCATGGTAAGGTATAAGGGTAAGGAAGAACACATAAACTAGTGAGGCCTCTTTCGGGGACAAAACCGTGCGGGTTTAGGCCAAAAGCGGACAATACCTCGCTAGATTGGAAATGGTATCGGAATTGGATCCGCGTCTAGTAGTTCATAGCTATTGTGGGTCCCGGCGTTGCCCCATGGGAGGTGGTTGGATCAATGAGGGCAGTATTGTACAGGGACGTGTAGTCTTGAAGGGAGGGAGATTGTGACATTCCGATCCCACTTCGGAAACGGATGAAAGCTCAGTAAGGTATAAGAGTCAGGAAGAACACTTAACCTAGTGAGGCATCTTTTGGGGACAAAAGCGTACAGGCTTAGGCCCAAAGCGAACAATACTTCACTGGGTTGGGTTGTTACACACAACCTGTAAGTTGTCAGGTAATTTGGATGGTATGCTACGGGTTAGTAAATCTTTCCCTTGAGCAAGGATTAGATTATGTAGTTATAGTGTTTGAGATCTTATTTTGTATTTCTATGGTTGTTACGAGTGTTTTCATTAAAACAAAATGGAATAGTGATTGCGGAAATTTTGGACTATAACTTGGTGGAAATAACCTTTGGGGAGAGTGTGTGTGTTTATATATATATATGTGTGTGTGTGTGTGTGTGTGAACATATTTTTTAGCATTTGCCATGTACTAAAGGTAAAAAATGTGAACTGTTTAAAAGGGCCTTTTAGGTTGATGAAAATGATCACTTACTCATCTAAGCTACTTTTTGAGTTTTGTCAAAGCTAGGGTTCCTTCTAGCCATGGTTTGTGACACCTTAACTTGAGGACTTCTTTATCTTGGATATATTTAGATAAGGAGGGTAAAGTAAACGGGATGTTGCACATAGGATTAAATTTGTGAGGCTTACATGGAGATGTTGTTCTAGAGTTCTATGTTGCCAAGCTCACTCAAGCTGAAGGTTGAATTCTGTAAGATTGATATTTGACCAGTTAAGTTGTGAGATGAGGAAGTTGAGATGGATGACTGGAAAGAATATGATGAAGTTGGAAAAAATGGATTGGAGAGTCTGGGAGGATAAAAGAAAAGCTGATATTTTTTTGGACATGTGAACCATGGGCATATGACAATATCCATAACAAGGTCTGAGATGCTCTATCGGAAGGATCCAAATAAGAGTTTAGAGGGAGTCTAAATGAACGTAGAGAGTGTTCATTAATCTGACTGAAGATGTTGTATTTGTCAAGTTGGAATTATGATTTCATGGACTGGTGGGTATGTATCGAGACCAGATAGGACTACTCCAGAATCAAGATACAGTAGAACAAAAAAAAAAAAAAAAAGTAAAAGTAAAATACTAGCTGATACATGTTGGTATGAGATGGGAATGACCAGTAGATTTTAAGTAATATTGGAAAAAAGGGAGAAAACTTATTTCTAATCCTAAGTAAAAAAGAAAAAAGAAAAACTAATGACCAATAGAAAGAGAGTGGGAAAGAGTTAAAGATGGAGAAATTGCGATAGAGAGAAAAGACAAATAGGAGGAGAGATTGAGAGCAAGAGTGGGATTTAGACAGAACTTCAATCTCAGTTTCATAAAGAGGGTGAGAGGGAGGTAGGGAGGGAGATTTTATTCTTCACAGAGACGGGGTAATATAGTCTCTCTCTCTCTCTCTCTCTCTCTCTCTGTCCGCTCTGCCTCTTTTTATCCTATTTGTAGTTAAAAGTTTACATCCCAATTAAACTTGTGTTTAAGTTTGCCACCATAGTCATAAAAGAAGTCCTACTGTCCTGTCCTGAGCTCTAACAACCCATGCCAAACTATATTAGGATCAGCCACAGCTGGTACACCCAGTTCTGGTGCATCCCTGGATGGAATGGTGGACCGCAAATCACGAATCTGACAAGTTACTGAAGATTAGGCATTATTATTATTTTTTTGTTGGTATTATTGCATTATATGGCATCATTTTAGTTTAGGGGCTACCTTATTACAGCAACTCACAGATCATATGATGACCTTACTAAGTCGCATAATGGGGCACCATTTCTCTTGCAGCACAGAATTGGGGATAATTTTGTACTATACTGGCCAGCAGAGCTTTATACAGCCGTTCCTAGCAGATCTTTCTTCCCCAGGGGATTTTTATGGGATGAAGGTTTTCATCAACTGCTGATCTGGTTAGTTGCTGGATACTGCTCTTGTTTTCCTTTTATTGATCTTATTCTTTTAAGTCGACCTGTATGTAATTGTCTGCTTCTGTGATAACAGTCATTTGTTCTTTTTTTCTGATTTGGAGTTCATTATTAGTGTAATCAGTTTAATTGAATATGTTAGAATTTCTCTCTTTTCCTAACTGTATTCATTTGTCTCTTTTCTTTTTCCACTATATTTTAATTTTATATCTTCAAGGCGTTGGGATATCCATATTTGCTTGGATATAATTGGACATTGGTTAGATCTAATGAATATAGATGGATGGATTCCTCGTGAACAAATTTTGGGTGCTGAAGCTCTAAGGTAATTTAGAAAATTTTGCTCAAAAGTGTGTGATAGGTAAAAATGGTTTTATTTTTTGTAATAAAACTGATTTGCCAATAATATTTTGGATTGTTTGCAGTAAAGTTCCTGAAGAGTTTGTTATGCAGCATCCTTCAAATGGAAATCCTCCAAATTTATTTCTAGTTTTGCGTGGTAAGATTTCTTCTTTCAGTTTTGTGGTGATTTTACATTTATCCTTGTGTTAAAATTAAAATGGTACCCTAACCAGTGAACTTGGCTGGGTAGGAGGCTCCTTCTTTGGAAGTGCAAGATTGATGTTTTCTGGTCAGGCTGATGATCATAGCACAATCTTTTGAAGATAAATTAGAAATAAGAAGATTAAAAGCACTCTTATAATTTTCTCAGTTGGGTGTCATCAAGGATTTAAAGAACAGCCAAACCGAATGTCCCCTCAAGGTGCACTTACCATTGTTGGTGAGATGGGGACAAATGAGAAATTAACTCCCAAGTTCCAACTTCTAGGCTCAAACTAGTCTGGGAAGCTAGTTTACCTTATGGTTCAAGAGTACTGATGTGATGGACACCAATCTACTCGAGCAATTCTAAAATTAAGGGAAAAATATAGCTACTATATTTGACTAGGTTTTGCCATTTTGGAAGAAATGGAAAATAAACAAGATAAAGATTATTCTAAATATCACCATTTTTGCGACTAACCTTTTAATAGGAACCTTCAATTATCATGAAGATTTGTGGTTGCTATTTTTCTTTTGATGGCCTGACTCCAAAAGGTTAGTTACCTTTCCTTATGATTAATCTTATTTCTAAATTGTGTTTTGTGGGAGAACAATATTTTATTTTCAGAAGAATTGAATGGGAGAACAATAGGACTTTGTCAAAATGTCCAAAACTGTATGGATCATAAGAAAGTACCACTAATTTATTTCTCTAGAAGCAAACTACCTTGCTAAGTGTAAAAAATAGTTGGGGAGCAGGTGACAAGATTTGTCTAAGGGAAATTTATTGAAAAGGGTAAATTTTCTTGGCTATTACCAAAAACGTGCCAAGAAAAGTCTTATAGGCAGAATAAACCACCTTTTTAACAATATTTGTGAAATGGGGGGGGGGGGGGGGGGGGGGGGGCGTGTCATATGCGCATGTTTTCTCCCCATTTTACCCCCCACGTTAGCATATGAAAGGACGCCTCTCTCCTCTCTATGTCAGGCCTTCGTTTTCTTCGTGCCATCGAACACTTCAGAGAGCGCTTTCTTCCTGTTTGAAATCTCTTTTGATTTTCCAGCCACCCTCTCCGGCGACCATAAAGTTCGTATGCCCTTAATAGGCTCTCTGGCGACCGTCAACACGGTCGTATTGGCAAGTGTTCTTCCCGTTTGAAAGTAAACGCCCTTCATGACTTCGAAGCAAACACCTCCAAACAGAGGCCCTTGCCGGCGACCTCATTCCGTGCGGCAACGTCCTCGGCGACCACCCCCTCGAAATCAGGTAAGCTTTATCCCCTTATTGGTTTGTAAAACTTTGCCCTAACCCCTAAATTGGATAATCGGTATGGAGACACCATTTTTCAATTTTTGCATTTTGTGAGATTTGGAGAATGTCATTATGTTTTTGCCTCTCCCATTTTTCAAGATGTACAATGTATGGATTTCAGTGGTATCTTGTTTGTTAAGTTTGTGTAACCTCTAAGTAACGTGGATGGAAGAGAATGGTCTTCATTTTATGAATGTTTTATGGACGCTTCAGAATTTTATATCAAAGGAAAAAAAAATGCGATGCATCACTCTTCCAATCTTTTGCTTGTGTTTGCTTCATTGTATTCGCAGCAAAAATGTAGTTTCTTTTCATTTCTTTAATGGATCTGTACTCATTTTATGAGTTTGTTTTATTGTTTCAATCTGCTCCTATAGTATAGATGATGATGGCATGGAATATTAAGAAAAGAGAATCTAACATGGAGTGGTTTTCCTTATTAAACAATGACTGAAAAAAATTTAGTCACTAGGAATTTCCATTATGTCTGAGTGAAAATTTTCCAACTCCAAAGAACAAGTTTCACCAAAATGTGTGAGCTCGTTAGGATTTCTGGGAGATGAGATCTTCCTTACAATAATTTTGAGCTAGTTGCCCCATTGTCCTTTTCCAATCATGCTTCTCATTCCTTCCAATTAACTTGCATCTCATTTATGCATTATGATGGGAGGTTTTATATTATAAGAAAAATAATCAAAGTGAATGGATGGAAAGCAATGTCAGACCATTGCTGTTATTCTTTTCACTGTGATTGCTACTCTTCCAGTAATTTACTCAGATAAAAGAGTCCTCAAAGATGAGAGAAATAGAGAGAGTGAGAAAGGGAGAGAAAGAGATGGAAAGGGTCCTTAACTTTAATGGAATTGAGATTAAAGAGAGAGAGAAAGAGAGTTGTCACTGTTGTTGGGCCCTTTTATTTTGGCTACAAACATCGGGGGCGTGTTCGTTGGTAGGACTGCTTGTCAATGACACCATGTCTGTCTCTCAGTCCTTTTCTTCCTGTCTTTATTTACTTATGGGTCGGTTGGCCTGCGCCTTTGTTGCTGCTGCACCACTGCTGTTGTTGCCTCTTTCCCTTTCTAAGAACCCCACCACTTACATTCCTCTCTCACTCTTAACACTTTGGGATCGCCGCTTAGATTTATGTAATTCCCCTAAATTATTTTGCTTTAATCACTATATCACTATATGCCTCTCCATTGATGCCTCTTGTCATTGCCAACACACAACAACTGTTCTTTGCATCAGCATCAAAAGGCTCTTCTCTGCTTTAGAATGTTTAGATTGGTAAATAGTATAAATGTATTAATAATAGAGAAAAGAAATCCGGGTTTGTGGTACACATACAGTGTACCAAAAGGTTACATCTCTGGACAGCAAACCCAACCCCAGAAAAAACAGAACTTGACACCACAACTTGAGCAAGCTTGAGCAACCGGGAAAAAATGAAAGAAATTACATAAGAAACCAATTGAAAGGTTCACGAAATCCGCTCCTTAACCAAACACACCAACCTCTTGCTTCGTGTTATAAACTGAACAAATTACTTGAAACCTTAAGATAACTGTAATTCATCGAGAATGAAACTGTAATCCATCAAGGAATTCAAATACCTAAATAAAAGCAATTAATAGTTAAAAGGAAAGAGAAACAACTCACTTTCTTCCATCTCCGCTGTAACATATCATGGTAAAGTAGAAAGCATGCTCCTAGCTCCCACTAACAAGGAAGAAATACATGTTAAATTCTTATAGAGTATGGTTAGTTGTGGGAGCTGCCCTAGTCGAGGTTGCTGGAGTCCGCGCAATGTACTCACACAACAAGGGATCTCTTCGCATCTTCGATGGCAGTGGAGCATTTACTATTATCATGCTAAATTACTACAAAGTAGGCTCCGTTATCGTAAACTAACAATTCCAAGACGAAGGTCCTCGGATATTGAGCATATTAACAATGACGCAGTTGAATGTGCGTTGAAGTTAATAAAAAGAGAAACTCAGCACATGCTCAGCTGTTTAAGAAGGCAAAGGGCATTGGAAATATTTAAAAATGCTAAAGACAAGGGTGAGGACATTGAAGAGTGAACCCAACACAATCGTGTGTAGAAGGGAGGCACTGGCATGTGGGTTTGCATTTGGGCATAAGAGTGAACCCAACGCAAATAAAACAAAAGCTCTTCTGAATTCGGTGCCCGATCCCACGGTAGGTAACAGATGCTCTATACCAGACAAAGATATGCCATGCCTACCGATCTCAAACATATTACGGATCTCTTCTATCCTATCATCTGGTCCACTCGAAATGACAGGGTCTCCGGTATGTCTCAGGTCCAAAATCAGGTTTACATCTAAGTCACCAATGGGTATATTATACCCTTCAACCTTGAGGCAATGCCTATGTACATCGACATTTTGTACTAGCCAAGCACACAAGCCCCTTTGTAGGCTCGTGCATTGCAAATCTAATAGGGACCCAAACCCTATATCAAGAACCGCCTGTTTTTGCTCTGGTGTGAGCAGTCTGCAGAACTCAACGAACCGCCGTGGCAAGCAGTGCGTAGTAATCGATGGCTGCAAGTACACGCAATAAGCACATTAAAGAATGGTACAAAACGAACACTAAAAAGTAAACTTTTGCCTGGTAAGCCCTACAAGACTGTGTTCTTACCTTCACGTATGTTCTTTTCTTCGATTCAGGCCATGAAGCATGGTACTCTACGCTGCAAGTAGATTGCTCGATGTAGGGCTGCCTCGCTTCCGTAGCCAATCCGTCCCACTGTGACTTTGTGTCCTTTGTCACCTACAGAAGAACAAGTTTAAACCTAAACAGGCAAAGGAGCCCAATATGAAGGGATGAAAGCAAACTTCAATAGCTAGACATTGAAAGTGAAGGTTGCTACACATGGAATATACAAATTTATTTGATGAGTTAATCATGCATTTTAGTTTCATTCGTATTTTACCTGGCGCATATGCGGTTTTCGATTATTCCGTTTGCATCTGGATATGTAGTCAGTCCTATCGGGTTTACAACAGAATACAACAATTGACATGTCAGAAAAGATTGTTGTTCTCATACACAATACTTTTTTTGAATTTACCACTAATAGCTAACATGCTTACAGGAAGCAAGCCCAAGGAGTCAATGGCCGCTTCCGTGCCCCGGATGAAGTGGAGGGTGAGCGTGTTTCGGTGCCTGCAGCAGCTGTCCTTCTCCGTGCCATAACTTGTTTCTGCACAATCAAAAGCATGTCAATGGAGAAAGGGTATATCACTAGAGTCAGGTTACCGAATTGCATAAATGCAATAGCAACAAACACAACATAAATAAATAACAGAAATGCATATGGACGGGAGCACTGTGTAAAAGACGTAATGACTGTAATGCTTTCACCGTTAAAAAGTAGCCAACAAACAAACAATATTTATTATCGACACAAATAATTGTTCTAATGATCGTCTTGTAAAAAATGACTGTCTTAATCCAACACGAATCATGGGATACTTTCTTATTTGTCCGCAGTTGAGCACTTCCAACTGCATCTTCTACCTATCTTCGTGGTTGTGGACCTGCATATGATTCATCATTGTCAAAAATTAAATTTATGCATAATAAATTTGACTTGTTATCAATACAAATAATATTGAACAACCTTCATAGAAGCTGGTGTGTAGAAGCGCATGCTCGCTAGATTGCAGCTTTATAGGTAGACCGGTTATGTCCTGCCCCATCGCAACGAGAACAATGTATTAGCCTCTTGCCTTGGAATTGACACTTAATCCACTTCTGCCTAGGACGGCTAGGGCGTCTAGAGGTCTTAGGTGGCAATGTCATTTGTGATGTATCGCTTGAATTAGCAACGGACTGAATAGGAACGTACTCTATGTCGAGCATGTCATGAGATGGTACTGGTTGCATCAACTTGGCATATATCCGCTCTTGCGTGCTGGTGTGGTATCATTCTTCAATATAGTCATAGAGATTGAAGTTCTTCGTTTTCAAGACAGCACATGTATGTGCACATGGTATGCCAATCATCTGCCATCGTTTGCAGGTACACTTGTACTTATGTAGATCGATATAAAAATCATCACCAGTTCTAACTTCATATTCAGAATTTGAACATCGCAATACACCATAACCAAGAGCCCGAGGGAAATTCGCTTGGATTTTATCTTCAATGTGACCATAAACGGGAATCTTCCACGTGGAAATCTTGTCCTTCTTCTGCACTAACATCTCTGTCAATTTAACTCGATGTGCATATATAAAAAGTAATACGTGCAATTTACGTTCCTCCACCATCCATGCATTGAAAGACTCTACTAAGTTCGAATTCAACTTGTCCCAACGCCTCTTAGGAAACAAAACATTTGCCCAATGCTCAGGACCATTGGCCTTCACCCAATCATCCATCTTTACGGAAAATAATTTCCTCTTATCCATTGCCTCTTCATAATCCGTTGGCCAGCGTGCATAGGCAATTGAATCCAATATCCCCAAAGCTTCTTTTTTCTTTCTGTCCAGATGAAATGAATTGATGAATTTTCTGAAATTTTCCTTCAAGTGTTGGAAACAATGTGAATGGTTTTGAACACCAAAGTTATTACTCACAGCATTAATGATTGTTGGATTCCTAAGGTGTGACCCATCAATGAAAAGCAGGGGACGACATCCAACTGAAAATCCTCTCAATGAACATCCGTATGCAATGAATAACTGTTTGAATTTCCCATCTTCTGTAGCAGTCCAGTAGGCCAATGTCCCTGGGTTTGTTTGCATCGACCGTTGACACATTCAAGGTATAAGCTTGTATGAATCTTTTGCATTCCCATCTACTTCTTCTTTGCCTTTTCCTTACTCCTCCAACATTGATGGTAAGTTAACCTCATTGCATGATCATTATGAAAATCCTTGCAAATTTGACTTGGGGCGTAACTTGGGGAGTCCCTAATTCTCTTCTCAATCACATCCGCCAACCATTTTGATCTCACCTTAGGTTTAATTGATACATCGTCTTGTGTCGAGTGTTTGTGTGTATCTACAAATGTCATCACCATCATCGCATTTGTCTCTTTCACGCGACTCGCGTTCAATTTCCATGTGCAGTCCCTAACGGAACATCTAACAATCATATACCCAGGACTATTTTTCTTGAATACATATCTAAATTTGTGAGTAAGGGCATGCTTATAGCTTGATTGCCTCAAGGCATCAAGACTCGCAAATGTCTGGCCTGCAGAAATGATTTTCCACCGCCATAAACTTGACACAAGTGGAACCATACTGTGTGTGGTGCAATCAACATTGGAATCCCGATCTGCGACGTCATTCGCGTATCCTTGAGGTAGCAATTGTTGACTTCCCGTAGAGTTCCTCTTAAAAATTAAATATTTCTATTATGCTAAATTCACAAAAAACGCTAAATTGATATATTGTAGTGTAATATGAATCACCTTGTAAAAAATGGATCATCCAGTGATGGGTCTTCACCAGTTAGTAAATATAGGTTGGTAGCCCTCTCATTGCCAGTTATCAATGTTGATAGCCCTGCTTGGTTGGTAAGCACAAGTAGTTTGCTCTTGACAAACATAAGTGAGTACTTCAGAGTCACTTCCGTCGAGGATAAATTGAATAATGAACATTCATCATTCACAAAGTCCTCGTATTTTTTACTCTCGTTGATCATTAATGCATTTATCCTACCCCCTCTGTATGACAAAGAACTGGTCTCTTCATTTATAACAATTTTCCCTCCAAAATGGAAATAGCACCACATTTGCTTCCCTGACATATCTGTTAGAAATTGGTTAGGCCATTCCACATTCTACTGAACCCCTGACCATCTACACAGTTATAACTTCAGCTACGTAGTGAATAATGTAATGCGAACTTTCATAATAAAGTCAATCTAGCCACACCATACTCCCCATCAGACAATAAACTTAAACCACATTATGATACGGTGAACCATAAAGATCAGTGTTATAGGAGTGGACAACTGCAATTTGAGAAAACTAAGACACCAAGACAAGATGCAAACAAGTCAAAAGGTGGTAGAGCCCTGTTATTTCTTCATGAGGATTTCAAAGTCCCACACAAGCTATGTTGGCTACCCAAAATCATTCGGAAAATAATTATCGAATGACTAACTTGCAAGTAATGAATAAAAAAGATAATAGTTAAATGGCATTATTGACATTTACTTGGACACCTTTCAGCCGACACGCATATTCGAGTCCACGTACCCTAGCACACAAGCCACACTTCGAAGCTGGAACAGGGATTTCGTTTTAATATTTTTCACATCTAAAGGTATAGTTAGTATTCAAAGAAGGTACAAGTCCAATCTAAACGAATTTCATTCTATATGGTTAGCAATCTTTATAAATAAACAGTTGCGCAAAGCTATGAAACAATTTTAGCAGCTCAACATTTTGAAAACGTCCACACTCACACACCTAAGGCATACACCATATATCCCGAGGCATTGACGACGCTATGTGTAAATGCGATAAAATTATCAATGAAAAAGATGAATTATGAGTTAGTACATATATACCACTATGGACAAGATGCGCTGTGCAAAACTTTTTTTATATCAACTGGATCCTGCCAACATGTCAAAGTATCAATGTTACTTTTTTCTGACTACGAATGCTTACATCAATCTCAACCAATCAATAAAAAACATTTCTATAACTTCACACCTCAACAAAAAAGGAAAGGGAAATGCTGCCCACAACATCTTGGGATGATGATGGATCTAACAGATTATGTACCTCAAACTTGGAATCTGAAACCTGCAGTGGAAAATCACATGTTTATTTACACCAGAAAGAAAGCCCATTGAAACAAACAAAGAAAGGATTCCAATAAGAACAAACATTAATCACCCATCCCAGATAAGAAAAAAGACATTACGATGAATCAGCTAGTTTAAACTTGTGACCGACATGAAAATTTGTTTGTTATCAAGGCGACGGTTCAAGAGTAAAGTAAACAACTTAGCATAAAAATGGAATCAAAGATAAAAACATTAAAAACTTTTTTTTAAAGATAATGACAGCATTCCGTTAAAACTGAATAAGAAAAGGATCATACAGCATATAGCAGTCCATGAGACAGTGAACAAAATACATAGCCCTAATAAGACCATAAGAGGACTCCAAAGGATAAAAAAAAAAGTCTAAAAAAGATAGCCCGCTATAACACATTCTCATTTGATTACATAATACTAAGAGCCTTCCAATGAAGCGCTATATCCGATGCAAACAAACCATTACCTTAGGATAATGCATGTATCCCCATAAGCTTGTGCATGCATCCATGAAAGTCAGTGTTGGTATCCCCTGAAGTACCAGCTTGTATCTCTTTAAGACCCTGGTTATATCCCCCTAAGATTATGTTGGTATCCCTTGAAAATTGTGCATGTATCCCCCTAAATTTTCGCTTGTATCCCCTCAAGGCCCTGGTTGTATCCTCTAAGTAGCAGCTTGTATCCATTTGAGACCCTGGTTGTATCACCCTAAGATTACGTTGGTATCCCCCAAAGATTGTACATGTATCCCTTTAAGTCACTGCTTATATCCTCGTAAGTAGTAGCTTGTATCCCCAAACCATTACCACACTTTCTTATACTAACCCAAGAGAAACCATGGGGAAAGTATAAGGCTAAAGGACCGTCTCCTCCCAAATAATACCTGCTTTAAATATATTCCCCCTATGAAAGACCCTAGCAATCCCATTCTTGGTTAGACTATCACCAAGTCTTTTGTTATCTACACCATGTTAGAAAGAGAAGTTCAAAGTCAGTGCCAGCAATCTAGCCATATGTCCCATTGCAACCCACTAGTATATCAATAAGCTTAATGACTGTCATATGTCCATAACTTTTTCAAAGAAATTCAATTTGAAAGGATTTTTCTTATATGATAGACATATGAGGAAGCAATCAGGAATTTTCTGATGTCCAAGAACCTTATGGGGAGTGGTTGGAAATCAAGATGTTGGCCAAATCTGTTCCATCTCGAGTTGAACTTAATTTCAGGTCAATGGTAGCCCAAAAGCAGTGTTCAAGGTAAAATGCAGGCATGTAAGCATGAATCAAGATGCTGCCCAAATCCATTTCATCCTCTTGATTTCAAGTCAATGGGAGCACTATGAAAACCACATCAAAACCAGCCGCTTAGATTTAATTTTGTAAAATAATCACAACAAAGCAAGCACTGTGTCAATATTGGATCTACCCCAGCAGCAACCGGGTCATCCCACCTAATGCAGGTTCCCTTGAATTTGATTGGACATGTATTTTTGGGCTTTGAAGTTTTAAGTTTGGGTCAGGCCGGTATACATTGGATTAGACCTGCCAGAAGGTCTGAATAATGGGTTTTGGCTCACTTTTTCCAATTTTCCAATTTTTTCTTTTTAGAGGATAAAACTACATGATAACAAAATAAAACTATTTGATCTTTTTCAAGAATAATAATCCAAGAAAACATGGAATGGGTAAAATATGAAACAAAATGCACAAAGTGCTGAAATAAAATTAAGAGATCCTAAAATATGCACAAAATGCTAAAACAGCGCCAACCTAAAATTGCATATAAAATAAACTAAATAATTCATGACACCCGAAATCACAAAAAATAATAGCACATGAAATTAATGACTTAAAGTGATGCACGACATTTGATTAACCAATCACAGGAAAAATCAATATAAGAATAGCAAGAGCAAGAAAATACATAAATCAAGCCTAAAAAATGCACAAGAATCTATTAACATGATAGACTCAATGGCTGATCATACTAACAAGAGAGAAACATAACACAAATTTTAAGACCTCCAACAACACAAGCATGGAATGATACTTTGCCAAATTTATGGTTAAACAACCAATAGCAAGAATCATAATATAAAACCTCCCATCATTCTCACACCAAATATTAGAATGAGCATCAATGCATACCTCATAATGCATAAATGAGATGCAAGTTAATTGGAAGGAATGAGAAGTATGATTGGAAAAGGACAATGGGGAAACTAGCTCAAAATTATTGTAAGGAAGATCTCATCTCCTAGAAATCCTAACAAGCTCACACATTTCGGTGAAACTTGTTCTTTGGAGTAGGAAAATTTTTACGCAGATGGAATGGAAATTCCTAGTGACTAAATTTTTTTCAGTCATTGTTTAATAAGGAAAACCACTCCATGTTAGATTCTCTTTTCTTAATATTCCATGCCATCATCATCTATACTATAGGAGCAGATTGAAACAATAAAACAAACTCATAAAATGAGTACAGATCCATTAAAGAAATGAAAAGAAACTACATTTTTGCTGCGAATACAATGAAGCAAACACAAGCAAAAGATTGGAACAGTGATGCATCGCATTTTTTTTTTCCTTTGATATAAAATTCTGAAGCGTCTATAAAACATTCATAAAATGAAGACCATTATCTTCCATTCACGTTACTTAGAGGTTACACAAACTTGACAAACAAGATACCACTAAAATCCATACATTGTACATCTTGAAAATGGGAGAGGCAAAAACATAACGACATTCTCCAAAACAAACCCAAATCTCACAAAATGCAAAAATTGAAAAATGGTGTCTCCATACCGATTATCCAATTTAGGGCAAAAGTTTTACAAACTAATAAGGGGATAAAGCTTACCCGATTTCGAGGGGGTGGTCGCCGAGGATGTTGCCGCACGGAATGAGGTCGCTAGCGAGGGCCTCTGTTTGGAGGCGTCTACTTCGAAGTCGTGAAGGGCGCCTGCTTTCAAACGGGAAGAACACTTGCTAATACGACCGTGTTGACGGTAGCCGGAGAGCCTATTAAGGGCGTACGAACTTTGTGGTCGCCGGAGAGGGTGGTCGCCAGATAGGGTGGCTAGAAAATCAAAAGAGATTTCAAACAGGAAGAAAGCGTTCTCTGAAGTGTTCAATGGTGCGAAGAAAACAAACGCTTGATAGAGAGAGGAGAGAGGCGTCCTTTCATATGCTGACGTGGGGGGTAAAATGGGGAGAAAACATGTGCATATGACATGGCCCCCCCATTTTGCAAATATTGTTAAAAAGGTGTTTACTCTGCC
Organism: Buxus sempervirens; assembly: GCA_947561395.2. Taxonomy (NCBI): domain Eukaryota; kingdom Viridiplantae; phylum Streptophyta; class Magnoliopsida; order Buxales; family Buxaceae; genus Buxus; species Buxus sempervirens. Next base: position 182,949 of record OX387187.1, on the reverse strand, counting down.
AATAAGACTTTTCTTTGCATGTTGTTGCAATAGCCAAGAAAAGTTACCCTTTTCAATAATTTTCCCTTTGTCCAAAACTGTCTTTCATAAGGTACCACTAATATTTTCCTATAGAAGCAGATTACCTTGAGACGGTAGATTATTTTCATAAGGTACCACTAATGTCCAAAACTTTATTTGCAAATTATTTGCAAAGAAAAAAGGGAAAATTGATGATAAAAAGGTAGATTACTTGAAGTTAACATTATCAACATGTTCAGGTGTAGATTCTGTCAACAAAAACTGAATCATCTGATCACATCCTCTTTCGGCGTACTTACTGCAGACAGGTGTGGATAGAGGTGTTGAAGAATAATTTCATGATTAGGTCCAGTTTGAGCTGGGCCGACAAAGTTGCTTGGCACAGATCTGATCTCAATTGTGAATAAAATGTCATTGGCTGTGCCAGCAGGTGTGGAGAGAAGTGTTGAGGAATAATTGCTTGATTAGGCATAGTCCAAAAGCTCGGCAATGAAGTTGCTTGGGCTATTACACACTTCAAAGGCACAGATCTGCTCTCAAAAGTGAAGAAAATGTCTTTAGCTGCTACCATGTACCACATTTGTCGGAGAGAAACTGTAGGATTATTCAAAACATAGCTGTTCCAAAAAAAGAAATACTTCAGAGGACATATTGACATCCAATCAAGATTTGTAAGGTGGGAAAAAAAAAGGATTAGGTAGTGGATAGCCGTTTAATACCGAAATTTTCCAAAGATGGAACTTGGCAATCAACTTCATGCATTGAAGGACTGAATGCAGATTTTAAAACCGTATGAGATCATTGAGATGAGATTTCTAGGTGTGGACTTCACACTTACCTATTTGGTCGTTTGTAGCAGATAAAGCATTGATGGTATGTAGGGCTACCTAGTGATGTCTTGTTTTGGGCTTCTCAGCTGTACTTGTTGATAAGAGTGATTTCCCATATTGAATTATTTGTATAAATTTACTTGCCTTCTTTCAACCAGACATGCCAGCTTTCTTTCAACAAGACAAATTGAATTATACCTGCTCATTTAAATCACATGCCAGCTTTCTTTCAACCAGACAATGCACATGCATGTAATTCAAAATGGAATTAGGACATTTACATTTACAAGTTAACAATGCAGAAAGTAAAATTAAGACATAAATAAGTTTCCAACTCTATTCTCTTACTTCTTTTGCCCCTTTGGCCTCTATTGGGTTCAGTGAGAGTTGCAAGTATGTTGATGCATCAAGATCTTCTCTCAGGTGATGAGCTTCTTTTGGATTCATTTCCTTACAAGAAAGTTGGGAATTGCATGCTTTGGGAAGCTAAAGGGAAGTGCATTGTTCAATGTGAAATCAATATAGACTTTGGAGCTAATCCTTCTGCTGAAGGTGCTGATGAAGATTAGGGTGTTGACGATCAAGCAATTAAGGTTATTGATATTGTTGATGTTCAGGCTCTGGCCTTCTCCTTTTTACAAGAAGTAATTTTTTTATCACATCAAGTATTATACAAGTCACTGAACACCAATGTTGAATCTGAGAAGTAAGTGGATTTTAACAAGACACATTGAAGGAGCAACCAAGTAGAATCTTTTAAAGCTTTAAGAACCTAGGATTCTTTGTCAGGAAAAGCAGGCATGATAACAGAAGTGTGATGTTTGCATCATACAAGGGGAACTGATTGGAGGAGTTCCAAGTTGTAGGATAGGTTGAGATTTTGATTCTAGCTGGCTTGGATGTAGAAATGGTTGCTGTACTTCTGGTTTTGGGTCAATCCAGTTTTTAGCATATTTACTTGACTTAGGACTCTGTTTGGTTTGGTTTGAATTTTGCCTTGTTTTCTAACATCATTAAGAATAGTATCTATTCTATTAAGTTGAAAGGTGAACTAAGTTCTATTTAGAAAGAAAGATAAATAAATAAATGAATGGATTCAGCACTTGCTTATAGATTGAAAAGAAAAGGACAAAAAGCTGAGGATAGCTTTTAAAAAACATTAGAGGCTTGGACAATAAATTGTTTCCAGCAGAGAATATTGGAGTGAAGAAAATCATGGTGAGTTTGAGTGGGGAAGAAAATTAAAGCCTTGATGCTTGAGATTGAGTGCTTGGGTGCTGACGTCTATCTTTTTTTGGTAAGAAGTTGATGTCTATCTGAAGAAGGATGAAATTCACTTGCTTAATGATTAGTATGTTTGTGTTTGTACAAGCATAAACAACCCTCTAATTGTACTGAAAAGTAAACTTCTTCTTCACACATTTTAGAATAAATGATACTTATCAACAATAATTTTTCACCATAATATATCTTGTTTAATTACATGCTCCATATTATATCTTTCTATTTTGCATATGAAAATTTATTGTTATGCTTTTATTATAAAAATTGTGGACTGGTTGAATATATTATTCGTTCTTTATATAGAAAAGTTTTGTTGAAATACCAAATTACATGCCATAACCTTTAACCAAGATTCATTGTGAAATATTTTTTTCCAGATCTCATTCATAGCACAAAAAAAAGTGAGTTTACTGCCACTGAAAGCAGTGAGATCTTGTCCTTCTTAGATAGGGCTTTTGTTCGCCTTGAAGCATGGTTCCAATGGTTCAATATTACACAGTCAGGTAAGTTAGATTTTATGTTACTTCACAAGCCATCCTGGTTGTGGTTCACTATGAGTAATTTCCATTATAGTCCTTTACAATGCCAGCGAGGACTTTTTGAGTTAACGTACATTATGTTTTTCTTAGAAATTGAAGCTAGACTTTATTATTCAAAATTTATCACTAAAGAAAACATTTGAATTTTTGAAAATTTTGAGGCTTTATGGCATTTTCAACTTCACAAATTCTAGTTAATGTCATATATTTTAAATGTGTGATATCTTATATAAATAAAGGGTCTAGCCCAGTGCATGAGGCTCCTGCCATCATAGGGTCTGAGGAGGGTCTGATATACACAGCTTTACCCCGGCAAGCAGGGAGGTTGTTTCCTGTGACTCGAACCCACGACCTTTAGGCCACAATGGGTGATTTAAAATTAAAGTAGGAATTCCCTATGATTTATGGCATATGCAAGAACAAACAAGCGTTAGTGAGTGAATTTGTTTCTATGTTGGAGGTTGGAACGGTGTGGAATATAAGCTTGAGGAGAAACCTATGTGACTGGGAAATCACTAGCTATGAGGAATTGATGAGGAAATTATACAAGATGCTGGTGGGCAGGGAGGAGGATGCAAGAGTTTGGAGGAGAGATAAATCTGGAAATTTCTTAGTAAAATCAGCCTTTCGAAACTTACAGTCATCAGATTTGATATCTCCCATATTCAAAGGTATTTGTGTAGCGCCCCGGAACCGTGTCCTATCATGACACCGACCTGTCCTTGAGCCCTACTTATGGGCCCACAAGAACCTAATTAACACAACATGGGCAATTACATAGTAATTATCAGAGTGCATAAGCATACAAAGCATGGGTGAATCCTATCTAGCAAAAAGTCGCCTGTATAATAACCTCAAACGATGTGATACAGTGATGTATAAAAACAAAAAGGTAACTAAAGTGCTCACTCTCCCTCTCTTTACATCAATATACATGGTCCAAAATAACTCTCAAGTTTACAGCCAAAAAGAAGTAAGTACATGACCAAATAAAAAAAGAACCCTACAATGGGTGGTAGTAGTCTTCGGGCCTGTACTCAAGCTCACCCTCAATCTCAACCCTAATACGTGGTTCACCAGAAGAATTTGAAAAACAAAACCGGTAAAACAAAAACATGCGTGAGACGAAAGTCTCAGTAAGCAGCAAATATGCATGAATAGAAACAGTTTATGCAGTTTTATAACATCATGATAGCATGCTCAAATATAAAGTACCAAATGTAAACCAAAACAATTCAATTGGATTATACATGAAATGAATTCAACAAAAACAATCATTTACTACAAGCATGTCTTATTAGGACTCGTGGATTAGCGTGTCTCTAAATCAGGTTAATGACCCATGTCCATTTGCCACCTACACGACTTACAGAGAGAAGCCTAGCTAGGAAGAACTCAGCAAGCGGAGCACCCATGTATGGGCTGGTAAGTGACAACCCTCTCCCTCACCAATTCCCCACGGTGGGAGGGTTGCCACAGCTCCTCTATGCCTCAAGAGGGCCTCACTGATACCCCCACAGCGGAAAGCAGCATGGACAAATGCATTAAGTTAACAAGCCAACACTAATGCACTTACTAGACTCATTATGGATCCATATAAAGTACATTGCCCAATTAGACAACTAACACTAAAAAAAAACCAATCGAATCATTTACTAAAACCAAAGTGCTTCAATGCACAAACCAGGGCCAAGTGGAATTCTCCATCAATTGCCAAACCATGCCATATGCCAAGTGGAATTTCCCATCCACTGCCAAACCATGCCATAAACCAAGAGTCTTGACAAATCATGATAAGAGTTCTCAACCTTATTTTTACAAATTCAAATCCTATTTAAAACATTCATTTACAAGTGTAGAAACCAAACAATGTAAGTAAAAGTAATTGTAAAAACCAATTTTACTTTTTAGAACGAAATCATGAGCTTTTTATTGGAATGTGCCTAAAATGTTCTAAAATTTTTGTAAAATACTTTTATCAGTGAAAACCACTTATAAACACCCAATTATTATCTTTACATGTGTTAGATTTACTTAAAAATCATTTAGAATTGAAAACTAGGTTAAATTCTCAAAATGACAAAAATTTGTCTTTTCACGATTAATTGACAAAATTGGCGATTAATCTACAGTTCACGATTAGGTCTCACGATTAATCTAGAAATCCGTGATTAGGTCGGCGATTAGGTCCGCATTTAATCTAGAAATCCGCGATTAGCTTTCCGGAAAGTTAAATTTCCAAAATTTTCTAAGGATTAACTCCACGATTAATCTACAACTCACGATTAGCTTCGTTATTAATCTACGAATCCGCGATTAGCTTTCCCAAAAGTTAATTTCTAAAACTTTCTCAGGATTAACTCAATGATTAATCTACATCTTGCGATTAGCTTTGCGATTAATCTACAGCTCGGGCAAAATTTTCCACATTCATTTTTCTTTGACTTTTTCAGTTCTAAACTCAAAGAAACCATTCTAACTTGAATTCTCATCATTCTAAAACACTAATTACTCAATAATGTATCCAAAAGCACATCAATAAATCATCAAACATAATCAATCAACTCAAAACAACTTTAAAACAATACTAAAACAAGAATCTCATCCAATCCATGGTACAGACCAATTCTAAATCTGAAAAGTAACCATTATAGGTAAAAATCCATAACAAATTAGTTGCAAAGCTAGTCACAAATATTATACAACCAAAACCCGATGAAGTTTGGAAGCTAAAAGCACTATGCAATCCGTTTTCTCTTATCAATCAAACTCTATGTGAGATAGATACGAATTTTGACAATTCATTTTGATTAGAAGGGTTTGCTACTTACTGTTTAATTGAGAAGCTCAACTTCCCTTCAATCTTCCTCTTCCTTCTCCTTCTTCTCCAAGCTTTCAAGCCCTCAACACTCTCTCTCCTTTGCTCTCTATGTCCAACACAAGAGAAGGGGTTCAAAGTTCACAATTAGAAAATTTAGTTAAGGCATTCCTTTATATGCCATTTCTTTTGCTTTTCAAACTTACCCCTAACAAAGCTCTTAATCCAACTAAACACTTGGGGTGTACCTAAGGCTTATTAGGGGGGTATCTTGGTGTTATTTGAGGGGTCTTACCTTGGGCTCACTTGGGGGGGGGGGGGGGGGGGGTGTACCTTAGTTATATTTGGGGGTACCTTTGTTATTCAAGGGGTTTACCTTAGGCTTACTTGGGGGGTGTACCTTAGTTATATTTGGGTTACCTTAGGTATATTAGGGGGTATCTTTTTTATTCAAGAGGTTTACCTTAGGCTTACTTAGGGGTATACCTTAGTTATACTTGGGGGTACCTTAGGTATACGAGTGCGGTTACCTAAGGTATACTAGGGGGTTACTTTAGGTATATAAGTGGGGTTACCTTAGGTATACAAGGGGTTATGTTAGCTAATTTAGATTTAGAATATAACCTTAACCGAGCTCACCTTAGTAAAACCTCCAATAACTTCAATTTGCTTCCCCCAATCCTCAAGCATGATCCACATCTATCTCACCTTCATAGCACAAGTACTTAATTAGTCTAATAAGTCCAATTTAAACAATAAACTTAATAGTTAATCGGGTTAGGGTTTTACAATTTGGTCAAGCATGATTCCAAGCAAGGTGGCCTTTTTCATGTGTACAGTTGTGTTGGATAAAATACTAACTGTAGACCACTTGAAGAGTAGGGGGTGGCAGATACCGAATAGATGTAGCATATGTGAAGAAGAGGAAGAAAATGTTCATGACCTATTAGTACACTACAAATGTAATGCCCCGAACCCGGGTCAGTGCAAACTGGCACCCAACCCGAACCCGGTTCGTTACTGTAACAACCCAAGTCCAGTTCAACAATCAAACTCGAGGTGTTACCACGAAGCTAGGGTCAGATACAAACTAAGATTCACAATAATTTTAAAACTAATTAATTATATCAGAGTTTTGGTGGGAAGTAATAAAATTCTTTATTTAATAATATCAATTCAGTTTACAATAACAGTTGTCTAATCATCATGTGATCAATAATAACATTTACAATTCTACCCATCAAATAAAACCCCATATTCGCGATTTCTCCAAGCAAACCTGAAAAATAGGGGAAAACGGAGTGAGATTTACATCTCAGCAAGTAGCAGGTGCATGCAATTAGAAACAGTCCAATGTAAACAAATAGTCATGAGGTATGCGATTAATCCACAATTAAGCGGTAAATTCAAGTTATCGATAGTAATTCCAAATAAAGCGATAAAACAGATAATCATGTATAAATACCAGCAATTGGATGTTAACGGGGTAAACCAACAAAAGCGATAAAACACGTGCCATTGCAGGACTCACAAAGATGATAAGTATTTGAGATGACACTCAACTAAATGATATACCACCGTACGGCTTAGGGGCAGTGCTACTAATGATACTCAAGCCCCATGCAGCGCAGCTTAGACAAAAGCCGTAGTCTCTGAATTATTGCGCACGAACTCAACAGAGTTGTCATGTACCACCAGCATGCAGCACCAGAATCAATACATGGAGATGGTCGCTTATTCACATGTACAGGGAATCACCAGCGGCTCACCGGGGTGTCCCTCTAGACATAGGACCTTCCCAGAGCAAACTAACTTGCAAGGGAAGCGCTCGCACATAGGAGTAACTCAACCCAAACTAAATACCACTTAGCTAACCAGCCAAAACTATGGATCCATATACAGCTAAACCTACTGACACAAACCACGATTAAACTACATACGGGAGGACACGCTACTGTAGGAGGCATACATACTTTTACCCGTAAAGGATTACATATCTCTACACAGAGGATTACCCATCTCTGCCGTAAAAGCTAGTATCAACTCAACTACAGAAGCCGTATCACTCAACTGTAAAAGAAAAGCTAATAACATCATACCACATACCAATCCATACCAAAATATTCAATTCCAAGAGAAAACCACGATTCAATCTTTGAAAATCCAAATAAAGCCTTTTTCGGAATAACATATGCAATTTTCCAATTATATTCAAAATAAAACTCATGTATCATAATTTCGATAAAAATCAGAGTTTATGCAATTCCAGAAACCAATATTCATATTTAAAGTACAAACCAGAAGTAATTCAAGTCTTGCTTAGAGTTTTCCCTATTAATCCCTTTATTGTAATCCAAGTTCTCATATTGTTACCTAAGATAGTATTTATTCCAATTTTCTGTATTTACAATTTCCAGCATATTCTACAGATCTAAAATCAAGTTTAGAAGATGCTTGTAATCCATAAATACAAGTTAGTACCATTTCCATTGTTGTTACCTTCAATTTAGTCCCTTTCATATTCTATCCTATCCTAGGACCTCCAATTACTTGGTTATTTTCAAAATATAATTTTATAAATTTTATACTTTAATTAGGTCTTTATAAAGATGCTAGTATGCTTCACTTATTAGAAAAATTATTGGATATTTATTCGTATTACAAAATCACCAAAATCTACAAATTCTGCATAGAGCGCCTACCTCTACAGGGCTAGGCGGTCCTGGGCGATCCTAGGCGCTCGTGCAATTTTTAACAAAAATTTCCAGATTTACAAAGTTTGGATTTTTAGGCTTTTGCTATATGTTTCTTTGGTCTAAATTAATCTACTAACATTCTAAAACATACCTAAAGCCATCTAGATTAATTCTTATCAATTAAATACCATCCTACGATTATTTACATGATCAAACCAAGTTTTCTTCATTATTTTAACAAATCATTCAAGAATACCGAACTCTAAAATATAAATCTTTTGATTCCATGTAAATCCAATTCCGATTAATCCATTCAAACCATATTAAATCACAGAAAACGAAATCATTCCTCTAGTTTTCCAAGGGTTACTACTTGCCTTATACGTTAAAATCCTTCTTCCATCGAAGCTTCTAATTCTGGACCTGACTTTTGCTCCCAAACGCACGAAGCTAGAGTTCTCCAATTCAAATCTCCACCGTTCACATTGTAGTTACATCAGTGAAGATCAAAACCTCCAAATTTGAAGGCGATCCACCGTACGGATTTTCCCCGATCTTGATTTGATGGAGACTGGTCGGACAACTCCATTAACAGCCTTATTTCTTTCTCTCCATCTTTTCTCTCATTATAAAACCCACGAAAATCCTCTCTTGTTTCACCTTAATCTCCTATTTATACTTGGCTTTAGAAGTCCTAAACCAACCCTAATAGGTTCCTTTAATTTGGGCTAACCCAACCAAGGTTTAATTAAAGTCACTCTTTCTAATTAATTCGTACTTTTTCTCCACTTTCTATTTTTCAACTTAAACATTATTAATCAAATCTTCTATTATCTAAACACTCCTTACAGCCTAATTTCATGCATAATAATTACTTAAACACTAAATATCACCTAAAACCCAAATTAATTACTTTTTCTCCCAATTAAGACTTGAAATCTCCTAATTACCCTTTTTCCACATTTGAGTTTTTATTAATTCCTTTTAATTTCTAACTTGTCTAAATAAATTATCTTCTTCTATTTTCTAATCATAGTTATTATTTAATGATCTATTTATAAATTACCCTTTTCTGAAAATTACCAAAATACCCTTTTACCCTTTTAGGCTACTTTTCCTTAAAGTTCCTTCTTTATTTTCAACTTACTTTTTATTTAAATTACTTATCCTCTAAATATTCACTTTTTATTTTAGCTAGGACTTAAACCCATATTTCCTTTTATTTATTATTTATTTATTTATTAGGTGAAAATTCGGGGTTTTACAACAAAGGAGCTACGAGACTATGGAATTAGATCTGTAAAAGATTAGAAACCTCATGGGTACACCCAAAAGAGTTGCGTGAAGTTATAGCTGCATGGGGTTGGGGAAAAGGTAAAAAATATGGAAATCTCATATGGAATTCAGTCCCAGCAGCCATTACATGGGTAATATGGAGCGAAAGGAAGAGGAGGATTTTTCAGAATGTGGAAAGAAAGAATTTAGTCTTGGAACAAGATGTTTTGAGACTAATACACAGATGGATGGTAGTTCAATCGGGGGATATTGATATTCCTATAGAAGATTTTCTGAAGTGTACTAGATTTTCGGATATGATAGGAATTTTGTAGAATCTGTTGTAAAATTAGTCTGTCCATTTTGTGATGTTTCTTTACGGGGAATCTAAAGCATTAGATGTAGGCCTAATCTTGGTACACAGTTTGTGTACCTGTAATGCTTTCATTCTTTTGATATATTTATAATATATTATCCTTACTGATTAAAAAAAAAAAAGGTGATATCTTATTTTTTTTTTTTGATGAATAATGAAACTATGAGATATATATTATATATGTATGGAGTATAGAGTATGGAGAATACACACATAAAACCAAAAGATCACTCTACAAAAACCTCACAACCAGCCAATATGCCCAAAAAACATCATCCCTGTTGGCCCACTATACATATCATCACCATATATAACACCATCCAAAACTCTTAACTCCAAAGCTAAACAAGCCGTTCAACTTTAGACCACCATCGTGGCACACTCCCACTGTCCTCATCTCCTAGCTCATATCTAGTATCCTCCCTCTCGCCAAGCCATCCTCCACACAAAGAGACGAAAAACACCACTTTTCCATTCTTTCACAATCTCTGTAGGCCATAACCCTTGAAATTCAGGAAGGACCGAAAGGTGATATCTTATTGAAATTTCAAATATTTTACATAGATTAGAATTGAGGTCAAAGTCAATATGTAGTGTATATTGTATAAGAGAAATTTTTTTTTTGATGGATAATGAAGGATATATTAAAACGAGGAAGAGGGAATGAAAATACAAGGCACCATGAGATATGGGGGCCATCAGCACTAAAGCTAAAAACTACAAGCAGAAAAAATAAAGGAAAAACCCAGCAAATAGAAAAATTCCCCCAAGAGATATAAGGATTTCCTAAACTTGGAAAATTCTAGTCCGTAGACATGACTGTAACCCAATCCCTTAATATATCTCTCTTTGGGACCGATCTGAACTCCTCCTTGATACTAACCCATTCTGCAGCAAAAACAAAGATATCCTCCATAATTCTATGCTTCACTATAGAAGCATCTTCAAAAATGCATCGATTCCGGGCAAGCCAAATCATCCACATGGTAACACACAAGACTGCTCGGTACATCAATTTCTCTTCTCTTGTGAGGAATGGAAACCTCCATTGGTTAAAGAACTTTGGAAATGTTCTAGGTAGCACCCAACAAACACCAATAAGGTCCAAAAGGGAAAACCAAATATCAGAAATCAGCTCACAATGCAAGAAAATATGATCCACAGACTCCGCTTCTTTAAGACATAATACACAAACATTAGGCGAGATAGCTAAGAACTTCCTTCTTCTTTGGATATTGTCAAGAATATTGGTCCCATTAAGGAGGGCTGTACAAAGAAAAACATGGACTTTGGTAAGAGCCGGGACATGCCAAAGAAAGGAAGGAGAGTAAGAAAGAGGGTTAAATATATTACCCGCACAAAGATGGGTAAAAAAGGAACAAGTTGAGAACAATCTACTAGGAGACAAAGTCCAGCTATGTGAATCCGGCACGGAAGAGTCAAAAGATACAAGCTTCAGCCGGTCTAGCAAAGAACCAAGATCTTCTATTTCTAGGGGGCTCAAATCCTGACGAAATTGCAGATTCCATGACAGCCCCCTAGAGTCCCAAGAAAGGATATCAGATATAACAGGATAGGATGACAAATGAATATGAAACAATCTAGGGAAGGATGTAGAAAGATTTGATGGGCCCCACCACCAGTCCTCCCAAAAACTCAAAGAGGAACCAGAATGGGGAATGTATCTAACCAAAGGATATAACTAAGATGCAAGAGCCGATATCGCTTTCCAAGGGCTGCCACAACGAATGCTTGCCTTTGAGTTGATATTACGCCCATTTCTATGAATGCCATATTTGCTTACAATAACTTTATACCACAGTTTCTCTTTTTCCCCTCCAAATCTCCAAAGCCACTTTGCCAAAAGGGCCGAGTTTCTAAGATGCTGATTACCCAAGCCTAAACCCCCCTGGTTTTTTAGTAGACATACTTTGCTCCATCTGACTAAGTGGTCCTTTTTTTCCCTTTGCAGCTTTTCTAAGACACCTATGACCTTCTTTGGGGTCCGAAGCAAGGATAGATAGTAAACGGGCAGGTTCGTAAGAGCTGCCTTTATTAGAGTTACCCTACCACCTAAAGAAATATAATTTCTTTTCCAAGTGGCTAATCTCTTCTTTATTTTCTCCACAATCGGATCCCAAAAGCTAACCACATTTGATCTTGCTCCAAGCGGGAGAACAAGGTAAGAAATAGGCCACTCTTGGGATTGACACGCCATCATCTGGGAGTAATTTGATAGTGATGCATCATCAATTGCAATTCCTAACATTTTGCTTTTATGAAGGTTCACCCTAAGACCAGACAAGAACTCAAAACATTCTAACAAGCACTTAGTCCAAAAAATCCGATACTGAGAAGCTTCTAGAAACACTATTCTATCATCTGAAAATTGTAGATGAGAGAAAGATATATTAGAAGTTTCAACTTGAAACCTACTAATAATCCCACATCTTTCTCCCAAGGAGAAGAGACGACTAAGAACATCACTAACAAAAATAAATAGGAAAGGAGACAAAGGGTCACCTTGCCTTAAGCCACGGGATGCGGAAAAAGACCCAGCCACTGACCCATTAATAATGAAGGAAAAAGAAACATTCCTAGGACAGCCCCCAATCCATTTACACCATCTATCACCAAACCCTTTCCACTTAAGAATCGAATCCAAGAAGCCCCATTCAACCCGGTCATAGGCCTTTTCAAGATCTAGTTTACAACAAATGCCTGACTTATCTGATCTAAAACAGTCCTCAATACACTCATTTGCCACCAAGACACCGTCTAATATTTGTGTCACGCCCCGAAATTTATATGAATAATATCCCTATAATATTAATAATTAATAAATACGGACAATGGGGAAAAAGGATACTAGGACGTAACTGCAGTTTCCACACACCCACGTGTGAAAACCCAAGCAGATTCTCAACTCTCATGTGCTCGATGTATAATACATCCGTACAATAAATTTCAGAGAAATAAATGAAATACCAAGATCTTGCACAGATAAGACGAATAAATCCAATATGTATTAACCAATAAAATATTAGGATACGCCATAAAATAAACATCCTACTAATAGAAAATTTCAATAGTAAAGAAGTACAAATAAACCCTAAGCTACTATCTCATGATATAAAATAAAATCCCTATATTTTACTACTCTAAGTAGGCCACGCCAAATCATGTCCATATCCTAAGCATGTTCCTGGTCCTCAAAAGCTGCATCATACACACCTGTAAAAATAGTAGGGAATGAGCAAATAGCCCAGTAGGTATCACCTCTACAGCACAAGTCCCATGGAGAACTCAAACCGTAGAAACATACCCTAAATATAGAAATATGAATAAAAGAAACAAGTGTATCATGAAAAATTAGAAATCAAAATATAAAAGCAATGACGAATGCAATACATGAAAGCCTCCTAATATCACTATATGTGGTCAAGTATATGGATTCCTATGGACTTTATATGAAAGAAACACTCCAAAATCCATAAATCATGCTCAAACAATTATGTATGTAATGTATGCAGTGAGAAAGTGTGTGCACAACCTCTAAAGACATTCATCTTTGCCTCATGAAGTACCTTAGAGTTGCAAATTATAAAGAACTTCCCCCCCTGCTCCTTTATAATTGCCTGTGTTTGTGAAACTGTTTAGATATCTCCGACCCAAACACATTCCAACTTACAGACACCACTCGGGCAATCTGAAGTATTCCACGTGTATATCGTAGTTCTACGGGCTTTCAACCGATCGGAGCACTATGCCGAGCCACTATTTGTGGAATGGAGACCTAATCCCAAGATGCCCACAACATCTTTGTGAAGTCCGGCTCTAAACAATAACACGGTCTCAACCTATTAATGCCTCTCAGAAGTTTACCCTTCAAGGTCTTACATCACTTGGTAGCCACATCTTACAAGCTAAGTATTGGACTCCCGGAAAAGTCCTCACTATGAATGTAAGGTTATGAACCAAGTCTTTTGGTGATTTTGGTAAACCCTCACACTTCACCCGTTCTAAAACAGTGTCAAATATGAAATATTAATGCATGGGAGTGCAAGTAGAACATATATGCAGATTTAATCATAGGTCACACATGGTTTTCATCAACAACCATACACATACTCAAACAAATTTTCAATCAATATAATATAACAATTTAAAGAATTATCAGAAGCCAATAAATCATGAATCATTAAATCAAAGTTTGACCATCTTCCCAATGAAACCATAAAGATCTAGTTCTCGAATTCATATATGAATTTTATATTTTCAAACAAACAATCAAGTACCCTTTCAAACCCGAACAACATGTTCTAAACATATTAGAAGCAAACCCCATCAAAAAAATATAAAGTTTAAACAATAAAATCAAATTTTCATCTTTTCCATGCAAAGTTTCTAGATTTTCATTCAAGTATATGATTAATCAATAAAACACCATGTAAATCATGATTTTTTCATCTATGCATTACAAAATAACTATTTGAATTATCCCAAACACTCAGAAATTTCAGATATATATTTGGCATGGATTTCCTTAGTTAGGGTTCTACAAACGACTTGAAAATTGTGATCAACCTACTTCAACACCTTAGATCCTTTTGTTGTTGATTCCTTCTTAATTTAATCCTGAAATCTACTTCTTTTCTCCTCTTGAATTAGCTGTCTAGCACTCTCTAGGGTTTTTCCACAAAACCACACGTCCAAATCAAGGTAAAGAATAACAAAAGATCATAATGCTAATCTAAAACTTGTATTTATACTAGGGTTTTAACATGTTTAATTACAATCACACCCCAAATTCGTAGAGAACTTGGGTTAGGTTAGGTTAGGTTAGGTTAGGTTCACCCTTTTTATTTTAATAAAGTGGCTAACCCACTCAATCTATTTAGTTGTTTTAATTATAATTTACAGAATTACTATTTTACCCCTTAAATTATAACTCATAAATTATCCTAATTCTATTGAAATTCCAAGTGGCTATTTAAAATCTAATTTTCGTAATTGTTTTATTTAATAATTTAAATAACAGCTAATTTCACTTTTACTTAATCTATTTACCAAATTATGACTCCCTAAAATATATTATTACTAAAATACCCTTTTCTCACTTAATCATGATAAAACTATATATCTAGATTCAAATTAAACCTAATTTAATTCTAATTAATATTTTAAGCCTATTAGGGATTTAATAATTAATTATATTATTTAGGAAAAGACTAAAATATCCCTATAAATTTTCTAGGATGTTACAATTTGGTTCTCTTTGACAAAAGCACTTTGATTTTCTGAAACAATCGAACCCACAAACTCTTTCAACCTCAAGGATAGAATCTTTGCAATAATTTTGTACAAGCTGGTTGTCAAACTTATGGGCCTAAAGTCCTTAACATCAACAACACTTTGACATTTAGGAATGAGGCACAAGAAAGTAGCATTAGATACTTTGTTAATGATGCCAAACTCATGAAATTCCTTTAGAACTTCTACCAAACTTGAACCAACAGTGTTCCAACACTCTTGAAAGAACGCCATGATAAAACCATCCGGCCTGGGTGTCTTGTCTTTCCCTAACACGAAAACTGCCTTATTTATTTCCTCAATTTCAAATTCTCTCTCCAGTCAAACCTTCTTCTTGATAGATAGTTTAGGACACTCCAAATGCTCCAAATTAAATCTGAACATCTCCTCCGAGGAGAACAAGGCTGAGTAGAAGGATTGAAAGCAATTTACAATCACATTCTGGCCTTCTACTAATCTTCCTTCAAATCTGACCTGATTTAATGAGTTTTTCTTTCTATTCCCATTTGCTATTCTATGAAAAAATTTGGTATTACCATCACCCTCTTTTAGCCATGAGACTGTAGATTTTTGTCTCCAATTGATCTCCTCCAATCTCATTGTCTCCTCTAGCTTCCTTTTGAGTTCCTTCCTACAATTTAGTTCATCACCCTTTATATCTCTTACCTCCTCTTTATCTAAGCTATCAATCAGAGCCATCAATTGTTTCTTCTTTTTTTCCGCACATCCAAACACATCCTAATTCCAGATCTTAATTTTGTTCCTAAAAAACTTGAGCTTATTCATTAATCTGAACCCAGCCCATCCCTCTTTTCCGCCCACCAATTCCTAACCAACTCACTAAAGGACTTATCTTCAAACCACATGTTATCAAATATAAAAGGGGGGATTCCAATCAGTGGGCTGGAAGAAGTAGATAGGACAATAGGAGTATGGTCTGAAGTTGCCATTGTCAAAGTGGATAGCTTAGCATGAGGGTACTGGTCCTCCCAATCCGATGAAACCAAGGCCCTATCCAATCGACTGCATATTGAGTTTTCTTGCATATTAGACCAGGTGTACTTGGCTCCCACCAAATATAAATCTATTAACTCCAGTCTATTCATGAAAGCACTAAATACAAGTCCTGACACAACCTTTCTTTTCCTCTACTGCTTTGATGACATTGAGATCACCCATGATACACCAGGGGAGATTCCACCAACTCCTAACCTCTTCCAACGCCCTCTAGAAGACACTACGATTATGTGGTCTTGGAGGGCCATAGACACCCGAAATTAAGCACTCAAACCTGGACTCAAGACACCGAAAATGGATGGAAAGTGAGAACTGCCCACTTTGGCTATCCACCAACTCGACAACGTCCAAATCCCAAATAATAACCATACCTCCTGAATTCCCTAAAGAAGGGTTAAATACCCATCCCCTTCTATTATTTCCCCAAAGGTAAGTAACTAATCTTTCGGACAGTGCTTCCTTTTTGTTTCTTGTACAATAAGAATGGTCGGAGCTACCAATCTACATGCTTCCCTAACTGCCCTCTTCTTGTCAGGACCACCCAGGCCTCTAATGTTCCAACTTAAGATTTTATTCATGGAAAACAGATTCCAGACCCCTCTCTCCACCTCTCCTAACACTGGATTTGTAATGGACTGAGCACTCTAGTTTTTTTAATTCCCTAGAGAGATGATTGTTCTCCTTATTCTAAACCTCTTTTGTTTTTCTAAATCTTTTAACAGCGTCCTTGATGGACAACTTTTGACCATTTTTCTCTTTTACTCCAATCTGAAATAGAGACAAAATTTGGTCCATTCCTTCCCACTCATCCCTAACCACCTCGGTATCCATACCCTCATGGATCATACCCTCAATAGGTACAGCAGTCCCACTCTCACCAGTGGCATTAGACAAGTTCGTAGGATCTACAGAATCCCCATCCATCCCAGCAGAAATAAACCTAGGAGAAAAATCTGTAGGACCTAGAGAAGCTGTGGTATTGGTAGTATGAGCATCAAACTTTCGAAAAGAGACCATCTTCCTGTCCAGGGGAATAACAGCTTCCTGCTTGAGTTTCAGATGAAGCTCAAAAGCACAACTTCTGTCCCATAGACATATCATCTGAGGAATACGTCTAGCAAAAGACTCTTTGACTCGAAGATCAATATAAATCGAATCATTTGCAGCCATAGTTGGAACACCAACTTCCAGTAGCCCCCCCACCACATCACCTATCATTGCAAAAGTTGAATCCGTTGCAAGGTGCAGAGGGATTCCTTCAACAGTAATTCAGAAACCTTCATTGTGGATGGGACCAATAATAGAGCTGCCATTGAAATCAATTCGATGAAAAACTACAATGCTTCTACCACTATTACAAGAACCCAACGATAGAATTCGACGAGCTTCCACTTCGGAGCTTGCCACACATATGGCTTTGTGCTTACTAAGGACGTAAAATTTCCTCCAGAAACCACTCCATCCCTTTCCATTTCACTTTGAATTTCTGACCATCTTCTAGTTTGATATGTTTGAAAACAAATAATTGCGAGGCTCCATTCTGTTGACTGAGGACAAATAGGTATCACCGGAGCCCACCCAAGGTTCTGAGCAGAACCAATAGTGTCATTACTTCTAACCAACTCCATTAAACCTAGGCAGATTATCCTTCTTCACAGATGCTGTTTCCTGAGGTAATAGGTAATTTATAGAGTTTATAATGTATAAGAGAATTGAGGTCAAAATTTCAAAAGTGTGATATCCAAGTTACACTTTAAACATTCAATTTAAGGGAACTTAATGCAGCCGAGAAGATAAAAACCAATAGCAAACAGATTATAATAGGAAGAGAAGTGTAGGATTAAGGTAGGAACATGAAACAACCTAGGCTTGTAGAGTTTTTGAGAAAAAACTCAGTTCTGTAATTTCTGTAATACCAAAAACAATGGCTGCTACAGCAATTAAAAGAGGTTATGTATGATAGCCTTTATCAACCCTAGGATCTTTGCCTTACATTAGAAAAAGGAAAACAAATCCTGGTCATCCAAGATAATTAAAAGTCACATGACCTTTTTATTTAATTCAAAACACTCTAAAAAACATCTAAAATGACGAATTAAAAGAATGCCCTTGCATCAATCCCTCCCGGTGGAAAAGAGCTGGACTTTGATGAGAAAACCTTGGTTGTTTCTTCATATATCTCAGGATCGGTCTTCTTCAATTCATCTTCAGTAATCCACGTACTTTCACTAGCAGGTTTACCCAACTACTTCACCAAGAATCGCCTATACTTGTTGCCTCTCCTTGACACTACGTCTTTGACATCAAGAACATCTTCAATGACATCTTTATTCACTTTTGGTAGTTGTTCAAATTGCCCTTCAACAGCTTCTAGGTCTTCCATGAACCCTTCAAATGGATACAAATCAGAAACATTAAAGATGGGGCTGAAATGCAAATTTGGTGGCAGCTCAACTAAATCCGCATTAGAGCTAATTTTCTTCAACACTTTACAACGTCAAACTTTCTTGACTTGAGCTTGTGATAAGTTCCTTTGGGAAACCTTTCACACCTCAAATGTACTAAAATCATATCACCTTCTTCAAACTCCTTCATATGACGATATTGGTATGTTCTTGTGGCATAATCTTCATTGCTATGTTGGAGAGCATTTATCACTTCTTCATGAACTTTCCTAATATGGTCAGCAAAAGCTTCTCCATCATCACTAATACGTGCTTCTTGTGGCAATGGAACCAAAGATCGACTTTTTGGTGCCGGAGAAATTCTGGCGAAATGGCCCGAAAAGGAGTTTTTAGTGAAATCGGCGGCATGTTGACGAAATGCCTTTTTTTTTGAAAAAAAGGGAATTTTAGCGAAATCGGCGGCACGCCGACGAAATGCCCTATTTTTGAAAAAAAAAATCATAATTAAGCTAAAAAAAACATAATAGACATGATTTTATACAATTTATATACAAAAAATAGATAGAATAAAGAAGTATTTTATCTAATTTATGAACAAATACAAGCACATGAACATAAACAATTACAAGGCTACAAATACAAGCACATTAGACCACACTACAAAGTGTAATGTGTAAAACAAAGTCATAGGTTCATAGATTCATAATCATAAAAAGACAAATAGAAAAAATGCAAAATACAAAGTACAGGAGAGTCAAGAGATAAGAGACAAGAGTCACAAAGACTACAAACTACAAAGTACAAAGTATAAAGTACAAAGATCAATAAGAAGTAGACTGTCTAGAAGGATGGAAATGCTGATGTTGTTGCTGTCGTTGTCTCTCAAGCATATGAACATATCGCCTCCACGACATGCGCCTTGCGTACTGACCTCTGTAACAACGCACAACCTCATCATACTTATCCTGATCTAAATCCACAACAAAGCCTACAGGAGGACAATCATCATAATACTCCCTCATAATAAGAACACCCTCGTTCTCATCCTCATCCTCATCCTCTTCTTCATCTGCTACGATTGGTGGTGGAGGTGGAGGATAATAACCATACGGATATGGGATGGCTGGGACTGGGACTGGCACTGGGACTGGGACATACCCATATCCGTATGCAGCTGGTGCAACTAGATAGGAGGGAAATAACCTGTAGCTGTCAGATGTCTGGAACTGCCCTGGCTATGGATATGCATATCCTCCATACTGCCTGCTCTGATCCCCATAACTACGTGAAGATGTGCTGCTAGATCCTTCCATGTCCATACTCATAAAAGATTGAAACATCTTATCCTCCTCCTGGGCACCAATCCTCTTCTTCCCCTTACCCCGCCTCTGAAAAGTATGTGCCTCTGGCTTTGACTGACCACTCTGACCGTATCGCCCTCCATGGTGGGAGTCCTGGGTGGCATGTGTGTACGCTGCCTCCCCAGTGAAAGGACTAACCCCTGGCCCATGTGAGTGTCCTCCACCTCCCTCATGATCATTTCCATCGTCATCGTCGTCATCATCATCAGACCCTCCACCATCCCTACTATCGCTATCTCCATCATCGTTATCCTCGGACTCCGACTCTCTATGCTCAACTGACTGAACTGGGACTGAGGGTGTCGCTGTTGCTGTAGAAACTGAAGGGGGCACTAAGCTGGTATCTCTATCGAAAGAGTCAATAGAAGGAAATCCCCTCTTCTCCTCCATAACAACATCAATATCAATCCCCATCTCTGTTGTGGCACGAGCAACGACTGAACTCAGCCCATCATCAGGCTCGTCTAACTCCGCAGTCCTCACCAATCTGGGTGCTGCATAGGATGTCCAGAGGGTCGTCAACATATGTACTCTGTGTCTCGATCTCCAGCTGCTTCGCTCGTAATCTCATGTTGTAGTGACAAAACACGAGCTTTTGCAACTTCTGATAGGCCAGCCGGTTCCTTTGCTTTGTATGAATCAATGCAAAGGTGCTCCAGTTACGCTCACAAGCAGATGAGGATGTAGTCTGAGCGAGAATCCGATACGCAAACTTCGACACAGTAGGAGCAAAAACTCCGTACATGGCCCACCACTCGCCTGAAGTGTAATGATTTTCAATAAGCATAAAAATAAAATTAGAAATTCTAAGTGAATTGAAAAAATTCACCAGAATGTAGTACATTACTTTCATGGCATCATCGTACTCCGCGAGGCAATAGCGGGCGTCATTCCAAATGATCCCGATGCATCTCTAAACATGATCAACTGCAAGAGCATTTTCAGAATTTAGTAAAAATTGAGGAAAAGATTCCAAATTACAATTGATAGAGTACTTATTTATTATTTATATAGAATTTACCTCATTGCCGAAATTTTCCTGCCCGTCAGAGTTGGGATCGAGGTGGGAATAAACCTGATGCACAGCTGTCCACATATTTGAGTGCATCCCAAGCTTCTTCTTGTAGTGATATTTCGGGTTAAAGTAATGTGCTGTTATTGTGTTTGAAAATAAAATGACATATTAGCAAATAGCAATTTAGCATTACCAAAGAAGTATACGTACAAAAAAAATCAACAAACCTTAATTAATATTAAAAATTAATTACCTGCCAAGTGTATGGGATGATCCATCGATTTAATCCAACGATCATCAATGATCTTGTGGACCCACTGGTAGGATGTCTCTGTGGCAGCTTGAACTTGTGCTTTCATCACCCTCATGCTCTCATAGATGGAACCGAGGGTCGGATATGAATCTGTGTCAACGATCCCTAGCACCCGGTAAATGGGCTCCAATATATCAACAACCTCCTTCACACCATCCCAAAAGCTGCCACGAAGAACGATATCCTCTACTCGTCTCCCTATCTCATTGCGGCTCTGAGAGCAAGTACCCCAATCCTCACTAGTAAATAAGGACCTCAATCCTTGCTTGTGTCGCAAGATGTTATCTAAGGCAATATAATTTATACCAAATCTAGTAGTCCCTGCCAGATTATGTCTCCATGACATACTGCTCTCATCTTCGCTAGCATATAATTATGATTATAAATAAATGTAGTCAAGGTTTGTGCATTTCGTAATGTCTTCACCACCTTCTTCTTCTTCCTAATGGCCTCTAACATCAGGTCTATACAATGTGTAGCACAAGGGGTCTAGTATATGGGGTACCTCTCCTGTATCATTTCACTAGCCTTCTTAAAGGCACTTCCATTATCTGTAACAATCTGTACAACAAGATGCGTCCCAATCTCTCTGATCACCCCCTCTAGTAAACCATAGATGTAATCTGCATCCTTGATTTTATCTGAGGCATCTACAGACTTCAGAAATACAGCTTTGCCTTTACAGTAAACCATAAAGTTGATGATTGACAGCTTAGTAGGTCCTGTCCAACCATTACACATAATACTAACCCCAAATCTCTCCCAGTATGGATGCAAAGATTTAATAAATGCCAATATCTCTTTCTCTTCATCATCCAAATACACCCCCATGATCTCCTTCGGGGTAGGAGGTAGGGCTCCAATCCCAGACTCCTGAATAACGTCAACCATACTCTTAAAATGCGGAGAGGCGGCTGCATGTGCAAGAATATGGTTGAATATGAAGAACCGAGATATGAACTTACCCATCTTCTTTCTAACAGAGCCTCCACTCCAAACATCTTTCAACCTCTTCTGCTTCGCATTTGATGATCTATGTGTATTAGGGTCCACAGGATAATTAGGCATTCTCGTGGAATGAGAACGCCTCATAGAAGCCGAACCAGCCCCAGAAGAACCGCCTCTCTCAAGTCCATATCTCTACCTCTCTCTCCGGTCAAACTCTGACTCCAAGGATGCACGGACCTGTGCTCTATACTCGTCCTTCTTAGCCTCTGTGACCATCTCACTAGGGTAGACAATATTATCATCATCTGAGGGTACCGGTGGAGGCTCTGCTAGTTTCCGTCTGACCTCCTCCTCCATAACATGCTTCTTTTGTCTGCTTTTCAAACCATCCTCTAGGTGTTGAAGCATCTGCTTCTTAACTTCAGGTGGCACTCTAATACAATTGACAACGTCCTTGTAACCACCTGCCAGGTGCATTTTCAGTCTGGATATACCTCCCCCCTTGAATACGTGATGTCAGTAATTACATACTGTCTCCCTGATAGCGGGTACCATGTTGCCATCCAATATCTACTCTACGTCTGCTCGCCTCGGCATCATCACTACCACCAGATCCCGATGCCATCACCCGCTAGCTGATCACCTGAAAACAGTAGATTACTTGTCAATTCCAATTTGCAAACAATTAAACAAAGTGTCACTTTAGTATACAATAACTATGAAAATAATCAACTAAATAATACTTACCAAAAGATTTTAATAAATTTTTTCCTTTTTTTTTAATGATTTTCGTATTAAATAAACAATTAATTATTCAATTTTTACAAAAAATAAAAGTGTCAACACCCATCTATAAATCGGGTGGCCATGCTTCATATAAATTTAATCCATATTTTTACTAATTTTTGTATTAAATAAATAAATTATTATTATTGTTATTCTAGTATTATAAAACATTTTCATTATATTGTTATTCTAGTATTATAATAATTATTAGTATTTAATGTAAATTTTTTAGCATAATTTTAGGATTTAATGTATTACAAATTTATAATAATTATATTGTTGTTGTAGTATTATAATAATTATTGTTATTCTAGTATTATAATGTAAATCCTAGTATTATAATATTTTTTAGCATAATTATATTGTTATAACTTATAATTATTGTTATTCTTGTATTGTAATTATTGTTATTGTTATTTTTATAATTATTGTTATTCTAGCATAATTATTCTAGTATGATAATTATTGTTATTCTAGTATTATAATATTTTTTAGCATAATTATATTGTTATTCTAGTATTATAATGTAAATCCTAAAACATTTTCATTATATTGTTATTCTAGTATTATAATAATTATTTTTAGCATAATGTTTTAGCATTTAATGTACATTATATATATTTTTCCTAATTTTAAATGATTTTTCGTGTCAAATAATTTAAAAAATTATAATTTTTGGGAAAAAAAAAGTAACAACACCCATCGAAGTAGATTAGGTGTTGTTACATAACATATAAAAAAATCACTAGAATCTAAGCTAATTTCAAGCATAAATAAGGGAAAAAACATGATTACCTCACTTTGAAACCCTTGAAGGCTTCAAATCACTCCAAAGTGTGTGGAGATTGCAATTTTCAGCTTAAATCCTTCTTTGTGTTTGATTTAGAAGAGAATGGAAGCAGAAGATCGAAGAAATTTAAAAAAAAAAAATCAAATTTGGGGATTTTACCCCCTTCCCCTTCGTTCTGTCGAGATTTCGCCAGAAATGGCGAAATCTCGACGGCACCTCACCTTTATTTGGCGAAATCTCGATGGCACCCTAGCGAAACGCTGGGGTACCAATTTATTTTTTGAAACCCCAGCGATTTGCTGGGGTTTTTGCCAAATGCAGTGAAATTTCACTGCATTTCGCCGGCACCCCCAGCGTAACGCTGGGGAGCCATCTCTGGTGGTGCTTTTCGTGCCTCTGAGGGCACGAAAAGCGAAATTTCGGGAAAAGTCAAACCTTGAATGGAACTAAATCCAATATGTGTTGAGGTTTTAATCCATAAGCTGCTTCAAAAGGCGTCTTCTTAATGGTTCTGTTTACTGAATTATTGTAAGAAAATTCAGCTTGTGCTATGATAGAATCTCATGCCTTCACATGATTCCACACAAGGCATCTCAACATATTACCCAAGCATCGATTAACTACTTCAGTTTGGCCATCAGTTTGTGGATGACATGTGCTGGAATATTTCAACTCAGTTCCAAATTTACGCCACGAAGTCATCTAGAAATGTCCCATGAACTTCACATCTCTGTCAAAGATAATAGGTGATGCAACCCCATGTAGCCTCACCACTTCTTTGAAGAATAATTCAGCAATGTGTGTGGCATCTGAAGTCTTTGAACAAGGAATAAAATGAGCCATTTTCGAGTATCGATCAACCACAACAGAGATAGAGTCAGCCCTTTGATGTCTTCGGTAGGCCCAACACAAAATCCATGCATAAATCAACCCAAGGAGCTGTTGGTTTTGGTAATGGTGTATACAACCAGTGTTTTGTGAGCTTCCCTTACCAAATTGGCATGCTTGGCAGCGCTTTATCAACCTACTCACGTCCTTGTACATTCCAGGCAAAAAATAATGTTCACTGACCGTTGCAAATATCTTATCTCTGCCAAAATGTCCTCCTAATCCATTACCATGAAGCTCTCTAATGATCTGTTCCTGCAAAGACCCTTCTGGTATGCACAATTGGTTGCCTTTGAACAAGTACCCATCTTGTAGTCTATATGGTAGCATATTCTCCCCCATTGGCTCCTTTAATTTGGCAAAGATTTCACGAAGTCTTGGATCTTCTTTGTATTGATTTTTCAAATCTTAAAAACCAGTAATTTTGGTTGCCATCACTGTTAGTAACAAAGTTCCTCTACTGAAAGCATATGGAACTTTGTTTGACTCACCAGTCTTGTACTTAATTGAAAAATTAAACTCTTGAAGGAATGAACTCATGACAAGAATTCAGCTTCTTTTGGGAATTTAAATACCTTAATGCTTGATGATAAAAATAAACCACAAACTCTTGATACGCCAAATATTGCTACCAATTCTCACCAAAGCATAAAATTCCATATCATATGTCGAGTACTGTTGCTTGGCATCAGTTAGCTTCTTACTAAAGAACTCCACTGGCCTTCCTTCTTGACTAAGGACAACCCCTATTCCCACATGTGAAGCATCACACTCTACAACAAATAACTTCTCAAAATCTGGTAATGCAAGTATTGGAGCTTCTGTCATTAGCTGCTTGATATGTTTAAAAGCTTTTTGTGCTGCATTAGGCCACTTGAAATCTGTCCTTCTCAAACATTTAGTGATAGGACTCATCCTAGAGCTGAAATTCTTGATAAATCTTCTGTAGAACGAAGCTAATCCATGGAAACTACATACATCACCAATGGATTGTGGCACAGGCTACCCTTTGATGGCTCTCACCTTCTCAGGGTCAGGTTGCAATCCATCTGTTGATACAACAAAACCAAGGAACACAACCTTGTGGCACAAAAAAGAACACTTCTTCAAGTTCACATAAAGTTGTTCCTTGTCAAGGACTTCAAAACTTTGTTGCAAGTGGGTCAAATAATCTTTTTTAGTTCGACTATAAATTAATAAATCATCAAAATACACAACTGCAAATGAGCCAAGAAATGGTTTGAATACCTCGGTCGTCACCCTCATGAAAGTGCTTGGCACATTGGAGAGTCCAAATGGCATGACTAGCCATTCATACAATCCGTCTGGTGTCTTAAATGCTGCCTTCCATTCATCTCGTCTCCCCATTCGATTCTGATGGTACCCACTTCTCAGATCTATCTTAGGAAACACCTTTGACCCAACTAACCTTCCAACCGTGGAATCGGAAACCGGTACTTGATGGTTATCTTGTTGATCGCCCTACTATCCACACACATCCTCCATGAGCCATCATTTTTAGGTTTGAGCAAGGCTGGAACAGCACAAGGACTCTTGCTTTCTCACACTAAGCCTTTGGCTATTAACTCCTCAACTTGTCTTTGCATCTCAAGTCTTTGTTTTGGAGGCATTCTATAAGCTGGCAGATTTAGCAAAGTTGTTATTAAATCAATAGCTTGCTGAATGCTCCTCATTGGTGGTAAACCTGGAGGTAATTCATCACCTACCAACTTCTTGAACTTCAATAAAAGTTTTTGTACCTCTAAAGGATAACCATCAAAATCAACAGCTGAGTCTCTTTTTCCCCATCATGCAAACCAGTGCATACATAACTCCCACATCTAGACTCTCTTCTTCAAATTTTGCAGCACACAAAAGGCCATTAATTTTGCTCTCTTTGATGGGGCTATTGACTTCTTCCCTCAATGGATACAAGGTATAGTTCTTGTTACCCTTCCGGAATGAATAAATGTTGGTTCTAGTATGATGAATCATGTCATTGTCGTATAGCCATGGTCTTCCCAATAGAATGTGACAAACATCCATAGGCACAATATCACATATAGCCTCACTATCAACATTTTCACCCATGGAAAAAGTGACTGAACAATGAGACGTGACCAGAACTTCACTACCTCATCTGAACCAATGCAATCTTGTAGGGATGAGGATGCTGGTCAATTGGTAACTTCAGTTTGTTAACGGCCTCTTTAGAGATAATATTCTCACAACTCCCATTATCAAGAACAACATCACACACCTTCCCACCATAAAGGATTCGTGTTCGAAAGATGCTATGCCTCCTCCAATCTTCCTCCTCCACTCTTGGTGTTGTCATCACCCATCATACTACCAAAGAGTCTCCTTCTACAGGATAGATATCAATATCTTCCTGCCCATCATCATATTCATCATAAACTGGCTCCACTAGCATCTCTTCATCCTCTTCAAGTTCTACAAGGTTAACATGTTGCTGTGTACAGTTATAAGACGTATGTCCCATCTCTTCACATCTAAAACATTTCACCTGTGGCCTAGAACCAGCCTTAGAAGAGGTTGCACTAGCTATATTCTGTGCTCCATATCTTCTCTTATCAAATCTATCAAAGTTACCTGAACTTTGACTTGTTGTTCAGTTGATTACAGCATCATCTCGGCCTCTTTTTTGGGTTGTTTGATCATTACGAACACCATGAGTACTTGTTGAACCCATTTGTATTGCACCATTGATTCTTCTAGACAAAGGTTTCCTTGCTCCGTAAAGCCAAACTTGTTTTTCTGCCATTAAAGCATGTTGACGAGCATCTTCAAGATTAAACAAATGAACTACTCCTAATTCGTCTCTAATTGATTGGTTCAAACCAAATAGATAATGAGATGTCATTTGCTCATTACTCTCATTTAAACCAATCCTAATGGACAGATTGTTGAACTCCGATGTATACTGGTCCACGGTCATTCCCCTTTGTTTCAATGAATAAATTTTTCATACAACTTCAATGGATCATTAGCTGGTAAAAATTGTTTCATCAACTTTGCCTTCATGTGCTCCCATGTGCTGATTTTTGGCTTTCCTTATCGAGAACGTTGCTTTTCAACTCGCTTCCACCATTGAAGTGCAACACCCTTCAATTTTATCTTCACAAACAACACTTTTCTACTTTTAGCCATCGTTTTCCACTCAAAATAAATCTCCATACTAGCTTCCCAATCCATATAATCTTCTACATGCATGTTTCCAAAGAAATCAGCAACTTCTATTTTGATTCCTCCACCATTCAAGTAAAGTGCACAAACCAAACGATCTTCCAATCTACCTCGTAGTGCATTATTTGCATGTCCAGCTTCATGAAAGGGTTTTCTTCATTCATTCTTGCACTTTCATCCTCTGAACCATCTTTTGATGCATCAGAGGATTCATGGTTGCCTTCCGGCAACTCCATAAGGGCTTCCACTCGTTCCTGTCGCTGAATAGCTTGTACTGTTTGCGACAAATCCTCAATCATACGCCTCAACTCAGCCATCTTTGTCTGTTGTGTTTGGTTTCTTCCACCCCCACGACCTCTACCACGACCAGCCATTGCTTCAGATTGTAGTTTTGGGCTCTGGTACCACTTAATGCAGCAGAGAAGGTAAAAGCCAATAGCAAACAGATTGTAATAGGAAGAGAAGTGTAGGATTAGGGTAGGAACATGAAACATCCTAGGACTTGTAGAGTTTTTGAGAAAAACTTAGTTCTGTAATTTCTGTAATATCAATAATAGTGGCTGCTACAGCAATTAACAGATTATATAGTGTTCTTTTGTGTTTAAGATTGTATACTCCATACTTTATACTCTTACATTCATATAATATATATACACATCTTCATTATTCATCAAAAAATAACAGTGGCTGCTACAGCAATTAAAAGAGGTTATTTATAATAGCCTTTAACAACCTTACATCCTATACCTATATAAAAAGAAAGTTTGATCGTTTAAGCTGCTTTTCTATCGTCCTACTTTAGGTGCTTCTTTCCCTGGCCCACCACCGCCTAACCGTGTATAACAAAAAAGTGAAATTTAATTTTTAGTGATTTCTCTCAAAATAATGATGGTTCAGTCATAAAATTCTTGGTAATTGAAAATTAATGATATTTTATAAAAATAATTATGAAACAGCGTTTTTTACTGTTCATGAAGGATTTTTTCTAAAAATGCCCTCAATATACTGGTAAAATAATTTGTTTGTTATCGTTTTTTAATGAGGTTACAAAGTGTTTTGAGGGTATTTTTGGAATAAGTCTTATGTGAACAATAAAATAATATTCATTCTCAATTATTTGTAAGAAGTATCACTAATTTCTAATTACCAGTCACTAATTTCTAATTACCAAGAATTTAGTGACTAAAGAAGAGTTATTTTTAAAAATTAAGACTAAAAACTGATTTCATCGGCAAAAAACAACAGAGCATTTAATGCAAATGCTTTGCTTCTTTCTTCCAGATATGCCCTTTAAAATAGTAATATTTTTTAAAAACAAATGAACTGTGGTTTATAAGTCTTTTAAATGGTATTTTACCAAAAATGATTGCTTTTAAAGGGTATTATCTCAGCATGATAATATTATTTTAAAGAGTATTATTTCAGAGATTCCCTTAATTTTTAAAATGTATTTTAAATAACTATAAAATACAAAAGCATTTGTGTTTTAAAAAAAACTATAAATTATATTTTATAGTTTTGAAGTATTCACATTGAAAAGTATATTTCAAATAACTGTAAAATACAAATGCATTTAAAAAGTACAATTTTTTAAAAAGTAAATGAAGTATAATTCCATATTATGCATAATGTACTGTATTTAAAAAAATTATACATATAGTAATGACTTAAATGAATTATAAATTATATGTTTTAACTAAATGTTAAGTATAATGTACCTTATTTAATTATTAACATTTTAATCAAATTTCTCTAGATATACACAAATTGTAAAATTCATATTAAATGAATATAGCTTTTGCAAATTTTTTTTTAAATAATTGAGAATAAGTGCCATTATTCACGAAAGATTTATTCCAAAAATACCATTAAAAGACTGCTTTATCTATTTTATAAAAAAAAAATTTAATTATTTTGAGAGCATTTTTTGTAAGTCGAGAACAGTTATTTGAGACTTTTTCCCAATTATTTTAAAAAAGTATTACTATTTTCTAATTAGTGATTGAATCTACGTTGTTTTAAAATGTAACACGAAAAAATCTTTTTATCCACTTTAACGGGGGCATTTGCCAACATCTTCACTGGATCGATGAGACAATCCCTATTATTCAATCTTCACAATACAGGCTTTCCTCTACAGATAATTCCCACCAACTGTGATAGAGCTATGGAGTTATTCAATAGGGATGTTATTAACATGAGATTAATATAAAGATAAGTATCACGACTGAACAAAAAAATACAATACTTATTAAATTTTCTTATTAAAAATATTAATAAAATTTTAGTTGAATTATAAGCTAATGCAATCCTAATGAATTATAGTTGAGTTTTACAAGCTCACCGAATCCATGGAATTTGGTTTTAAATTATACGAATTCTAAATTTTCATTTCTTTTGTTATTCAATCACTAAAATTTCATTAGGAATTTTGGATAAAGCTACATTTATTTTAAAATTTTGAAATTTGTAAGCAGCCTTCTCACAAAGTCTAACGACAAAACATGGCCACGCGTGAAGCATGTGCCATACAACTAGTTAGAAAAAAGAAAAACAAATCCTAGTCATCCAAGATAATTAAAAGTCACATGCTAGTTACATGACATTTTTATTCAATTCAAAACACTCTAAAAAGCATCTAAAATAACAAGAATTAAAAGAATACCCATGCATCAGAACTGATCTATGATGGAGAGAACGATTGTATTTCTACCAATACCACCATCACAGTGTTGTATCTGAATTGGAAACTGCATTTGATTATCATCTGACCAACTTATTCTAAACACATGCTGTTGAGAAAATTTTTTAAAGGTTGCGACTTGATGATAGATGTAGTCATAATTTTTTAGAGTGATATTAAATCAGGAAATGGCGGAGCACAAATGGTTTAATTTCATAAGGAAGGAACATTGTCTGAGAAATTTTGTTAGTACAAAAAAGGAGCTGTGTGAACTGAAAAGTGCTTTCATATCTCACAGCTACATTTTTATTACCCGCAAAATGAAATGGATTTCATGATCTGTAGTGGATTTTAATTTCTCCAAACTATGAAGTTGTCCATCCTAAATTTCTAGTCATTTTTTTTATTCTAATTTACAGATTCTCAAAGTTATGGCTGAAAACTTAATCGTGAATACTCCATTTTTTTATTTGTATTTATGCAGTTCCTGTCTGATGTAATAGTCACAATATGTTCGATGTCATTTATTTCTGAAGGCTTAAGAGTTTCAAGTTCAAGTCTACTTTCTGTATAACTACAACCACATGGATGACCGTGCTGGACCTTTGCCATTATACACTGTTATAACCTTTATCCTGCTAGGAAAGTAATGTCCTTTGTGTTTTAGCCCATATAATGTTCTTTATTTGCTGTCAGTATACATCTTTACGAACTTGATGTTTTGATTCCTAGGAAAATATTCAAGCAGTTACTTTTGGCATGGAAGAGATGGAACAACAACTCGTGAACTTAATCCAAAGGTTCTGTTTACAGCATTTTCAAATATGCAGAATTTTTTTCATTTCCTTTTATTGAAAAACATATTTGTAAACCTGAGTATTAACTACCATATTTAGAACTGCATGAATTCTAGGCGAGGGCTGTGTGGCTTGGTTGAATACTTGAGTTTATATATATATGTACATATGTATATGTATATAATCTATGTGTGTGTGTGTGCCTGTATACTAGTGGCCCAACCTACAACAAAGGATGATTAGAAAAAGATAGGCATCCTAATCAGTATAGGTATGTCTTCACTAGTCATGAAATAGGGTCTGCAGATGGGCCAGAATATGAGTCTCACTTGCATTGTGATAATGAACCTGCACAATGGGCCATACCTATTGAATCACAAAATCTCAGAGTTGGTTCCAAGTCTTGGTTGTATTTTTATCTATTTATGCTCAAGGATTGACTTTTCGGTGCCGCTAGGCGGCCGAAACGAGATGGGGGTGAAATTCTGCTAAAATGGCCCGAAACAGGTTTTTTAGCAAAATCACTGGAACGCCGGCGGCACGCTGATGAAACGCAATTTTTTTCAAAAAAAGACAGAATTAAAGTTTGCACGCCCATATATAAATTGGGTGTCCACGCTTCATATAAATATAATCCATATTTTTACTAATTTTTTCATATTTTCTTAAATTTTTTTTAATTTTTTAATGATTTTCGGATTAAATGAACAATTAATTATTCATTTTTTAAAAAAAAATTAAAGTTTGCACACCCATCTATAAATTGGGTGTCCACGCTTCATATAAATATAATCCATATTTTTACTAATTTTTTTCATATTTTCTTAAATTTTTTTTAATTTTTTAATGATTTTTGGATTAAATAAACAATTAATTATTCATTTTTAACAAAAAAATAAAAGTTTGCACGCCCATCTATAAATTGGGTGTCCACGCTTCATATAAATATAATCCATATTTTTACTAATTTTTTTTCATATTTTCTTACAATTTTTTTAATTTTTTAATGATTTTTGGATTAAATAAATAATTAATTATTCATTTTTTACAAAATTATTACATAATTATTAGTTTATTACATAATTTTTTAGCATTTAATGTACATTTTATATATTTTTCTTAATTTTAAATGATTTTTCGTGTCAAATAAATTAAAAAATTATAAATTTTGGGGAAAAAAAAATAACAACACCCATCGATAGATCGGGTGTTGTTACATAACATATAAAAAATTCACTACACTCTAAGTTAATTACAAGCATAAATAAGGGAAAAACATGATTACCTCACTTTAAAACTCTTCAAGGCTTCAAATCACTCTAAATCTGAGTGGAGATTGCAATTTCCAGCTTCAATCCTTCTCTGTGTTTGATTTAGAAGAGAATAGATGCACAAATTGGAAGAAATTGGCCAAAAAAATCACATTTGGGGGTTTTTCAAAACCCGCCCTTCGTTCTGTCGAGATTTCGCCATTTCTGGCGAAATCTCAACGGCACCTCACCTAATATAGGTGAGGTGTATTAGGTGAGGTGCCGCGCGTGCGCTCTTTAAGTAACCCTAGCGTTCGCTGGGGTTTTGCGAAACGCAGCGAATTTTCGCTGGCACCCCAGCGAAACGCAGGGGGGACCATTTCGGTCAAGGATTTCGTGCCGGTAAGTTGGCTAAATCCGAAATTTCGGCGGCACCTCGGGAGGTGCAGCCGAAACGGCAAACCTTGGATGAGTATGCCTCCAACACTTAAGTTGTGTTGCTTTAGCCCATGAAATCGATGATATAAATCCATCATATAATTGGCAGGCAAAAACTGCTTTCTTAACTTCATTTTCATATGGTCCCAAGTGCAGATTTTTGGCCTACCTTGCCAATTCCATTGCTCTTCAACTCTCTTCCACCATTGAAGAGCAGATCCTTGCTACTTGAGCTTCACAAATTGCACTTTATGCTCATCAGACATTTGCTTCCACTCAAAATAGTATTCTAAATTTGCCTCCCAATCTAAGTAATCTTCAGCATGCATTTGTCCATAGAATTCGGCCACCTTAACCTTTACTCCTCCAATACCCAGGTCAAGAGCTCAAACTAACCTCTCTTCTAACCCACCAATGTTTAGGTTCTTCTTTAACTGCTAGACCATGGAATCATTAAAATCTACCTTGAGATTAGTTTCTTCATCCTCCTCGAAGCCACCTTCTGGTATGCCCAAGGGATCGCGGTCACCCTCTGGTACCTCCATTTGGGCTGCTGCACGTTCCCGTCGCTGAATAGCATGTACAGCCCATGATAGATCTTCAATCATTCACCTCAATTCCCCAATCTTTGCCATTTGAGATTGTTGTCCCCTTCCTCCATGTCCACCTCTACCACGAGCAGCCATGGAGATAGATCGAAGTCTGCTCTGATACCAGATTTGGTGCAGAGAAGCTTTATAATCGTAAAATAACAGTAGGTCACAGAGAATAAAGAAGAAAAAAAGGGCTGTTGATTAGAGTGGAACTTGAAATAACTGATTCTAGGGTTTCTCCAAGCCCAAAGAATCTCAGATCTGATGGTTTCTTATTTCTATAAAAAAAAAAAAAGAAACTACTGTAGTACAACTCAATAAGATGTGTTTATACATATTAAGGCTGCTGTAACCCTACACAAAGAAAAGATAGATCTACCCTCAACTAAAAGTACTCACATGACTCATTAAAAAAAAACTAGGATCCTAAAATAGGTATGCAATAAGAGATTAACTAGTTAAAAATAAAAAGATCCTTATTCTTTAATAGTTTAATATGTTCCTGCATCATTATACTAGAAAAAATTGATTCAGTTTTGGTTTGTATTATGCATATGTTGGTTCAGTTTCAGTATTTTTCAAAACCGAACCAAAATTGAACCATTGCCATTCTCAGCAACTTGAATACAAGGATAAAAACTCAAAAGAGGTTTGGAAAAATGGACAACAAAAAATGAAGCTCTTTGTAGACTTGTAACAAAGATCATGCTTAAAGTTGTCCAAACTCATATCCCATTTTCAACATAAAGCTATCAAAATTCCTTCCCATCATATAAGACTTCTAAAGCTAAGAACATCACAAATCTCATTATCAACTGTACTATCAGAGGACTTACTTGCCGACTCATAAAAGGGGGATGAAATCATCTTTTGCTTTCTCCTGCAGCAGACGATGTTGCTGGAGTGAGATGTTGCCACTTGTAGCATCTCATGGCTAGTGTATTTTCAATGTGAAAGGACTTTTCTTGTTGAAAAAACAATAGCCGTGAGGTACTGCATATGGCAGCATCTCACTGAGGCAGCATCGTTTGCTGCAGGAGGAAGCAGCAAATGATTTTCAACCACATAAAGGGACCATCCTTAATTGAGCATGGAAACATGGTTTTCTCTCAGTCATGATATCAAATATTAGTGAGTGCCAGTACGAAACCTTAATAAGGTATCGGCTGACATTTACCTTATATTTCTGTCTCTCCATGATCTTGGCCTATACTTGATATGTGCCAATACATATTGGTTTAACAGTGGTTAATACATAAAGTATCATTGATACATAAAAATGCTTGCAATGGCTAGATGGAATAGACAAGCTTATAAAGAAATCAAGCAGTCTCATTAGAAGGATGTAGAAATCTGAGAATGCTTGTTTCAGTATCTCTGATGTTTTCTTTGTATGAATAAAATCATGATAATTTGCCGCCCGCCCGTGCCCCCCCACCACCAAAAAAAGGGAAAAGAGAGTTGTTCCTTTTCTTCTTGTTTTGAATATATCGTAACTATTCTGATGTTCCCATCGA
Organism: Buxus sempervirens; assembly: GCA_947561395.2. NCBI lineage: Eukaryota > Viridiplantae > Streptophyta > Magnoliopsida > Buxales > Buxaceae > Buxus > Buxus sempervirens. The sequence continues at coordinate 147,789 of OX387187.1, read as the reverse complement.
TGCTTAGGAAGTGTGCACAAAACATGCATCACTATAGGCACGACCACATGGAAACTGTCAGCTTGTTTTTTTAAGATTTTTTCCATTCTTTGAATTTCCTGTTGATTGAGTTTTGAAGTACTGGTGCTTTTTGTACTCTTCCAGTATTGTTTAGAAGCTTAACTTGTATTGATGTCTTGTACAGTCTCATGGAAAAGTCTGTCAATCTTCATTTCCGTTTCCATATGAGTCCAAGCTCAATCTTATATCTAGAAAGGGTCTGAGATTACTTGATTTTAACTTTAACTTTTTGCTTTTTCATTCTTAAGTCGTTATAATACATGCATCTTTAAAAATGGTTGTGTGCGCGTGTCGGAAACACGGGTATCGCACATCTGACTCGAGGGGCATGGGGGTGCGTTCCTCTTTTTTGGGAATGGGAGTCGCTACTGCCTGATGGGGTGTAGGCAGACAGCTGGGTGCCTAGGGTTTGTCTAGTAGGCGGTCTACGGCTTGAGATTCAGGGTAGGGTCTCGGTTGCGGTCCGGGGAAGTTCGTTGACACCCCTGTCTGCCCTGTTGGGTGACGGGTCCTTCGGGTCTTCCTGGTTTTTGAGTTAACATCTTGGTCTACTTACCCGATCCTAATCCGGTATGTATTCTTTATTTCAAGTCTGGGTGGGGACCACCTAGGTGGTATGGGTCCCCTTTATTTGATTTTTATTTTTTTATTTTAAAGGTGAAGTGGGTCTGGTGTGGGCCCCATTGGAAGGCCCACGGGTGTGCCAAGTTGGGCCTAAGTCAAGCCCAAGTCCCATTTAGGGTTACATTGGATAATCCCTTTTTGGTTTTGGTTTATTTGGTTTGGAAGTGGTTTAAGTATGCAAAGTTAATTTGTTTAGGTTTTGAAAGCGGGCCTATTGGGCTTTGAGGGAGGCCCAAAGGTTCAGCCAAGTTGCCCTTGAAGCCCACCATGGGAATGGGCTTGGGTTAGGCAAGACGAGTGTGGGGCCCGTTGGAAGGCCCACAAGGAGATTTTATTGGGCCCTGGGAGGGCCCAAGTCCCAAGAGAGGTCTCTGATTACTCGGAGACATCATTAGGTTGAAAGTGGATTGGTCAATTATTGATTAATCTTGTTAAATCCTGAAAATCAGGTTTTTGTAACTTACTATGTGATGCCCGTATATAAGGTGCGGATTGGCCTTGCCTGAAAATCAGGTTTTTGTAACTTACTGTGTGCTAACAAACTCAGTTGTGCTGGAACCGCGTCGGAATTCCCTATCTGTCGGGATAGGGTATGTCAGTTGATCTGGTTTGAGCAGAAAGTCCATTTCTGCTCCCCCAGAGCTTGACTTGCCCATAATTCCTTTATTTGGACCCCGATTTTAGCAAACTCATTTGCGTTGGAACCGTGTCGGAATTTCCTATCCATTGAGATAGGGCAAGGTAGCCAACTCGAATTTGATCAGAAAGTCAATTTTTTTCTCCTTAGGGTTTTGAGCTGGTTGTTAGGGTTTACACTTCCAGCATTTCCGGGAGGTGCAAAAATGAAGTGCTTACAGGTTAGATAATTTTTTTTTGTCTTTTTAAGAAGAGACCAATAACCTTCAAAGGTTTATTATATTATGCTTCTTCCTTGTGGTTGTGGATTTTTTTTTTCCTTTTCTGTTTGTGGTGGAGCATACGAGAAACAAGTTTCATTTACACTTTCCTTTGCTCTTGTTTGCATTTTCTTAAATGTTCCTCCTTTGACTGTTGTCAACATGAAATTATTTCGGATGCTAATCAATGTTTCATTGTGGCGTTTATAATACAGCAAGCATTTTCTATTGTCAACGATCATCTTATCTTGTTGACTTCACTTATGGCATTTGCAGACACTGTCCTCTGGGTTGGATGATTATCCTCGTGCATCGCACCCGAGTGAAGAAGAGCGGCACCTGGATCTTAGATGTTGGATGCTTCTTGCAGCAAGTTGCTTGCATTCCATAACAGAGCTTCTTGGAAAGAATGATTTAGGAAAGGTATAAAATATAGAAAATAAATCTTTTATCTTTTAAGTTTCCTCTGTTTGACTAATTCAGTGGTATTGTTCAAATAAACCTTTTAACAGACATTAAGCTTCAAATAATGCAGGAATATCATTCAACAGCTAATCTTCTCTCAGATTTTGAGATTTTGAATCGGGTACATTGCAGTTCATTATGCTCTTTATTATTGTGCTACTAATTTGTAAAATTATAATACTATGGAATTAATCCTATGATATCATTATTATTGTACCTTTTTCCTACTTTCTGACCAGAAAAATCAGTGTGAGAAGTATTAGATGGTAGGAACAGGGAATTGTTTATATCTGATATGTTTGATTGTGTTGCCAGATGCATTTTGATGATGTTCATGGAGCTTACTTTGACTTCGGAAATCACACTGAAAAGGTATTCTGCTTGCATCAAAATATCTTAAATTTGCGTGGCTAAGTTATCTGTTAGAGACCAATTGTTTATATGTTACTAAAGCAATTGAGTGTGTTGTAGTTCTAGGGCACCAGAGAGAGAATGTTTCTGATCACCAATTAGGTTGACTATGCTGCTTTCTTCCATTTTTTTGTTTTGGAAAATAAATTTGTGATTGTTCTCAATCCCTTCTATGTACAAAGCAATTGTCTATCTTCAGTTATGGCCAACTCTGAGAATGAACTTCCATTTTGATTTTAGTATAGGAATTTTGTGCAGGAAGCTTTTGGTTGAACCTCATTCACTAAGGTGCTGTAAAAATGTCCAGTCACAAAGTAAATGATAATTGATTCATGAACTCATGATGTTTTTCCTTGTTGATGTTTTGGGGAATGTGGAGTTCTGTTCTGTGGGCTATACTCTACTGTATGCCCTGTTGTAATTTTCGGTTGATTGCATTTTATGTTTCCTTTTTTTTTTCGAGGAACAAATCATTGAAACCATATGTTCTATCAATAGTAGACAGGGAATCACTGGCAGAGTTAGCTTCTCTGAAAGATATGAGAAAGTTGTTCTATTGAAGATTTTGACCTATCTTTATGAAAGTTTGTTTGTGCATGGACATAGTAGTGTTGCCATTTATCATGTCCACAAACACGTAATAAGTTTGAGGGCTAAATCAGTCATTAAAGTTAGAATAATTAATTGGGATAAAACAGCTTTTAAATTAGAATTATTATGAGGGTTAAAATAGTCTTTTAAATTAGGATTAGTGAGGGTTAAAATAGTTTTTGGACTTAATGTTAAATTGCATAAGAAAGGGGTTATATGGCTGGGTCTTTGGGGCTTATTTTTAAGTTTAATTGAATAAAATAAAACCATATCTAATAGTATTTAAGCTTTTTAAGCTGCTTCTATCAATGTCTGAAACGGACAGTTGAAACAAAGGAAGAGAGAGAGGAGAGAAAACTCTACACACCAAACCCTAGGAGATCCAAAAGAGAAAATTCTGATCCTAGAGATATAAATATACTGCAGAAAAAAAAAATTACCACAATAAATGTAGGTGATTTCTTCATTCCTAGTTACTTTTGGAAGTTTAGATTAGGAGATTAACCTAGAAATTTATACTTGATGGTTTTGAAGAAATTCCTAATCAAATTATGAACTCCCTAAAGCCTCTTCTAATTACCAATTATTTTTATTAAAATTTATGCGTATTTAAATTTTATGTTAATTGAATCAAATAGGGTTTTTAGGTATGATCAAATCCAGATTTTTAGAATCAGTTAGGGTTTTATGGTGTGATTAAAACTTAGATTAATTGAATCAGTTTGAGTTTCCATATGTGATTAACATCAGATTGATTTAATTGAATCAGCTAGGAATTGCAGAATTTCTTAACTGCAGAAATTTAACTACAGAAAATTATGCACAGAGATCTAACTATAGAAATTTAACTACAGAAATGTGACTATAGAACTTCAACTATGGAAATTTAACTATAATTACAGAATTCTTAACTACACAATCCTTAATTACAGAATTCTCTACAGCAGAATTTTTGTCTTGTTGACATCCCCTATTTAGAGTGAGAATTAGTGATTACAAACTTGCAACTATAACTTACTTAGTTCTTAGGGTTTTAGACCCTAAATTTGAGTGATAATTGAACACCTAAATTCAGTACTCTCTTTAAATCTTTTTTGTAAAACCAGAAGGCATGGATTAAGTTGAACAGAAATATTTCAGTGCATATAATCTAAATGAAGATATGGTTTTGTTATCAATTGCAATGCCAAAAGGGATTTCAGGTCAACTAGTTGGCACAAGGCATTTTGTTGTGCTGTTGTTGAATGTTTGTCAATAACTGTTACTAAAGCTATCATTTTAGTTTAGCAAGTGATTTGCACATGGTATGGATTGATATTTTGACACAAAGCTTAGCTTTTGAATTTGAAAATAAGTTGGCCTCTGCTCTGAAAAGCTATATGCTATGTCTGGGCACCAAATTCATTTAGCATCCAAATCATTTGCCATCAGATATTCTCTTTACCTGCCATCATTATTTGCTTATATGTACTTCCACAGCATTCTTATATGTTGGCTGTCATTCTCAATGCCCATTCCTGCTTCCACTATATTCCTAGATGGTAAAATATTGTAAATTACATGCACCGGTTTGAATCAAACTTCCACCTTGCCATGCTATATGTTAATTCCATTCAATGGAGACGTCATATGAAATTTTCTTTCTTTTGAGTTATGCTTGCTAATTTTTAAATTATTAATGAAATAATTTAGGTTCAATTAAGGTGGCAAGAAGTGAAGACATCAGGACATACTTACCCAAGTCGAGAGCTTCTCCGGGAGGATCTAGAAATGCCGCAATTGAGACTAGTTCCTCATATTGGTTACGTCAGCCTTTTCCCATTTATAATGAGGCTTATTCCACCTGTAAGTTTCACATAGAAATTTTTTTCCCGGGTTAAAAATGTTGTAAGTGTTTCAGTACTTTTCATCCTTCTTCCTTTAGTTACCTTTGTGGCATGGTATAATGTAGCCTTACTTTTCCCCATATTTTTTTTTTATTTTTTCCCTTAAGATCTGGTCAATGAATATAATTGCCCATGTTATTTATATGTAAGGGGTCATGGATCTTGGAAAGTCAGCTCAAACATATTTCAAACAGAAGTACCTTATGGACAGACTATGGACTCCGTTCTCTTGCCAAAACAAGGTAGCGGAACCACTTTTGTTCCCGTCTACTATCCATACTTGATAATTTTCAAATGCAGATATTGAAGCTCAGTTTGGAGAATCATGGTTGAAAAATGTATTCTTGTCTGCTGCAGCTCATTATATATGAAACGTAATACAGAGCATGACCCACCTTATTGGAGAGGCCCGATTTGGATGAACATGAACTACATGATTCTTTCAGCACTGCATTCTTACTCACAAGGTGTTTGGAAAATAACAGTTAAGAATCATTTCAGTAGAAGTTATATCAAATTGGTCTAATTTACTTTTTTTGGTTTAATTTTGTAGAGGATGGGCCATATAGAATGAGAGCCAGGTCAATTTATGAGGAATTGAGAGGAAATTTGATCAGGTATACATCCTATTAATCAATGACATGCATTAAGCTTCTTTCTGAACTTTTACATTAGAGGAAGCACCCTTATCCTTCTTCACTCTTGCAGGAACGTTGTTAGTAACTATTTCCAGACAGGGTATCTATGGGAGCAGTATGACCAGAAGAGAAAGGGGAAAGGAAAAGGTTCACGTCCATTTACTGGTTGGACCTCACTTGTTCTATTGATTATGGCTGAAGCATTTACTGAAACTTAGGCAACTTCCCCACTAATTCAAAGGGGAACATAACATACTAATCAATTGGAAATTCTCAACATTTTTCCTGGTTTATTTTTCTAGTTAGTAGTATTATTTGTGGGGGCATGTGAAAGGATATTTCAGTTAAGAGTTTTTGACATTCACCAACAGATGTTAGAATAAAATGGCTGCTGCAGAGGCAACTTTTTCATGCTTATAGGTCCACTTTGTATATGGATTTTGCACTTACAAGTTGCAGTAAGTTTTTGATATATATTTGATATATTGACGAGATGTTGGAATGGAATGCTGGCCTTTATCGAGTAGATGTGTTGGTGTGTGAAATTTTTTATATTGGGAGGGGTCATATGAAGAGAATAAATTGGCAAGTGGATTCTCACTGTTGGCTTGGTTATCATCATACCTGTTGCTTAAGAGTGCAAGGGATTCATCTCTCTGGCATTTCCATTGCCATGTCTACATGGCATTAAATATTGGGAGATTACCTCCCCATTAGGTCTGATTTAGTAGATGGAAATGCAGGACCAGGGATCCGTTGGAATCTGGAAATTTTGGTCAATTTAATCTTGTGTTGAGGGAGGGGAATGCATATCAATCTAATGCTCTTAGACATTGAGTAACTTTTTTCCTGAGGAATATTTCTGGAAAAGAAGTGCACTTGAAACTGATGACAAGGCAAACAGTTGCTTTATATCCCAAATTTCCTCCACTGTACTACACAAGAATTACCAGCGTTTGTACAGACGCCGGTAAAAGTATTAGCAGCGTTTGTGCT